>OX453280.1:30240151-30752651 GCA_949710005.1 Ricordea florida | reverse complement strand
TTAATGATAAACTATTCCAAAGTTGAGCCTCTATAACAGATAACATTTAGCCACCCTCAGTTTTCCTGTTAACCTTAGGACAAATCAAGTTTAAATTTGTATGTCTGGTATTTCTAGCATGCATTTGGCTATTCAACTTTAACGCTTCAAAAATATATGATGGAACTTCACCATTTACACGTTTATAAGTCAAACTACATTTATTCACTTTAATTTCTTCATAGAAAGGAAGCTATCCCAACTTATTGAAAAGTTCAACTGACTTTGATAGTCTTGAGGAATCTAAAATCACCCTTGCAGCCCTTTTTTGCAGTTGTAATACCCTAGTTTGATTTGCTTTACTACAAATAGACCATGTAATAGATCCATACATCATAACAGGCTTAATAATAGTGTTCAATATCATATGTTGTTTGTTTCAAGCTGGCCCAATACGACAGCCCTACTTACAGTCAAACTTAACCATTTACTTTACAAGGTCGCTTTCCACACTTGTGTAGAAATTGGTTACAGTTGTGTAATGTTGGGTGGGAGTAGCTTTTCTCATGATAGTCCTAGGTGCAAGATCCTATGAAAACCAGGGGATACCCAGGGCTGTGTAGCCCTCATGGTTCAAGTGGACCATCACCTTTCCTCTGTATTACTGTTAACTTCAAATCAAATCAAAAATCAAAACTTTATTTAAAGTGGTCAATACACTTAGCTACAAGTTAGTTTAGAGGTATGCCACTATTTACTTTTTAAGAAATACTGAAAAACAATCAAATAACATTGTATAAAAACCTTAAAACTGATCTATTCTAAGAATCCATTTGAATTAAACTATTTGCACTATATACTAAACTATTTGCACCATACATTAATTATCAAAATCAAAATGTTTGAGTTCCTTGACAAATGATCTATATTTCTTGATTAATCTTGTTTCATGAGGGAGGTTGTTCCATATTTTTGCCACAGTGTATCTCCATGATCTTAAACCTTGCTTGGTTGAATTAACCTAAGGCAATTGAACAGTATTATCACCCGGAAGGTTGCATGTAGATGATCTTTTCTTAACCAGCTCACTAATAGCTGTAGGCATGTTGCTAGTGTTCAATACCTTATATAGTATTGTGCAAATCTTAGCATTTCTTTGATTTTCTAAAGAGAATAATCTTAAACTCTCTATTAGTGTGGTTTTGTTGAGTAATAATCAGAAAAAAAATTGCAATGCTCTTTCATTAACTTTTTCTAATTTGTTCCTGAATCTCTTGCTGTACTGATTCCACACTTCTGAGCATTAATAAGAATTTGACAGTATAAATGAAAAGTAGATATCTTTCTTGGTTTCGAATGATAATATATATTTTTTAATTCTTTGCAATACTACCACCTGTCGTGACACTTTGCTACATATGCTACAAGTATGGTTTTTGAATTTCAAATTATTATCAACTGTTACTCCCAACAATTCTATTTCACTGCTTAATGGTAAGGTGGTAACATAACTCTTTTGTGCTCTTTTAATCAAGAGTTGATCTGGGCAAGGTTGTCTTGAAGCTTATAGGCATTTGTACATTGCACGACATTGCACTAGGAATGGATTGAAACTGAAATTGATAAAAAGTGTACTCTTTTCTTTTGTTTTTACTCCTGGTGAAAACAGATGACACCATAAAGTGTCCAAAACTGCAATTGGAAAGCTGAGCAAAATAAGCTGTTTTTCTTTTTGTTTTCTGAACAGTTATGGTGTGATCTGTTTCAAGTTAGAGTACAGACATTTTTTTTTTAAGGAACTTGCCTCTTTTGCACCTTTTTCACAAACATTTCGTCTCGGTTGTTGTTTAAACTGGTAGAGGTTGACTGTTTTCTTTCTTATTTCGACTCTACAGTGATGATGAATATTGAAAATCCTACATGAACTGTGCCTCTGTACTCTACTCTTCTTGGCAATGCCTTGTTATGCTATCAGAAAAACAAATGTTATCTTTTTGTCAAATATATCAATGATCGTAACCTGATCAAGAAACAGGGCATTGCTCAAGTTGATGTTCAGTCCAAGAAAAGCTTCTAACAAAGAGAAATATGTTTTGTTGAAAATAAGAATAATTATTAGACAAATGGACATTTCATTACTGCCTCTTTGCATTGGAATATTCATTGTCTGTCTTGTCTGCAGGTAAAACAAAAAGAATTGTCAAGTATGATAAGCTCATTAAGAAAAAGTTACCAGACTACAAAGTTGCTTATGTCACCCTGGTAAGCTAGTTTTGTTCTTTGTCATAAGGTCATCATGATAAGTACTATAAGGACAAAATGTGCCATAAGTTATCATTGATACCTTTGGTTAAGTATTTATTGTACTGATGTGCAGATTGTAACATGGTGACTATCGATATTTTCAACAGCTCTTACAACTCATGCTATTCTTGCTTCCCTAGTGGTTTGTAGATCACATGCTCAAGGTTCAACCTAACATTTTTATCAATCATCACTGAGTTACAGTAATATTAATGCAAGTGAATATATATGAAAGACCATATACAGTGAACTGCAGAGAAATATGTAATGACATTGATTGATCATCGCAGTTATGTACACAATATTGCCTGACATGTGGCTGATGAGATCATTGTGGGGATAGTTTCTAAAGAAACTGGTGCTGCGTTGGTGGGAAATTGAAACACAAGAAATTGGGTAAATCAAACGAGTTGATTAAGTAAGTTATACCACCGTAAGGTAAAAGGGAGGTGCTGACGTTTCGAACGTTAGCCCTTCGTCGAAGCGAATGAGAGGACTGTGGGTTACATACAATTTATATAGAGAAGTTTGGAGCCATGCTATTGGTGGAACCATAGCAGTGTGTGAATGGAAGTGAATAAATTAGATGAATGATTAAATGAAAGTGAAACGTTCGTTGATACCGTGGGGATTCGCTCCGAGGAAGGGCTAACGCTCGAAACGTCAGCACCTCCCTTTTACCTTATGGTGGTATAACTTACTTTATCAACTCGTTTGATTTATCCAGTTTCTTGATGAGATCATTGGCTGAGTTGGCAAGCAAAAACTAGTTTTAGTTGATTCTTCAGTATTTTCAATAATAGTAATGATAATAATAATAATAGTTAAAATCGTAAAGGTAGTAGTACATAATAAGGATAATGATATCAATAATGATTTTCATAATGTTAATTTCCCAAGTGCTTACTCTCTAGTCTTTGAAAGAGCACAGGCAATGAAGTTATAAAAAATGAAGAATTAAAATCCTAAATGTATTTAAAAGTATCTGAAAACGGTATGCTGTCAGTTGCTTCCTATAACATGGTTATGGCTTTGTGTAGTCGAGGATGGCATCAAGTATAGCATCCTTAAGTACCAGGAGAACCTACAGAAAAGGCCCCAGGGACACATCCATGTAGGTTATGATGTGGAAGCTACTAAAAAATGTACTACAGTAAATTATATATGTATGTTTGTATATCATGTTGTTTTATGTAGGCTGAGGGCACTTTTAAGTTCCCTGACCTGTTCCCAAAGAAAGATGCAAAAGAAGAAAAGTCGACAGAAAAATCATCCAAACAGGAAGAATCCAAGCCATTTCGTTGGTTTTAATGGCTTTGAGTCACTCCATGGAGCTTTAAATGACGTACCTTGCTTTCTTTTGGCAGTCCCACCCTCATCATTCCAAAGTTGTGGTGTAGAATGGGTCGTATTTTGTGCAAGCTGCATTCTGGGAACTTTGGCGGAGAACATTGTCTCAGGTCGATGGATATAATTATGAAAAATTAACTGCTGCCTTGCAAGATGTACAGACCGCTGGAGGAACTATCCAAATATGGACATTATTGTGAATTGAATTTGACCCTTTCTTTTTCGCGCAAGCGCGGAATGGCGTCTCAGGTACAAAGTGAAGTAATTCTTCGTAAAGTGGATTGACTGGACAGATAGCCGCTGACCTTAACACTGCCTCACAAGACGCAGAGAATCAATCAACGAAAGTATCTCCGATGAAGAGGAATCCAAAGACATTAATCCACGAAGGAGAAGAAGCAGCGCAAAAGTTAGAGAAAACCCAAAAATAAGATGGAAACAATTCAGGAAAATTGAAATGTTCTGAAGCTTTTTTCGGTTTTGTTACTCGATCCATTTTTCAGTTTTCAATGACTTTTCACTAGCCACTCTCCGCCCTTATCACAGCTAAAGACCTGAGCCGTGTAATTTGCCCGTTAATTTTTTACCGAACGCTTACATTTTTCATTGTGAAATTCAGCGCGCGGACACGCTTCGTGCTATTTTTGTCTTCGTCTCCAAAGTAGAGTGCCATGATTCGAAAATTAATCCTTTAAATGATAGTAACTTTCCACTCCGAGTACGGTATAATCTAAAACGTCTCCTCGTAATGTCAATTCTCCCCAGTTAAACTGGTGGTGAGATTTTGATTAAGCTGAGTCGATTCAGTACAACATTTATCACAATAATTACTATTCAGATTTTGAGTGTAACAGTTTTGCCAAACGTTTTCAAGTGTTTCTGGTTCCTAACCGCTGAGCACCGCGGTTAGAGGGAACGCGGGAATATAGAACAATACACACTTTGTTAAACTCCATTCAGAAAATAAAAACAAATTTCTTTTGAAATTGTCTAAACAATCTGCACAAAGCCAAAAATAGTTTTGAAATCTAAAGCTGTTTGTTGGTAACCTCATATTAACGATAATTAACCTTTACAGACTGACGAGTTGCCGAGAGACGCTGTAAGATGAAGTCTTCGTTGCGTGTGCCACTTGTAGGTGAACACAGTTCTTATTGTAAGTGATTACGTGGTAGTTTTAAAGCCCTGTCGTGTTCTGTCCTAGCTTTTCTTTTTGAAACCCTAACTTCTTACCAAGATAACAAAACTTTTGGTTTCGTTTAGTAACCGGTCATTTCATCTCATTAAGAAATTATCTAAGAAGGTTGCCCTGCACGAAATCTGTGTTCAAGTGCCATTCACTTATTAAGTTAAGCTTTATGTTCTGTCTTGAGGAAAGCAATCAACTCGCGTGTTTGACGTTTCTTTACTTTTTCAAATTTTGTTCTAAAGATTAAGCCGGCCTGTAACATTAGTTTGCGTTTTACTCACGGACTTCCTTTAAGTTGGTTGTTTCGTATCTTTTTGTCGATGGTCATTGTTTCGTAAGGCCGATTTTGCACGTTTTGGCCGAAATAAAAAACGAACAGTAAGAAAATGTGTGATTTGAGGCGATAAAAATGGATTATTATTTTTTAAACTGGAGAACTTGAACTCCGGCCGTTCTCCTGCAAGGTAATCGTGGTTTCACCTGTTTTGCTGCTTTTGTGAAACAGAGTGGTTATAAAAAAAAAAACTCGCTTCATTTCTTTTTATAACGTTGGTGCCGCAGTAGGGTGTAAACTAATGTTGTTGGGACAATAATTCGAAGGGAACAGGATTTAAGATCAAAGTAAGGAATCCTTCGTGTATTTCTGACCTGCCTGCTAGTTCAAAGGAACATGTTTCGAAGCGTGCCGTATTCATCGGATAACTTCCGATGTGTGTTTGCACAATATAGCTAACGACACATCAGCGATAGGGAGCTATTTAAACCGTGTAGTACACTCAGTTGTCTTGTTCAGTAATAACACAATATCACACAGATGTCAGAGCGTGTGATCAGCGACCTGTGTAATAGGCTCTCGGAGAATCTTTTGATAACCAATTACGCGGCCAACCATGATCCTTAGAACCGACCACTTTAGCACAAAAGCCCGCTTGATAATTCTTTACATTTGAGCTTTGTTTGATAATTCTTTACATTTGAGCTTTGTTCCTTTTTTGATTAACCGGGCCAATCCCGACTTGATCGAACAAGAAACCCGGAGACTGGTATTAACCGCATATGTCTTGACTGTTTTGTTTGATTTTTAACACGTGCTTCAGGAGCTGTCTTTGTTAGTAACTTGTTTTAATACACTCTCTCTGTGTTAGCTCTGTGTTTGTTATTGTTCTCGCATTGTGAAGGTCACGTGGCCAGTAATTTAGTTTCTTTGTGTTTTTTTTTTACCGGGAGCGTGCGACTGTATCAGTGGCGTAGTGCTGCCATAACAATGGAAAATATGTCGTCAGGTCAGAAACGGAAAAGAAGAGAAACCTGAGAAACATAACTTATGGAAACCAAAAAAAAAAAGAAGCAGAGACAATCAGTTTTGAGGGCTTTGTCCCCTTTATTGATGAGCAAATTTACCTGTATTTGACAACGAAAAAATTGACACAAAACCGAAAAGCGGACGTAATGTTCTATCTGTGAATAGCTTATTCACCGAATGTTTCAGTTTCTTGTTTTGTTTTGTTTTTTGTTTGTTTTTGAGAAAGTAATTTAGGAGATAAAAGTGTAGAGATTCCTTCACCATAGTGTCTGCCTTTTTAAACTTCTTTCTTTTTTTCCAATTTTCACTTCACGGTGATGTTCTTATAAACGTCATGTTTCTAATCAAGTTTATTAGTGTAATCTGCGTGTTACAAAAGAAGTGAGATAACGCCGTTTGAATTCATTCGCGTTTTTACTACCCGGCGCCGTCCAACCCTTGACAAGAAAATTAGATTGAAACCACCATGTCTTTTATTATTATTATTATTATTATTATTATTGTTATTATTATTATTATTATTATTATTATTATTTTAGCTTAAATTAATTCACAACGTAATTGCTCGTATTATTACAGTGTTTTTGGTTAATCATGGTACATTTTACTTAAGTGAAATGGTAGAATATGGAACTTATTAACATCGACGTTAAATCAAACCACAGCAATGGAGAAACAAAGATAAAATTTCGTTGCCTTTAGTGAGCAATTTGGTTTTGCTTCTCCGTTTTCCCAAGCTCTACACATTTTTGAAAGGCTTTTTTAATATCTTGTAGAAGAGAGATTTTACTCTTGTGGTTGAATATTAAAAGTTTTTCTTTGTTATCAGTAATGTATTGAACTGCTATAAAACAATATCTTTCGCCATGATTGAAGCCAAAAGTAATTTCAAAGTGAAGAACGCTTTGAGCTGCTCGCTCAAGTTTTACGTTTTTTGGGTTTTGTTGGTAGCATTGTACTAATCCCTTAGAGTCCTTGAAAAATGTTCCGTCATATTTATTTCATCTTTAAATGAGACGTAAAAACCCGGTTAGGGGTAATCAGCCTTGTAGTAAGTTAAACACGAAATGCTGCTTCTAATTTCTGGGCGCGGTTGAAATCTAAAATCAAGCGAGGTAAAATTGCCTTCGTAAACTAATATTATGCAAAAATTTTGTTTTAAATGCATGACACACGAGGGAGGTTGATTTATGACAGTGTTTAAAGCACGGACGACTTTCATTGTTGTATTTCCCTCTTTTTTGTCTTTTTCTTTCTTAATAGTTTCTGTGGGTGGTTTAATTCATCTTTTGTACTCATAGTTTCATTGATCTTCACAGTCGTATAAACTTGATCTTTTAATCCTCCGTCTATCCTCTCGTAATTCTAAATCTCTTTGCTGAGCCTCTGTGCTTTTTTTTTGCTTGTGGCTCTTGTTTCCTTAATCTAATCATTCACATCCCCATCTGTGTTCATCTTTTCGTTTCAGAGGGTGTTCTTTCTTTTCCAATTTATTTTTTCTACCAGAAACCGTTAATCCATAGTCCAAACATCTTTGTGATCAAATATTGCTTTCAAAGAAAGGGTGAAACGCATTGCCGAGAGAACGGGATCTTTTCTTCGATTTCAGTAAGTGATGTTGACCTGACATGAAGTAAATAAGCTGATTATTGATCTAGAGTACGTTATTGTGCCTAGTGTCAGAGACACGTGCGGCGCGCGACAATAAATTCAAACCAAATCCATTTTGACACTTAATTTACTTTTAGGATTTTCAAACAAAATAAAACTGGCCCAGGAGTGTACTTTGGGAACAAACAGAGCGACATATGGTCGTATTTATCCGTCATTACGCAGTAGTTTGTGTAGTCTTTTTGGGTTCCTAAAGGGAGAATGTGATAGAAAGAGAACCTTAAAATTTGGACCTGCTTCGTTGCCTATCGTGGTCCTTTTTTTGCCTTATGCACTTTCATAAAGTTCTATTATAAGTGAAACAGGTTAAATAGGGTTTTTACAGCCAAAGGTCAAGTTTTCGCTCGCAGTGTGGAGAGCCGCGATTTGTAATCAGTGTAGTTGTTAGTATTTGTGCTCTGTTCGAAATTTCCAGTCAGAATTTGCTTCTTATTTCGTCGCAGGTTTTTTTTTTCTGCTCAGGATACTTGAAACGTTCATTTTTACTTTTGTCTTCGTTGAAACAACATATGGTCAGTTTTACTCCGTAGTGAGTCTTTAGCTAAATCTGACTTTCTCCCAGCCTCAGGTGTACAAAACTTTCCACTCAGCTCACGGATAGTAAAATAGAGTCAACTGAGCACAAACTTTTATTTTAATTCTTTAAGAAATATCGTGATATAAGAAAGGAGATTTACAAAGGTCTTGAAATTTAACGCAATTTTTGTCGATATTTCGAATTCTATTTGTTTTTTTTTTTATTTTCTTTCAGCCCTAAGGTTTGTCATGCAATGTGGGCTCACTCGCGATAGTAAACTACACAGTCTTTACTCGTCCAATTGAGTGCTGCAGAATACTCCGTTCACGTCTTGATTTTGTTTCCAGTACGGTATTTAATAAATTGGAATTTCAAAGGGTTTTGCTTTAGGGGGGTTGTGACTGAAAAATCGATTAGTATAAAACTTGTAACATTCGCCATATCATTCATTAAAGCAAAAATCCGCCGGACTTTCAGTGCAATCTTTTTCTGACAAAAATCTATCATTTTTTTAACTATTAACTTTCATGTTGTTGTTGGAATTCTATACTTTCATTGAATACTCCTGTATCTGTGCCAGATTTTTCACGAAGTGTGTTTTCTATTGTTTGTTTCGAAAAGCTCATGGATTTGGACGAAATGTGAATATCACTGAAGATAAAATTGACAACAGGCAAATTCATAAAACAGTTATATCTCACACTGTAAACTGACCGTTCTTACTCAGAGCAATTGTTCAATCGGTTTTCTTCTCAAAGACGGAACATTTTTGACAGGCATGTGCCAATCAAGATTTTAAGCGGAGATTGTTCTCGTATTAACATCAAAAGGCTTTGAAGCTTCTTTTTACTTTAGTAAAATATCGCACAATTCTACGCTTGAACTTTGCCGGTTTCCCTCGGTAAAAAAAAACTTTACTTCATGAATTATTTCGTGCTTACTAGAAGTGAGAACCGGCTTCGAAATGTGTCTGCAATTAACTGGTTCGATTTTTCCTTCTAGAATACGTTTTCCGCAAAATGAACCAATTAGTTTTTTCGGCTTATATGTGTTGTATTTAAATTATGCTTTGTGCGAATGCGTTCGAAGCACTTTTTTTTCAAAACCTGTCACCATCAGTGTGACAAAGTGAAATAATAAAAGTGTAGAAGGCCCCACTGAACACGCCGAGGAACTGGCTAAATTGCAGTTGAATTTGCCTTGTTCTCAATGCTGATTTATCTTCACCATGTTTTTCTTATTCCGCAGCAGGAACGCTTCAATGCTTACATCCTTCCTCTCGTAACGACGCCTCACAAAATACGTGAAGCATCGACAATTACAGCTAACCGATTTCTGAAAAATAAATAGTAACTATTCACGATAAGAATTTTGTCATCTGTCGCACACCAGATGAATTCCATGTAGAATTTCATCAAAATTACGACAAAGTTTGCTGCCTTTGAAGAAACAATATTCCGTCGAAAGAGTTCACCGAAATGAAAGCCGTATTGCATTGTGCTTTGTTGTTTTAGTTTCGGAAGAGGGACTCGTAATCAAAATATATTCTGAAAAGTATCGGGAAGGCAAACCGTGTTCTTGTGTAATGCGATGGCAGTTTTTTTTTTTTTTCAATCACTCGTTTTCATTCTGGTAATGATCAACCGCAAACAGCAGTGTAATCGCTAGATTTACCGTGAGATTCTTCTCCTAACAACAACTTTCAGAACAAAAGAATCAAGTTTATCTTTCAAATCGCGACCTTTCCGTCCCTTCACGCAACTGTAAGGTCTTGTTAATATTTAAAACCACCAAGCAACGTTTTTCAACCTGTTTTCAAAGAAACTGCGCCGAAAAGTGCTTGTTTTCATTCGAATGAAAAACGGCAACGCCCCAAAAATCTCTAATTGCGGCGAACAGCAGTTATTCTTAAGTCTGCGAGAACTTAGAAAATTTGGTGAAATGAAATGTCGTATCCGCCTTCTTGTTTCTCCAATCGCTTGCGGTAAAAATTTATCCTACTTGAAATTCGCAGTCGGAGCATTCACAGCTGAGAGGTTTTCGAAAGGGATTGCTGCTAGTAATCTGTCGCCTTCCATTAAGTTTCGCGTTAATTTCCATCACGATGCCAGCAGAATTAAAACAAACCTTTGTGCGTTTACATTTGCTATAACTCGTAAAGCATTGTTTATTTGGTGTTCTTTCGTGTGTCTCTTGCCTTAGTTAAAACTAGTACGTTTGTTTCTTGCGTTTGTAATCAAGTTTGCTTGTCACTGTTGGGAACGCGACAAGGTTTCTTTGCCAACAGTTCGCTAATCCTTTAAGCTCTGGTCAGGCTACGGTCGTTCATCTCAGAGCTGAAGGATATGAATAAATCGGAAGGGGGGAATTCCGCAAACTTAAATCACTAATGCGTGTGAGATTTTTTCCTTTAAAAAAAAAAAACCAAAACACCTGCCCCATCATTAGCATTAAGGAAACTTTCAGAAACAATTAATTTCCTTAGAGAAGCGCCGAAATTCTCTTTCACTTCCTGAAATATGAAACTAATTTGTGGCCTTTGCTAGGACGTTAATGGAATCCATAAGAATACAACATGAAAACTTAAAACCAACTCGTTTGTCACAGACCTCCCTGAGTCCTTTGTACTCAACAAACCCGCAGTTTTGTTTTGAACGTACAACGCATGCGTAAAAAGGTTCGGGTCCTGCAATAGAGCACTGGAATAGTCAGAGATAAGATCTTGTTTTCACTGATGCTTGTCTAAATATTTCTCTGCTGTGCATCCGCTTCTATATTGAAACTCGCGTCGATGAAATGGATTATTTGCATGCCTGACGCAACGAATACGAGAGTGTACACAATGAAATTGTATTAGCAAGCCAATGGTATTGTTCGATGGGTCGTAATTAGAGCCTCTAATAATTGCGACTGTGGTTTTGTCTTTGGCACGTGTCGACCTACCTCGAAACACTCGGAAATTGTCTTCCCACGAGACCAAAACAAATTATTTCCCCAAAAAGAAGGATTGAAAGAACGACAGGGAATTTTATTCAAACAACGCTTCTGAAAAAAGCGGCAAAATTCAGACTTCCTCACCGCAATGCGTGAATTTAAGAAATTTGAGTGCGCATTGAGTATTGACCGCTAAGTATTGAAAGTGCCAAACCGCAGTTTTTTCTCATTGCTTCCGACCTTTAAATGAAGAATCTTGGCGTCTTTTTTTCCCAGGAACTCGTATTGTGTTAAAGCTATGGTGTTTTCATTCAAAATGTAAATGGAGAGCTGTTACAAGCGACCCAGTCATTTGCGATAAATTATTAATTGTATGCTGTCAGGGTTTTTGTAGAAAATTTATTATTCAAGTAGAAGTCTCCCGAAGGAAATAACCCGCAAATTTCAAGTACAAGACAAGCTGTTTGTTCGTCTGTTAGAGAAAACATTTTATTCATGCTTTGCTGTCTAAGATTGATTTGAATTTTTTTCGATGTATTCATTTTCAATGTCGATTTTTCAGAAAAGAAAAATATGAATTTACAAGCAGAATGTAAGAGAATACAATCAATTTGACTTTATTTTACATACATATTTACATCTGTCTCTTGTTTTGCTACAAAATTCACTGTCTTTTCAAAAGGAACAATTCATTTGGTCGGACAACTCGAGACTAAGATCCTAGGACAAATTTGCTACGACTCAACTGGTCTTCAGATATCACGAATGCCTAGAGATGATTATTTTTTCGTTTTTCTCCTTAAATAATACCTATTTTGTCTCTGAATAGCCAAACGCTTTTCTCGGTAATTGCTGACTGAATCTGCAAAAAGAGTTTATATTCTCATCCCGCGATGCATGGCTATTAAAATTTTCCGCCTTCGTTTGATGGCGAGTATACATTCTATTTAGCAGCTCCTTGGCAGTTGAAAAAGGTCTGACTTTCCCTGCGTTATGCAATTTTTATTGAGCGCCGATGGACGTATTCTTCCGACTTGTTCCAAATAATTTCAGTGTTATTTTACTTTTTTTCTTTTATCAAAAAGACGTCGATACACCACTTGTGGGTCTCACTCTTGGCTGACCGCAACCGAAAACTGTCTTGCCAAATTCATTTTTGTACTCCTCTTCCGAGTTCTAAGGACAAGGGAAAAAATATGGTGTTAGAACAGTTGAAAAGTTATCCAAAACAAACTAGCTCTTATGGGGTTGAACTTGTGCGTGGCTCACTCTATATTTTATATCTTGCATGGGCGTTACCCAGCCGAGAAATCGCTATGGCCACGAACACACTTGTCTATTCAGTGTCAAATTGCGCTGGTCTTCTTAAACGAAAACTCAAACATGCCGAGCACCGAAATAAGAAGACATCTGCGACCACGAGAAAAAATGGGCCCAGCATGAGGTTCCCGGTAAAAGAAATATGGAAGAGCGAAGCACTACGAATTGGACTGAAAACTACAAAAAATAACTGCAAGCGATTTTCAAAATGCGAACGAAAATGTGACGGGAGCAGTTTTGACGAACTTTTTGGTTTCCTGACAAATTACTGAAAGGGTAATGAAAATACTAAGGTGATACGGTGCCATGCTAAATTATTTTAATGATTCCGAGACGAGAGAACTCTTGCCTGGTGACGGATTGAAAAAAATATCTGCCCGTCATTTAAAATAACATCGGTAATCGACAAAACAAAATTAAAACTCTAGGGAAGGCCATGGTCTTGCACACGGCGCTAAATAGATGATGTATCCATTTCAAGATTCGTGCTTGCGTTTCTCAAAGACGCCATGGAGGGCTGTCAGAGACGAGTTGGCGCACGTCCCTGCAACTAACACAGCACCGTCAGACTGACTCGAGTTATAGTGAGTATGTACTTACAAAGTCAGACGTGGTTATCCAACTTTGGGTTTGAGGGGCAGCTGGTTCATGTTCGGGGTCCAGTTGATGTTTATTGGCCATCGCCAGTATATGTTGCAGGTGCCGTATGTAGTCGATTGCGCTACGCAACGTTTTAACTTTCGATAATTTCTTGTTTTTAGGGTCCGTTGGCACGTGTTTTCTTAGGCGCATGAAGCCATCGTTGACGAGCTTCACGCGTTTTCTTTCTCTGGCATTCCTTCTCGCCACCACTGCTGGTTCCTTTTGCTTAGCGCTTGTAGCGGCTCTCCTTCTTCTAGTCTGCCCCAACACAGGTGCCATAAGAGACAGTTTAGTTGGTGTCCGCAAAACTTCCGTTCCTCCGTCGTCGCTTCGTTGATGCGGATAGCAAATAGCGGTTGTAGGGATTGAAAACGCGGAGCTTTTTGGTATATCCTTCACAGACATTGTTTAGACCAAGTCGCACGCACAGTATACTACACTGTGAACGGCGCGCTTTCAATTTATACTCGAAGATGCTCTGACCTTATGCCAGGCTTCTGGCGTGTGTTTGTTGTGCTAATTCGGTGAACCACTTGACGCGATCTCACTTCAACTGGGTGAATTTTATTGGCAAGTGGCGTAACACAATAACCAATGAACGCACAAATAAGGAACTCGAACAAGTCGCGCGCCAAACAGAGATTAAATCATTATCTACAAGAAAAAGAATTGAACGTCATTTCCTTGTTTAAAGAGCGCGGATGCACAAAAGGTACTGGTTTTGCTGTAGCGATTTCTTACCTTCTCTTCATAACATCGCCAACCAATAACAACATTTGTGTCCGAACTTTTTTATACCAGAATTGATTCTGTGGGTCGCAATGTTCCTTCATAATGGCCTAGCCATTATGTCCTTTATTAATTAATGCTTTTCAGAATTAACAAAAGTTTGACAGGACAAATAGAAAATTTGCTTGTACTAGAAGAAGAAGACATGAAAAACATTTTCCCAAGTTTGAGTTTTGTGAATTAAGCGAGGGTTTATGCAAATTAGGTTCGCGTTTACACTGGTCTCAAAAGTGGTCTTTTTAAACTTGAATTCGCCAATAATTTTCTTTGATGATTTCGATGAGAGAGTTTAATCTTTTCCAAATTTCTGTCAATACTTTCGACTTTTGGGAATCTCTTCTAAGACACACATATCTATCAGAAACTGCTTTCATTTAAAGACCCAAGTTTTGCGATCAATTTCTTTCTCTCTGGGTTTTCTAATTGTCTGAGCCATCTGCCACAGGGAAGACTCGACACGTGCCGCGAATAATTCATTTCGTTCTGCGTAATACGGCGTTAGGGATCGCAGTGCGCACGCGCATTACCGTAATAAGTTACACCTGTCATTCTCAGCAACGATTCTGAGACTGCGCACAATTCACTGCTGTTTTTCTCATTCTGTGGTATCGCTTGCATTTTATTTATTTCCAGTCATGCGCTAGGCTGGATTTACCAAATTTTCCCTCCCGACCGAGTTCACAGGCATTCACGGTGCGTTTTTTTTTTCTGTGTTTTTGTTAGCTTTTTTTGTTCTCACAATAGCTATTCATTCGCCAAAAAACAAAAAACAATTTGAGGCCTTTGTGTATAAGAATGACTTTGTTAGTTGATGGTTAGTCTTGAATAGTTCGATTAATCATTGTGTTTGTTCCGCCTTTGTTTTGCCTTTTATCTTACAGCAGAGTGTTTGGGTTTCTTTTCGCCCTACTACGTATTCAACTCTAAGCATCACAACTCCGCCCATATCTCATACGTCAGGTCAAGTTACGGAATGAAATTCCTTCCTGGTAGAACAGCGATGAAGGCACGCACTGCAGAAGAAAAGAAGTCTTGGAAATCTTTGGTCTCTAACCTTCCCTGACTCATGACTGACTTCAAACCAGGTCTTAAAATTAGTTAACGAGCCGACAGCTTGCATTTTTATCGTTACCCTTTTGGGTCCCAAAGAGAGATTTTTCACACCAAACAAATAACAAACGACACATCGTCTTTGGTACTTTGGTACCTTTGGTATAGACGGTGTAATTCTAATTTTCCCATCTGTCCATCAAACTATGCAATGTGACCATTCTCTGGAAAGCTAGTGTACTATGCTGTCAAACGTTTTTTGGAAAGCTACTGAACAGTACTGTACTGTGGTACTGTTTAGGTTACTATATAGGGTGGTTCTAACTTTTCCATCATTGGATCAGCTCATGGATAGAGCGGACTTAAGTGTGGCATCATACTGTAATTGTTTGCGTTTTTCTCTCCTACGAAGCGAGCTTTAGCAGGTTTGAGGATTCGAAAGGTTAGAGATGCACCGTCTACAAGATTCTGTTTTTTTACTGGTTGCCCACATAAATTAACCTTACGTCTCTTTATTGACAAAACGTTTTTAATAAATAACTGACGTTTATTTTGCCGAGATTAAAAGTCGATTTTCAGCTGCTTTTTAGTATAACGAGCGAAAAATTAATCTTGACGAGAATTTATTGTCAACGCTGGTTTTCTCACATCTGTGTTGTTAGAAATTTTTTAAACATCAAAACGCAGTTTTCTTGCCCTAACACAAACAAAAATATTATTTTAAAGGGAAATGACAGGGATTCAAGAAAACAGAAAAATGCCCAAATAAAGCACCAGCCAATCAGCAGCCAGATCAAATGTTTGCTGAGGCATCGAGTCCCATCCAAAGAATAATTTGACATTAAACTTACGTAAAGAATTTGTTGACAGACTTATTTTCTTGCTGAAAGTTGCCAAGAAAAGTGACAATATTAAACGGAAAGTGCTGCATGCAGGTTACAGATCATTCTGGGCATAAAAAGGCGCTGTTTTGTCTTTTAATCGTTTCATCTGATCTTGCAATCTTTTCTTCAGAAATGACGCGACGTTTTGTTCAAAAAGGGACGTTTTATATGCACACAATTTTCAAGCGCCAGCTGCTTTTTTCAACAGATCAATGTTAATTCCAAGTTATGTGCTGATTGGAAGAGCTACATCGACATAGACGTCAAGTAAAGTCAATCTCGCTCATCCTCGTAGGGCGGTCGCAGTTTCCGAGAACCCGACCGTCATTCCTGTCTGACCTCGCCGTTCAATCAATCGATTGCGTCCGACAGCACCACCTCTTACTTGCTTCCGTCTCGCCCCAAAATTCACTCGACCGAGCATCTCATGCATTGTTTTATCAGCTAAACCTTGCAGGTGCACAGAATATATTCGTATCCTAATTCCTTGGAATCATTAGTCTTCTAAATTTCCAAATAGTACGCGAGCCTTGAGCCGTTACTTATATGCGAAACCTTGCAATATAACCATTCTTTAGAAAACTGGCACCGAAAAGTGCTTTTATGTAATGTCATTTGTTGCTCTTTCTTCTGCTGAACATTGCTTTCCAGTATTTTGCACTTGTGGACTATCAAGGCCAATAAACAGTCCACTCAAAAGTAATTCACTCTTGTTCGTAGGTCATTACGATTAATAATTTACCTAAATATTTTGGTGCAGTTTTGCATAACAAAAGAATTGTTATTTATTTACTCACCTTCAGGTCGCCAAGATAAGAAGCATAACTACACCAAATTTGCGTAACAGTTATTCATCAAAAACTTACATAGACATTTCTTAAAATACCAGCAAAAAGACTCTCAAGTGAACTTAAAACTAGCGCCAAGTTGATTTAACATTTAGGTCGAAACATAAACTTTAGAATCAACTTTAATTGCGAAAAAAACGTGGTGGGGTTCTCCCTTATATGGTCAATATAGCTATGTGTGGCCCCAAAGGGTAGGGTTTCGTTTTGGTCATAAATAGAAGGTCTGAATGGGGTTAAATGTTTGGTGTTATTTTCCCATAATTATTAGTGTTTGCTGGTAAATTGGCCAATTTTGTAATGTTTACTGTTTCCGAAGAAAATACTGTTAAGTGTCTGGAGGATTCTTTGGACATCTTCGGAAATGGTCGGACGTCTTAATTAGTCGAGAATGTTCGGCAGGCTTCGGAAATCCTCTGGAATAATTCGAATCGCCAAAAACCCTTTGATATGCTAAACAAAATAATATTGGCCTTTATGGAGCCGTTTTTGTTTCTTTATGGAAAAAAATTACTGTTTCATAGAATTTTTTAATGTTAAAATGCCTAAAATTTAACCGTTTCATGTTACAAGCCAAAAAAAAAGTGTTAAGTGTTATCGAGGTATCCCCGTTCAGACCCTCTAAATAGGGTGATCTGGAAGAAGCCACTTCTTCATCATGCTCCTAGTTCCATCCGCACTTTGGCTCCCTCTCCCCCTTTAAACGCCCGCAGGCTAGATAAGACCAGCAACAAAAGCCCTTCACACATTACGCCGTTTACGGCAACTATGTACGTGCTGCAACAGCTTGGGTCAAGCGCCGGGCTCCCGGGCTTTTTGGATTGAAGTTGACCAGACACTATAAACTGAAGCAGCCAGAAAATAATCTGAGGAACTGATAAATATGTTCAATTTACCGGGCGGGAGGTCCGTATGGGAATAAACTGTGCCCGAAGGCTTGAGTACCCAGGGCCAAGGGCACAGTTTTTTCTCATACGGACCAACCTAGCCTGGTAAATAACTTTTCTTTTGTAACATTAATATTTTAAATTTTTAACGAGCCGTAATCGCTACAGTGGGGATAAAATCCGGGGTCCATATCGTAAAGAGATAGATAGATAGCTTTATTAAGAAGTAAACACATTGCAGCCCTCGGGCGGCTGAAATGTGACTTAATTTACAATGTAACTAAAATCATCTATAAATATATGATAACTTTAAAACAACAGGGCGTGACTTAATTTCTATTCTTCACCCCGGCCTCGTGTGCGACGAGTCTACCCTTGCAAACAAAATAAACAAGGCATTCATCAGCTTCATGGAAGATTACTCGTCCTTAACTGACTGCGTGCGCGTGGATATGGACGACGATCAGCCCATTTCAGTCACCGAATACTCTGTGGCGCGCAAACTTCGTCAAATCAGCTGCGCACGCGCCAGTGGGCCGGACGATCTCCCAAACTGGGTATTAAGGGAATATGCAGATGTTCTGGCTGCACCAATTGCAGTAATTCTTAATACCTCCTTCTCCGAGTGCAAAGTTCCCCAGGCTTGGAAGATTGCTGATATGCCGCCTCTTCCCAAAGCACCTACTATCAGTGACATCAATAAAGACCTTATGCCCATCTCATTGACATCCACCTTGTCTAAGGTTGCGGAGGGCTTTGTTATCGATAAGGAACTGAAACCACTACTGCTATCGACCATCGATCCCGCGCAATTTGGATTTATTCCAGGTTCATGCACCACGTTCGCTTTGATCTCCATGTTCCATCATTGGTTACGCGCTAGGGACGGCACCGGCTCAAATGTAAGGACTGCTCTTCTATACTTTAGAAAAGCTTTCGATCTTGTTGACCATCATGTATTGGTTGCTAAGCTTCTAAGCCTTGGTGTGAAACCTACAGTTGTGAACTGGGTGATCGATTTCCTAAGGAGCAGACAGCAGAGGTTGAAAGTGAATGGAGTGTTATCCGATTGGCTGGATGTTCCTGCTGGAGTGCCTCAGGAGACCCGTTTAGGTCCATGGCTAATATTTCTAGCGATGATAAACGATCTCCCTCTCCCAGAAGGGTTCCACTTGTGGAAATTCGCCAATGACACTACGGTCTCTGAAGTTGTTACCGCCTCCAAGCCCAGCTCTCTACAACAAGCCGCTGACTACATCCGCGACTGGTCTCAGGAAAACCATCTGCAGCTAAATCGGACCAAGTGCAAGGAGATCCGCACATGCTTTAAGCGCCCCCCCCCCGGCCCCCTTTGTTCTCTCAGGTGTCAATAGAAGGGGTCAAGTTCGAAATGGTATCTTCGGCTAAGGTTCTCGGCGTCGTCATAAGCGGCGATTTTGACTCAATCACGACTAAGGCTGCCAAGGGACTTTATCTCCTAAGACAACTTAAGCGCGCAGACATTGCTCACAATGACCGTGTAAGCTTCTATTGTAGCGTTATTAGATCAATCCTTGCGTATGCATGCCAGGTCTTTCACTGAAAATTACCTTTATTTCTTTCTAATGAAATCGAACGTATTCAGCGCCGTGCTTTACGCATAATTTTCCCTAATTGTAATTACAGTGAAGGTTTAGGTAAAGCTGGCCTTCCATCACTCTATAATAGAAAAAGCACATTATGCCAGGAACTCTTTAAAGACATTTATGCACAGGGCGATCATGAATTCAGCCACCTTCTGCCACCACGATCACAGCGGAGTTATAACTCATTTCTGTCACGCAAGTAAAATTTGGGTACATATATACCCAAGGAAGAAAAAAATTCGCAAAAAATTGCGTTACATCCGATTCCCTCCATATTTGGAGAACAGGGAGGTTATAGACTTAGCCAATCACCGAGCGATTTTGGGCTAAAACACTTAAATGTGCCATACACGACGAATTTTTCATTTTTCACTTTCCGACCGTGAGTATGGCGTCCGTGTCGAAGAGAGCGCGAGTCGAGTATGTCGATCCAAATGACGTTCTAGAGATGATTTTGGATGGCGATGAAGATCCTGGTGGTATGTCTAGTGGCGAGGAAAGCGATTTAGATCGCCAGCTCGAAAATCAGAGCGAAGAATCAAGGTAAGCGATCAATAAACTTTCGAACACGAGGCTTCCCCAAAGTGACGCAGTTGCCCAGAGGTTTTTGAAATGCGAGGATATGCTCTTTAGCATGCCTTTTTTGCGTCTGAATTCTTGCCTATGTCATAAAAGATATCTATGAATTCATATACGGGAGTACACAGCTCAATAATTTTGGAGGAAAGCTTCTTTTTGAGCGATATTTTGGTCTAACAAAAGGGGACGCGAAATACGAGCCGACGCTAAAGTGATGTTGTGTTTCCATGGAGAGATGCGATCGGGTCGTGTTGCTTGATTTTGTTGTGTACGCGTTTGTGAATTGGCATTTGTTTTCTTATTTTTTGTGTGATTAAATTTTAAATAAAGCTAAGTAAAAACAAAGTGTGTTTGTAATCATCTTAGTGCTGAAGAAGAAGAAGAACATGAAGAAGGAGAGCGTGTAGTAATTGAAGAAGATGAAGAAGGAACGCAGGAGGATGCCCGTGATACAGATGTTCCTGGTGTGTCAACTATTTTTCAATTGGCATAAATTTAGCCTAAATAGTAGAAATTTGAAATTATTATATAAAATTCTTACTTTCATTTGCACATTTGCACATGATTCCAGCATATTTATTTATTTACATGGTGATAAAAATATTTCAATAATTATTTTTATGTTTCCATGTAGTCCCCCATGGCTTTGCTACTCCTGCTCCTGCTGGTCGTGGTCCTGCTAACCCTGCTGTTCCTCCAGGTCAGTATTTGAACTGTATAAGTACTATTTATGCAAGAGAAAGTTTATTTTTTGGCCCATATCAGCATATCTGTGGATTATACACACATCCAATTATAATATTATTTTATATTTGTATAGTACCCCACGCCCCTGCTTCGTTTTATGGTGATCCCCGTCCCCGTCCCCGTGTCCGTGCCCCAGTTGTACGTCCCGGTGCTCGTGGTCGTGTTCTTGGTCGTGGTCGTGGTCGTGGTCCTGCTAGTGCTCCTGGTCCTGTTCGTGGTGATGCTGTCCCTGGTCCAGCACCCAAGAGCTATGATGACGCAGATGTTGGCAATATCCTCCCTGGTTTCAACCCTTCGCGCCCACCTGGTATCCACTTTGGCCGACCTCTTCTCCGGAATGCTATGACAAGGGCTGTTGATTTTTTTTTCCTTTTCTTTACAGTAGATATGATAAACACTATATGTAATAATACTAACAGTTATGCTACTGAGCATATAACAGAAGGTAACTTTCGGTCTTATGCTCAGCCTGATGGGAGCTGGTTAGACGTAACACCTGATGAGATCAAGAGGTTGATTGCTATGTTGATTTATTTTGGTCTTGTCAAAATTGGAAATGTAGACAGGTATTGGAGTGTAAAGACCCTGTACCATGGTCTCTGGGCACGAGCAATCATGTCTAGAACCAGATTTAGAGCCCTTATGGCCCTGCTACATGTTGTCGATCCAGCAACTGAGGAGACCGGGGATAAATTACGTAAAGTAGAGTCATTTATTGGTTATTTTAAATCTAGATGTCTTTCTTTATATCAACCTAGACAAAATGTAGCTATTGATGAACGTATGGTAAAGTCTAGGCATAGGTCTGGTATACGGCAGTACATCAAGGACAAGCCCACAAAATGGGGAATCAAACTCTGGGTGCTAGCAGACAGCTCTAATGGCTACACTGTGGACTTTGATGTCTACATTGGTAAAGCAGCAGGGCAGACTGTTAGTGCAAATGGGCTTGGCTTTGATGTTGTTGTGAAACTAATGGAACATTTCCTAAATCAGGGCTACCATTTATTTGTTGACAATTTTTACACTTCAGTGACCCTATTTAAACATTTGTTTACAGTAGGGGTCCCTGCCACAGGTACCATCATGGAGACCAGAAGAGATTTTCCTCCTATTCTGAAGAATGGCAAGGCATGGGCCAAGAAAGAAAAAAGGGGAAGTATGCGTTGGCATAGGGATCCCCCCTGTTTAGCATTGCAGTGGGTGGATAATAAAGTCGTTTCAATGTTAACAACCATAGATAATGCTAATGATCAGGTGCAGGTGTCCCGTAAATCTAAGACTGCTGGTGTGTGGAGCACTAAAGTGGTACCACAGCCCAAAACTATTAGTAATTATAATAAATATATGAATGCAGTCGACAGATCTGATCAGATTTTAGCTACCAATAATGTCTTACGTAAGTGTATGAGGTGGTGGAAAACTTTGTTTTTCCACCTCATTGATATAGCTGTAGTTAACAGTTTTATTCTTTTCAAAGAGCACCAGGCTAAGTTTCCTGACAATGAAGCCCTTCGTAGGTCACCTGATTATTCACTGGCTCAATTCAGGGAAGAGCTTGTAAGACAATTGTGTGATTTCCCTGAATATGATGTACCACCTGTACATGGCACAGCGAAACCAGCTCCTCCTCCTCCGGGGGAGTTCGAAACTGTGCATATTCCAGTTTTCTCCAAGGAGAAGAAACGCTGTGTCGTGTGCTACAAGAAAACCAAGGCTGACAATAGGGTGTATTCTTTTTGCAGAGCACCACAATGCAACAAGAGCTACATGCATGTGACGGGGGATAAGAACTGCTTTGCGGAGTTTCACACCAGGGAGTATCACAACACTTAAATTCATAGTTTATTATCTCTATTATGCATTGTTCTTGATATATAAAAATAATTAATAAAAAAATAATAAAATAAAGAAATACCAAAAAAAATACTGTAGTTTATATGACTTAGGTTAGTACCAAATTAACGTTATTGTGAGTTAGGTGCAGCATTAGCAGTGGGGCCTGCCAATGATTGGCAGGGGTGGAGGAGGGTCCCTCGGGGGGAGGGGGGGCCCTTTTTCCTTTTTCAATGCTTTCAGACCCAGCCCTAAACAGATACACCTGCAAACAACATTTTCCAAAAAAAAAAAATTTTTGCCGATTTTCATGTACTAACATGGTTGTATATAAAAAATCATATCTAATTCTAGATTTTATCTTTTTCAGCCAGATTTTCAGGACACTCTCCTGATATGATGAGGAACATTTTTCTTTTTAACAGTTCTGTACAATAACCTATCATTCTGGAAAAATTTCATTTTTTCCACAAATCTCATGAATAATTATGCAAATTTATGCTAATTAGGATTTTTTTACTGAAATATTATTGGATGTCATGATGAGATTCTTTTTTTTATAAGAAGCCCATTTTATCCCCTTTCAATTGAGATATAGTAGTCCACATTGCTGTAAATACCTGTTGAGATATTAAATAAAATGTCCATTGTGGTCAATTTTGTGCTTTTTGTGCCTGACAAAAATGAGTTAAAATCTGAGATCGGATCGCGCCTTTACCGCGCCTGTCCGTAAAACCAATAGGTTCAGGAGCAGTTTCATAATCAGCCACTGTCTTTAATAATTCTTTTTCATCGTCGTATATTCTTATTATTAGTGTATTCTTATTGTAAATATTTCTTTTTATTATCAACATATATTTTTATTGTAAATAATTTTATTACACGTAATTCAGTTATTTGACTGCAAAGTGTATTTTTTCAATAAACGGTGCATCTATCTCCATCTATCATCTATCTATCTATCTATCTATCTATCTATCTATCTATCTATCTATCTATCTATCTACCGGCTGTAAAAATTGTAAATATAACCTACGATGTAATACAAAAGGAGAAGTATCAACACCAATAATACTAATAATTACGATTACTATTAATAATTAAAACTGATTGCCATAATAAATATGCTTTTAAACCTCTTTGTCTTACAAATTCTATTATTATTATTTGAAGTATCTCTGGCTACGGGTGCAATAAGTGGACCCTTTGCTTGGCGGTAGCAGATCATGCGCGTGAATAGCCAATCAAATTCGAGGATTTGGGGTTGCGGCCCGCTCAGATGCTTGAGAAAAAAATAAAGTGAAATATTTCGAACATTGCAATACGGTCAAATCGAACATAAAATAGTTATTTCAAGGATAATACTAACATACATGTCAATCCGGGCATGTGAACAATCGAAACACCGGAAAGTCGCTACAAGCAGGTTTATTTTTAAACGTTATGACAACTTTGGCCAGATCGTGGGATCCTATTACTTGCCCGGGATTACTTGACACCAGATACCAAGAGGTTTGATTTCTGTCAGGTCATAAATAGGGTATCAAATTTAGTCGGGTCATAAATAGAGTAGAGAAAATCGCAGATTTTGATCATAAACAGGGTAAGGGTTTTGGGAAACAGGCCGCACATCCCTTCCCAATTTTTCTGGGAGTACCCCACGTAATATCTGTCAAACACCCCCCCCCCCCACCCTGTGTGGATCGATCGATTTGAATGATATCTCTCGTTTTACACGAAGGCAGTTTATAATACAAGACTACAACAGCTCGGTTTTTTGGCAATAGCAGCGGTGCCGCCAGTTGTTTTCGCTATAAGTCCTTTCGTTCTTTCTCATTCATACATCAACTTACTATCGTCACTTGTATGTTGTACGTGCCGACCCTACCTTTTCAAGTTGGTCAAGCAGGTTACAGACGCCATCTATTAACCCCTGAAAACTGTAAACGGTAGCAACAAAAGGGCTGGAAAGAATTATTCTCGATGCCATAAAATATCGATTATTCAAAATCTAATCTTAAATAAAAAGAAATCTGTTTCGCAAAATAACGCGTGCGTATCATCATGATCATGAAAAACAGAAAAGACCACATCGTTTGACAAATGAACAGTTTATATTATCATCAACAGACAAGGCGTTGGAAATTGGTTATTAACAAGTAATCCTACTTATTTGTCGAGCGATATCAGATGAATAAACACTCGTCGATTATTTTACAGGCACCATAACCTGTATTTATTGATGTTAAGTAATGGTCCGGCTAAAGGTAGGCAGATGCACAACAAAACTCATTAAAAAAGTGCGAAGAGTTAATTGTTAATTCAATTTGAATCGCCTCATCTCATTGGCTAATACCAAAAAAACCCAGAAAAAAACAATGAAAAAATTAAAAAAAAAAACGTCATTTTAAGACCTTGTCTTTTCCATATCCCTATTTTCTGTCTCTCGGCCAAATTTGGCTTTTGCTCTATGCGCCAATTAGCACCGCAAAATTAACTGACACTTTTGCCGAGCGCTGTTGTTTTTCTGCCTGCTTCTTAGCCGGACCATTACTTAAATTGTTCGACAAACCGTGCAGTCACATATACTAAACAATTAAAATTTCAATTTCCTTCACATTTATGGATTAGACTTCCTGTTCACTTTTGACGGTTTAGTATTTTCATCAAATTACTCCGTTAATTTGCCAGCCACTTGAAGGTTGATTTCTTTGGTTACAAACCACCAAATGTTAGTCAAATCGTGACAGGTTAGTAATATCATTAAATTCGATGAATATTAAGGTTGTTAGACCTGTTGGCATTCATGATCAGTATTTTCCTGTGTAACAGAATTTAACTGTCATTTCTCGACAACTGTAGTTACGGCTGAGATCTCCGCGCACGTAAAATTGATTAGACAATATTTAGGCAAACTGTTTCCATTTGCCAGTATTAAAAACATCTCAATTCTAAAGAAGTTTTTACAGCTTTTTTTCTCAAATTTGTCTTTTTTTAAATTTTCGTTCGTTGTAGATCGTACCAAAAAAGTTAAAACGTGTGGTATAACTATTCATAGTGACATATCTGCTCTCATCACCGAACTGGCTCAGAAACACATCAATCACGTCATATCGTTGATATTTAACGTATCTAACGTATTTGTTTACTTACGAATAAACCGAGAATATATCGCACAAGGTATGGTTCCCTTGCATCCAGCACTCTGTTCACTCTCTGGTGTGGTGTGGTTTTAAAAACATCAACTATAACCATTCATCGTTGTTTTATTTCTGCCAGTTTGCCAACGTCGTTTTTTCATAAACCAAAGGCCAATACGGTAAGCAGTTTATTGCCATGTAGAATATCTGCGATGTTTAGAAATACACGTTACAATATACGTTGCGTTATGTAGTAGCAGGTTCATTGATATTGTTTTGTAACAGTAGTGTATAGGATTGTCGGTCATAGTTTTTTACTCATCTTTAACAAAAGAAATTTGTTGGACGGCAAGGATCATTTTCAGTCAGCTGGATTCCTCCTTGTGGTCACAAAAGTCAAACCTAGTTATTACTCAGTACCAGTATTCATTTAAGATATTTCCAGAGTGCGTACTTTCTGTTTGTTCTTCTAACTTCATGGTACCCATTGCCAATTCCCCGAATCACTCTAATTGTCTACTTCAAACATCAACCGACGTGCCTTCATGACTTTCCGTGCGCCATTAATTTCGTCTTGTTATTTAGTAACGCAGAGATCCAGAGCTGAACGTTGGTCATTTGACTGATCTTCTCTCTTTTGTGGAGTTTGTCGTTGAACTGTCGGCAATTTCTTGGTCGCTGTGAGTTTTTAGGAAATTTTTCTTCAAAATATATGCTTCAAAAATTAAGAACTGAATTCTTTGATCTGGCTTTCTATACTTTCTTTTTCTCACCGCTTTTCAACGTCTTCTTCGTTTCTTCACTGCTGTCAACCATTTGAGCTGCTCTCACCGCTGTTCAATAATTCAGCAATGTCGTCTCAATTTAACCCCCACAATCCCGCTGACAGCCATTCTGGCTGCTCTCACCGTTGTTCGATAATTCAGTAATATCTCTCAAACCCCCTTTCAGCAATTTCCCCGTGCACCAAAAGCAATCAATCCATCCATCAATCAATCAATCAATATATTTAACGGGGTCGATACGCTTAGCCAAAAAGCTAGTTTATGAATTAGATGAATATTTTCACAAAAAAAATCTTTTACCCACCATATGTGACGCTCTAGTTTGCCGAGCCAGATAATCACTAGTTATACATCTCTATTCCAATTCAAGATTAGTTAGCTGATAATTCAAAAGTTGAACGAGACTTACCAGAAGTTGAAGTTCGACTGGAATTCCACTTGTCACCATACACAGAGGGATTACGTGAGATAGCATTGCGCCTGCGTGAACTCAGTCTTTAAAGCACCAACCCTGTACATCGTAGTCAAGTTCACAACACAGGGTGGGATCCATGGGAGGGCACGTAATCCCTCTGTGTATCGTGACAAGTGGAATTCCAGTCGAACTTCAACTTCTGGTAAGTCTCGTTCAACTTTTGAATTCCACCTTGTCACCCACAGAGGAACCACGTGAGATTTCAAAGACAGATGCTCAGGTTGGAATAAACAAATTCACAGAGAAGTGAGAATTCACTCCAAAACTTTATTGGCAAAAGTGTCTTCTACAATCGTTTTGTCATAAAATTTAGCAAAGGTGGACTCGGACTTCCATCCATATCCAGCCTTGTCTAAAATATCTGACAACGGAACATCATTTCACTTTGCCTTAGAAGTTGAAGCTGATCTGGTGCTATGAGGCTTAAAAATAGTTACATCATTACCTGAACATTGTAACACAACCTTAACCGAACGACTAATTGTGTCTCTAGACACAGGCCTATGCGGCTTCACGTAACTTAGTAACAGTTGACTACGAGACTCTCTGAGAAGCTTAGTTCTAATCAGGTACTCCCTAAGAGTGGTCACCACACACAGGTGTGGGTTTGCAAATGACTTGAGCTCAATCACCATGCCTTTTGAACCTGGTTTGGACTGCATAACATGTCCATGTAGCCGAAATGCTACAGACAAATGCTATCATAGAATCCACATTAAGAAGAAGTAACGTTTGCTTTCTTTGGGCAGTGACTAAAGCCAACAAGGTAGTGAGTTTTAAAGTTAAACTCTTAAGAGAAATCTCAAAGACCGAATGCATAAATGGCGGCCAAAAAATTATTCTTTTGTTTATGTGCTAATTAGACTCACTAGCATCGTTTGCATGGACAAAATTCAAACGAAATGTTGCTTGAGAGCGAGGTTAGTGACTTTAATTAGCATATAAACAAAAGAATACATTTTTGGCCACTATTTATGCATTTGGTCTATTTACAGGAGACAGAGTCTCTAAATAATCTGGAACTCGATTTACATCCCATACAGCAGTATAACGAGCCATGGCAGGGCGAGATTCAAATACTCCTTTGAGAAACCTTATAAATGAAAAACAAATTACAATCTGACCACACAGTCGGCAAATAGCTTAGCTAGTCTAGGCTGACAGTGTGAAGGACGTTGTAGATAATCTAGATATAACATAATTAATTACTCTTAGTAATGTATAAAGATGTCACCGAGCAATAAAATTGTTTGTGAAAAAGAAAAATTATTGGACTAAATAAGAATAATGCAGAGATGATGGGAGATCAAGATTTTGTTTTCAGACTTGGAAAAATGTCATTATTGTTGAAACAACTGTCCTTTGTTTCAAGCATCTGAAAGAGCATTTATTGAACTTCTTTTTTATATCTATATTTTGGCAGATCCCTGATGCTAATATTTATACTGTTCCAAACTTGAGCTCCGATTCTCGAAAACGAGTTTTTTTGTTGATTAAGTCTAGAGTACTTAATGTAGTAGTTTACCGAGCGAAGATGAGTGCGTGTTATATTGATGTATTTTCTGAACCGGTGTGAAAAGATTCAGTATGTTAGACGGAGCAGTGTTGTCATGGACATTATACATAAGAGAGGCTAGGGATTTGAAGTAAAGCATGCTAACTGGTAGAATTCTAGATTCAATGAAATGAGGTACAGCATGTGAACGAAAGGGGGCGAAATTCATGAGACGAACAGCTCGTTTGTGCAAAATAAGTATTTTATCTAGATGAGTATTAGCAGCTTGGCCCCACGCAATAAGTCCATATGTGATCAGTGGCTCAATTAAGGATTTGTATATATGAAGCAGAGTTGAATATGGAGTGAAATGCCTTAATGTAGATATAATTCCAATGTGTCTGCTAATTTTAGTTGCAACTGATAGCTAATGTGATTTTTCCAATTGAGGTGATTATCAATTAATACTCCTAAATATTTTATATATTGTTTTTGTTCTAGATTCACGAGTTGATTGTTATGATCGATTAAGTGTAATTTTATATCATAGTTTATTCGTTTTTGATAATTATGAAAAAGGACAATATTTGATTTTTTAAGGTTGAGAGAAAGTTTATTGGCTGATAGCCATACACTAACGTTTGTCAATTCGTTATTAACTATTTTTTCAAGGGTTTTAAGATTTTTTATGACCAAATAATAAATTTGTATCATCAACAAATAAGTAAAAACTAAATCTTGTGGAAGCCTTGTAAATGTCATTGATATATATATTAGAAATAATAAGGGCCCTAACACGGAACCCTGTGGAACACCACATAAAGTATCTTTCCTTTGTGATATGTGAGGGCCTATTTGTGTAGTCTGTTGACGTCCAGACAGATAAGATGAAAACCAGTCATATACTGAGCCACGGATTCCATAATGATTGAGCTTGTGAAGAAGGATCACGTGATCAACAGTATCAAATGCTTTTTGTAGATCAATGAAAATTCCATAAGAAAAAACATGCCCTTATCCATATAATCTTGAATTTTACTAGTAATATCAAAAATAGCATGCTCAGTTGATCGATTTTCCCAAAATCCATACTGTGACTGGTGAAAGACGCCATTCTTCTCCAGAAAAGGCTTCAAACGCTTATACATGATTTTTTCAAATATCCTATTAAATACAGAAAGTAAGGAAATTGGTCTATAGTTCCCAGGCTCTGCCTCATCCCCCTCTTTAAATAAAGGGATAATTTTGGCTTGCTTCAATTTGGTTGGATATTGACCTTGTTGGACTAGTGAGTTTATTATAGTAGCCAGAGGTTTTGACAGAATATGCTTTGAAGATTTTAATAGCCTTATAAGGGCACGAGTATAAACCGTACGATTTGCTTACTGGCGTCAGCAAAATTTCCAGCTCAATTTCAGCTGGGGAAACTAATTCAAAACAAAAAGAGCCAGAAAATCCATTTGCTGGTAGATAATCACTAAAGTTTTTAACACTTGGTTTTAACTTAGAGGCAAGCCTACCGCCGACAGACGCAAAATGAGCGTTTAGTATATTAGCATGCTCTAAAGGATTATGGGATACACCCTGATTATTTGACAGTTTCATTGTCCAGCAAAATTGATAACCATATCTCTCCCTGAAAACTTTAGCGTCGGCAAACAGCTTTTGCTTGGACGGCGTTAGGTGGTCCAGGAATCGCGGCCTAAACATATTTTCACTCCTTTGAAGGCCGATTGATTCTGGCTGAATAGAGCTTGCTTCCCGTCGAGCTTCCATAACGGAATTTCGAGCCAGGCGACGAGTAAATTTGCAGATGATAGGTTTTGGCCCCTCTCTCGAAGAGTCTCTTAACGGCACCCTATGTGCTATGTCCAGATCGTTGATGGAGACGTTAGCGCCAAGCTCATTGAATAGTTTGATACATAAAGCGCTAGTTTCCTCGGCGTTCTCGCGTGTCTTGGTCTCCGGGAGGCCGACAATCTTGATATTGAATTGACTGTAATCTTGGAGTTCTTCTATGGCCTGCTCTATATTATCGAACGTTTCCTTCAGCTTAGCTAAATCCTTTTTCAAGGATTTGGTATCCTGCTTCATTTCTCGCTCTGATTTGAGTAAGTATTCGTACTCACTACCGATGAATTCGTGCGATTTCTCTGCCTTGCTGTTGAGCTTGGCGCCCGCATCACTTAATCTCCTTTCTTGGATTTTTACCCTTTCCTGTAGGTTTTTCAGCTCTCTCTGAGCTTCATCAAGCTGCTTCTTAAGGGCTTGATTGTCTTTTTTAAGACCTTTAGTAACATTACTCTGATTACTCGACATTTTTGAGATTCCGAGTCCGGACATTAGATAGACACGTCCGACCTGAACGCACACATGCGCAAAGATGTCTAACTAAAGGATGTTTACCAACTGGAACTCCACCTGTTAAGGAAAGTATGCATGAAAGTGCTGAGCGAGCAATATTAATGCTACTGTAGCTAAGCCCATCATTAAATAACTTCAACAACTCTATAACGTGACCTAAAGAGGAAAAATCTGGACTAATCTGTTCCCTACGACAGAAATCAAGTCATTTCTTGAAGTAGGATTGATACTGTTTACTTGTGCCCTGCCTCCATGACTTAAGAATAACTTGGGCTGCTTCTGCAGAAATTCCTTGCTTCTTGATGGATTCCCCGATAATTTGCATACAATTAGTTTCAGTTTGTTCCCCAGTGGGTGTGTTTGACTGGGTTTGCTGGGAAGATACAGTGTCTTTGTTTTCGCTGGTAACAGTCTTGGTGTACTCACCAACATGCGCATCAGCTTCGGATACCAAGGTTGAGTCGGCCAAGTTGGAACAATCATAACCCCTTCTCCCATGTTATTTCGATCGTCTGTAAACAACGAAGTATCAGGCTAAATAGAGGAAAGGCATAAAATTTCTCCTGAGACCAAGAATGAAAGAAAGCATCCACAAATTAGGCTTCAGGGTCTGGCCTCCATGACACATAACGAGATACGTTCGTATTGATTCTAGATGCAAAGAGGTCAATTGATGGCTTTCCATAGAGCTTGACAATGTGATGAAAAATAGTTTCCTTAAGAGCCCATTCTATGTTATCGTTAAATTCCCCTGATTCCTTGTCTGCTTCAACATTCTCTATACCTGGTAAAGAAATTGCTGTCAGCCATAGGTTCCTAGCAATACACCAGGTCCAAATATCACGTACAATTGCATTGCACCCTAAAGAGTGTGTTCCACCCATTGAATTAATGGAAGCTACTGCGGTGGTATTATCTATGAAAATGTTAACATGACTATTTGACGTAGAAGAGCAAAATGATTTCAATGCAAAAAGGGCAGCTAACGTTTCTAGCTCATTAATGTGATGGTTAGACTCATTTTCAGTCCATCGTCCCCCTGTTCTGTCTACATTGCACACTGCTCCCCACCCTTCTTTTGAGGCATCTGAATATATGGAAAGTGTGGGATCCCCATGGGATATAGACTAAAATGCACTTTTGATATTGTTGACCCACCATTGGAGGTCATCAATCGATGGATCTGATAACACCATCAATGAATTAAAGTTGCCCTTGCTTTCTCTGAGAGCTTTAATTTTATCATTTTCTAGGTGTCTGTAGTAGAGCTGGGCATACTTAACTACAGGGAACATAGAAACCATTAAGCCTATCACTTCTGAGACTTCTTGAATAGAGGCCTGAGGTTTTCAGCTTTTTCTGGAGTGGGCCTTACAGTCATGTTGAGAGAGTTCAAGATAAATCCCAAGAAAGTTAACTCATGACTTGGTACAAGAATAGACTTTTCTTTGTTTAGTAGAAAACCCACTCTAGTAATAAGATGGACAGTGTCCTGTACATTTTTACTGCACTTATCAGATGATGGCCCCTGGAGGTAAGAATCGTCAATATACCCAACATTCATGTGTCACACTTGCCTCAAAGTGGAGTAAACAGGTTTAAGCAATTTTGTAAAAAGCCGAGGAGCAGATGCAAGACCGTTGGGAGGCAGGTAAACCTGAATAATTCTCCCTTCCAAGAGAATTTTAAATATTTTTGGTAGGTTTCATCAACTGGAACAGAATAATAAGCATCTTGTAAATCGACAGATGCCATATAACATCCATGTGTCATCAGACAGATTGCTGAAGTCAAGTTTTCCATTTTAGAATGTTGGTTATTAATATATTGATTTAAGTTCTTCAAATTGAGGATAACTCTATATCCTCCTTTCTTCTTTTTGCGCAGAAAAATCGTGGAAAGGAATTCTCCTTGACAGTGTTGAGATTTAACAATGTCTCCTTTTTTGAGAAGTTTTTCTAACTCTGCATCAACAATGCGTGTTTCTTCTGGATTAAATATAATTTCCTTTGAAGGAAACATTTGAGTAGGTGGGCGGTCAATAAACTCAACGTTAAAACCTTTGACTGTCTTCAGTAAGAATCTGTGGATCCGATATTAATTCTCTCCATTCAGGGAGGAAATATTTTAGTCTACCTGCTGGCTCAAGATCTGTTTTTATACAAAAAAGATCTGAATTTACCTCTGGTAAGTCCGCAGAATTTGGGTTCATTTCTTTTGACCCTTGTGCTTGAGGTAGTCTGAATTCTGAGGGGTAGGGCCGCGATTTAAGGTCGATCGCCAGCCTAAAAAATGCCTCTGTTGTCCCTTCACTCGGAAAAATTTTCCTCTTCCACCAGAGGACTGAGATTTCTAACCAAAATGAGAGTGGCTTTGAGCTCTATGATGAGGCATGGTAGATGTTACTTTCCGACCGACACGGTTTACTTCGGAGATATATTTCACTTGTTTAGACAAAGCATCTCCGAAGAGTTCAGCAGTCACTGGTATAGACGCTGAGCAAAGATGCTTATAATCTGAGTGCAAATCCGGTTTTATGAGCTTTTTCCGTCTAGTGTTCAGCTCGGCATTTGCATGTGCAAAAAGCGAAAGGCTATCTATAGCCTCTTGGGCGAGCACTTTCCCGCCATTTATCTCACTGACATTTTTTAAGATGGCGTCCACGACGCGAGCGAGAGCCGTTATGCCCTTCACGATGGCTTCACGTTTTGCAATCTGAGGTCTTGTGACCTAATGGAAGGACTAAGGTTGTCCCAAATCAGTTGGTTAACCCGAAACTTAGTCAAACCTTCACAGTTTTCCGGTTGCGGGTACTTATTAAGTTTTTCTTGAAGTTTTTCTTCAAGCATACCGTCCCTGACGAGACACGTCACAATTTTTGCGAGCTCTTCGTGAATGGGAGGTCCTGTCTCCTCCGACTTCAGATCATTTTTAACAGTTTCCAGAAAATCTCCCAGTAAACAAACTCCGTTTGATTGTTTTTCGGTGGCAGATTCTTTGACATTAGTCAAAAGGTCATTCACCGTTGCATCAACATCTACACGCCTACTTGACGAAAGATGCTTTGATGTCGAATCCTGGTAAGCTTCTTGTTCGTGTTGTGAGGAATTTGACAGATTACTGTCGTTTGGATCACCGTCGGTGACCTCGACGTCTTCTTCAAAAACGTATTTCTCGAACGTTTGTGATAAGATAGTCGCCAAAGACTCCGTCATATGTGAAAAACCTTTTTCCATGGTTTTTTGCAAAGCACTGAGCTGAGCGCTCGACATATCGTCGTGGCGGGAGTCAATTATGACTTCAATCCCGTCTTTGTCAGCACTGCGTTTCGGGCGCTTATTACTTTTCTCTCCCGGTACCGGGTGCACCTCCACAGGAACTTCTGTAGACTTGCCAGAGGGTGATTTAGCCGTCATTGTACAGGAAAAACGACCCAGTTTTACAGCAACAACGCACTGAGTTCACGCAGGCGCAATGCTATCTCGCGTGGTCCCTATGTGGGTGATAAGGTGGAATTCGGTGTTTTATCAGCATGTGTATAGTAAACGATATCATTCACTGTCGCTTGTGTAATCTGAAATTCTAGCGCATGTGAAAGCGCCTTTGGAAAAAATACTCCGCCATCGTCCAGGACTGGGTGATCAAATGGAATGCAATACTGAGGCCCCATTAGGGGGGGTCTGAATATCCCGTATCCCATTAATTCCTGTTGTTTGTATCCCTATAATTCAAGTTAATACTGATGACGTCACTGGAGGGTTTTGCTGGGTAAAAATATGTCGGGGTTGGGGGGGGGGGTGTTGGGAGTGGTAACATTGTCAATATTTCATGGGGAAATACATTAATTCGCATTTTCAAGTACTTTTTTTACTTTTCGTGTCTTTCATATTGATCAATGAACCTGTTTTATCCTGTCAAAAAAGAGAACTTTGACGTTCGATATCCCTCTATCTATTTTCTAAATATCCCGTATCCCTATAATTTTTCCCCGAAATATCCCGTATCCCTATAATTTTTTTCGCAAATATCCCGTATCCCTAAAACCCCTAATGGGGCCTCAATACTTTATATTATGAATGGCTGACAGAAGCAGGTCCCGGAATTTGGATTTTGAATTCTTGATTTCCAGCATTGGTTCTGAGCCGTCTGATATTCTCAGTGGATATTCCCTGGCGCAGTCGATCCCGGCGTTCTTCAGTTGTTAAGAACAGATCTTGATACGTCATAAACAAATCATATCCTTGGATATCCCAGAGCAGTTTACCACCAAAACTTACAGGCGAAGCCGGTTGACGAGATTTCGACAAACATTGCTTACTACGGTGTTGTTTTCGTACCCTAACACGGTTAAGTTATATATCAGAAATACATTGTGCGGTACAATAACCGTATCCTCGTGTAGTTGTGGAGTATGAATATCTTAAGTTTCACCAGGTTAGCAGTGGATGGGTAACTATGGTTTACTGCGATTTTCATAATTCTGCGAACTCCCGCGTTCAATTTCCAACCGCCAACTGGCGTCTTTGCTTCCGTCAATCAAACTTCGGATGTCGCTCGAATGGCAGTCGAACAGTTTCCGAAGCACTGACTCCGCCCAGCTGGATCAACACACGTGTGACGGCGAAGATGGCGGATTCTCTTGATGTCAGTTCTAGTTTGGCCGATTCAGAGTCTTTTGATGATGTAGCGATTGAAGTACCACACATAGAAGATACACAAATCATAGATCAAACTGATGAACAGGTAAGAAATTAAAAATTGATATTGTAAGTTGAAGTAAAAGTGAAAAGATCTCGACTGTTGTCTTGTCGCATCGGATTGCGATTTCTTGGTTTTCCTCTCGTTTCTCTCGCACGGGCGTCTTCAACTCCTCCTGTTTCCCGGTAAATTCTAAGCACTTTGTGTACAAATGCTTTGCCCAGGGATAAAATATCGCAAATATCACTAGGAGAGACACGGTGGGTAATATTCAGGCGAATAATTCGCCATCGAAGAGAAGAGCCGAACTTACGTGGCATTTTCTTTCAATGGCGGATGGTCGACCTGGACTCGGAAAATGTTCGGAAGTTTGATTGACGGAAGCAAAGACGCCAGTTGGCGGTTTGAAATTGAACGCGGGAGTTCGCAGAATTATGAAAATCGCAGTAATGTAATTATGTAGCGTGGATTCAGCCTTCAAACTCGGCGTAAGATATACGTGTGTATTTATTTGGTTCTAAGTCTTCACTTACCTCGGTGGTCATCTAAAATTGGTGAATGTATCGATTTTAAATGGCTTATCACGTTGAGTTGATTACTGAGTGGTTACGCAGACAACGTTGGTGGAATATTTATCTGCCATCAATAGATCATCTACGGAAATTACGTAGTCGAAACGGTTGGACGGATGGTTGTCAGAGTCAGATCTGATAGATTTTGATTTTGATCTATTTTTATTTTGATTTTGCTCTGTATGATTTAGTATGATTTGTTGGAAGTTGTTGATCGTTTTCAGACTTGAATCGGGGCGATTTTTTTCGGATTTTGATTCGGATTTTGGTCTATTTTGTCTGATTTTCTAAGTTGTCGAATTGGATGGCTACGTTTGTTTGCTCCTTTTTCAGCTTCAGCATTCCCTCTGCGAACGACGTTGTCAACAATGTTGGCAATGGTTTGTTTCTGTAGTCTTAGCTCTTTTCCTTTTTGTGATGATCCTTTTCCTTCTAACCAGCTTTCAATAATTTTCTGTCTGACAGAACTTGAAATTGCTTTCCCTTTCAATGTGAACGGATTCATTTGTGGCCAACCCAACTGCACCGAATGGCGCGAACTTCGCTCCCAACGAACTTCGTAACTTCCCAACGAAGTTCGGCTTGAAATTCGCAACTTCGTTTCAAAGTTCTCTATTTGATTGATAACTACGTCATTAAATTTGCAAGTTTGTAGCGAGCTTCGATAATTCAAACTCCGGAACCCGTCGGTCAAAAGTCTTGTGAAACGCACTGTAAAATGGCATGTGAGCTTCTAATTTCAATCTGTTTCCTTGACACTGTATTAGTATTGGAAGGAGAACTTCCATATTAACCACCTGTCTGTGAGTTAAACATCAGAGCCACCTATTCAAACAAACATTCCATTCTAACAGGGAAATATTTTGCCACAGTTGACTGATATCACGGGAGCCCGAAAATTTTGACTGTCAGTGAACGACTGTCGTCATTATTTCACGCATGCGCAAATGCTCGATTAGAAAATTTGTCTCTCTGTGATGCAACATTGTTCAGTCTCAACTTGCTTTCACTTTATTCGTCCTGTATATAACCTACAGAAATTTCAACTCTGAATAATAATGTACTTAAGATTATTAACTATTCATACAAAGTTGAGTGAAATACTTCCCTTGTGACGCGGGTTTAAAAACTGAGCGGCGGCTTTGAAACCGAATACTTCTCTTGGTATTTTATGGCAAACTGTTGAGACCTTTTGCAATCTCTTTAGCTTCTTGGAGTCAGTTTGATGACTCCAGCAAAATGACCTCTCGAACGAAACATCAAGGCGCATGCCAAAAGGCAAACCATGTGACTTCAGCAAACTGTTTCTTTCTCAGATGCAGTCAAACGTTGTCCTGTCATGCGCAATACTTCTACTTGCTTCGATGCAATCTCAGCTGGGCTGCGAAGGGAAGAGTCAGAGAGGAAGGTCGACATTTTTTCTCTGTGGAGAGCTATTCAAAAAGGTTTGGGAACAGTGTTGTAACCATTCATGTCAAGACTACGTAAAGAGATCCCGTAACGAAGGTGAGAAGAAATCACTGTATCCTGAGGGAATTTACAATGTCATATCTATGACTGGTACTAGGGTTGCACCAAGGCGATTTTATACCAAGCTTCTGCTAACCTGGCCAATATTGCACCAAGGTAGTTGCATCAAGATTATATTGTGGTTGTACTGAAGTTGTATGATGCGATCATGATACCAGCCTTCTCTTAATATTGCACCAAGATGGGGCCATAAACTGATAAACTTTTGCTACTAACGTTTTGAGTTTCATAAGCAATACCTAATTAAGTCGTGCGAAATATTTTAGGATTTCAGGGGATTTTCCACGCCATGTCGCACGCCAGTTGTTAATTATTTGATTTTGAACCGCAGGTCCATTGTTACCTGTTTGGAAGGCGCACAGTTTTCTGGATTCTGGTGCGTTGACTCGAAGAAGCGCTGGTCGAAGCACTAATGCTGTGGAGGAATGCTGCGTGAAACCCTGTACTATAGAAGAAGTTTCTGAATATAAGTGCTGATTTATGTCAAAATGTTTGACCATTTAAAATGTTACTTACATTATCACTTGTTAGATCACTTTTAATGCCATAGAAAAAAACTTTAGAATGTTCAGACATGTTTCCGGCCGGCTGGTGCTGGGCTGTTGCGCATAATTGCTTTTTGGATAATTGTTGGCTAATTGATTAAATAAGTATTTGTTTTATTTGCTGGATATCGACCTGTCGACTAGTGCATTCTCTTATTGCTGGGATTGTGTCAAAAGGGCGCAACATGATGGCAGGGATGGCTCAGTGCTTAGTTCCTGCTCCCACTCCTTCGGCTTCCGAGTAGGCGGATAACACCCTCCTCGACATGCGTAATTCTTCATATTCTACTCAGCCTCATGCAATAAGGGAAAAGATATTCCACAATCCTTGCATCCCGGAACGTGTACTATCCAATCACCAGAGCATTTTCAATGCACTTGGCCATAATAGTGCTTCAATGCACGAGTCAGTTTGCTTTAATACTACTGCGAAGAAACTGAGGAATCAATTCCCACCATATTGGTCTGAATAATTAGAGGAATATTTGGCACTATGTTAAAGGAATTTTTAAAGTTTCTATTCTTTTTCGTTCTATAATCAATTTGCTTGACGCTTTTTCTCTGAAAAAAAAAAACCTACTATTTGCATGTTCAAGAGAAAGTCGGCCCCACTATTAACAAGACATTTGATAGACCATTAAGTCCAAATACATACATACAGACATATCCTTTATTTAAAAGTGAGGATAACATTACTGACAAAACACTACCATCTTGATAAAACCTTTAAAAATATTCAGTAACACTATATAAGTTTCTAAAAACCAGGCTGAATGAACATGACATGACGAGACGAAAATTTGGAAGTAAGAATCTTTCAAACAGACTTAAGTGGCTCTATACACGTGAATCGTTATATTATGACTTCCAACGGTCTTGCTATATTCACTAAATTTAAGGATCAAACTTCTCGAAAAAAAGAAACTATAGTTTAACTTGTCGATTGTAATGTTTCTACTCCAGTGTGCAAGAAGTGTCGGTTTTGAGAAAGTTTCGAACAATGCATTCGGACGACGTTTACCTGATCCTAATGCTAAGATAAAAGCCATTAACATCTAATAGTCATGTTAAATCACCAAAGACTCCTGTAGAGGCAATGACATCACACAGTCAGGACACGCAAAACTTGTGCTGTTGTGACCATAACAGAAATTATATTTAGAAGTATAATGGCAGCACAAAAACTTCGTTACCCTTAATTTCTTAGCTGCATGCTCGGAGTATATTCAAGGGACGGCATTTTATTTCAGGCTTTCACAATACGAGAAAGAAAGAAAACTCTTAAGCTGAGCATACAAAGAATACCTCTTTCAGTCCAGTTAATTCTCAAATGAAAAACCACGAGTGTCGTCTTGCTAATCAGTCTGAAGAACAGTGCCGAGACATGTTGTAACAAACAAACATAACGACAAACTGAAAAGAGTGCTGCAGATTGCAAACACCAATTAGAATAACGGCTTAAATGGAGATAGTTTCCCCTTTGCATTACCGATCAATTTTTAAACCAAGTTGTTGGTCAACCATTTAAACCACTTTGGGTACAGATTCGTTTGTATAATTATTGAACTGAATACGCAGAATTGATGAAAAGCTTTTAAAAACGCCACTTGTATGTTAAATCACTGTAAATTCAACAGTGAACATATAACAACAAGAATGACGAAATTTTGATGTATCGGCAAGGCCTGGTTCGAGTTTCGCACTTAAAACTAAAACTTAAATGTAAATCAACTCAAACTTGGAAAAATTGCAGGGGACTGGGTCGATGGAAAAAGTGATTGTTTCTCAGTGATTTCTTAAGTATGACAAAGATAACAAATTACGCCGAGAAGGATAACGAACAGCCTGTAGGTACACGGCAAAATGAATGTTCACAGATTTCTGACTGATTGCCTTTTGCGCGAGCTTAAGTTTTGGTAAGGTCACTTAACAATTGCGTAGAGACTTTCTCTTGGACCCATTACGTATTTAGACAGCTACGAAAACATTTACAATTGAGTGTGACAACTTTGTCAAAAGAAATAACGAAATTCGCGCTCACTCTTGCTTCGATTTTAAACACTAAGCAGCTGATTAAGCAGTAAAAATGCATCTCTAGTAAACTGTTTCTTTTAAACCCATGAGATCTTTGCGTGGATTATGTAAATTCTTATGCTTTCTCCGTTTCTTTAAGCCAGACAAACTCTAATATCCTCTCAGCTTAGTGTCACTAAAAGCCACTGAATGTATCTCAAATGAGCTCATAAACGGCTATCCGTTTATCACGGCATTTTTGCAGCAATTACTAAATATACCGTTTCTGGTCGAAGTAAGCTTAAAAGGCAGTGTTTAGTGAACATAGCCTTAAACAGCCATAAGTTATTGAACCTACTCAAAACCCCCTCTTGAGTTTTAACCGTGTGTTGAAAAGACGCAGCAAGGTGATTAGGTTTCAGGAAATATCTTCAAACTTCACTAAACCATCTCTTCACACGCAAGCTGAATTTAGTTTCATAGCACGTGCTGTAATCATTATTGTGCAACTGCGACTTTCGAGCCAGTGAGTCGACTATTTTAGCTTTATCGACAATGAAATGAAGTAACATGAAACATTCTTTCAATTTGTAACCAAATTTACTTCTCATTAATTGTTTTGAGCTAGTCGCAAGTGAGTTAGTTTAATTTGTTCATTGATGCGAGTTCTGCTCGTTAGTGCCAACACGGTGTATTAACACCACACTTACAACAAACTAAAGAAAGGAACTTCTTTCTGCAAAGATAACAGACAAACAGCTTAAAAAATTCTTTCTTAAGTCTCGTGGCCATTGTTTTTTTTTTTCTCTCTCTCTCTCTCTCTCTCTCTCTCTCTCTCTCTCTCTCTCTCTCTCTTAAACCAATGGCCAAAGACCATGACAGGAAATATTCAATAGAAAGTTGTAGCCCGTTGCACTATGTTGATATCTACTCATGATTAAAAAAGTGTACGACCACAGAAATGCCGCAAACCTTCCTCTGTTGCTTCGCACCCAATTTACGGACTGTTTAGTACTAATTATTGCTGATCCAGCAATTATCTTTATCATAAAGTTCCTATCAGCTTTGTTAAAAAAACTTCCATGTCTCTCTGGTCATTTGACAGAGAACGCTTCAAATGGTCTGGTTTCTTCAGTTTTACCGGCTCGTTAGCAGACCGTCCTAATTACCAATCTATTCAAATGACAAGAGCTTTGGTGTTCAACTGTTCCATGGTTCCTGATGAATCGTTTAAGTGTGAAATACTTGTCCTCTTTGTGTTCTGAATTTCTTCAGCTGCAGTTAACTGATAACAAAAATTTACGTAACCAAGCAGATTATGAAGCTTTCTTCATTATTTCTTTGGTGTTTCATCGCTTGTTTAACGTATAACTCAACCAAACTAGTAGAGAGTTAAAAACTTCTTGTTGGATATAATACAACAAGCTTTGACCAAGTTTGCTTTAAACGACAGTTCATCAATTTTAATTGTTATGTTACTTACCATGATATGAGATTATCAATACTTCTCTAAGCAAGCGAGATTCCGAACAGATTTCAAATGACATACCGCGACTAAGCTCCTTGTTATTGTTCAGTCTAGCGAGGTAAGCCTCACTGAGTCATCTGCAATGCAGATAGCTAGGAATTCTCTTGGTAGAAAACACACTTTTCATCCGATAATATTCTGTAGTGAATCCGCTTTCAAACCAGGTGAACTACCAAATGTCATGTCCTCTATGCTTACGGATCTGAGGCCAAAAATACTGATCCTTTCAACATTTCATCACAAAATGGTTCCTAGATCTGAGAGTACTTTAAGGTAGCGGTTTATTCTCAGCTAAGTTCAAAACGACAGATAGGCTGTGATAAAAAAATCTCGTTTTACAGACTGTTTGACTGGCACGGACACTTTTCAAATCTCCATGCATTGATAATTCATCATACCTAACAAACAGGAAAATCATGCAGGCGAATATTTTTGTAAATAATAATTGCATTTTGACGAGCAAAATATAAAAATGAAAGCATTTAAAATGAAACCCGTTCGTGGCAGCCATGTTACAGCTTACAAGAGGAACTGGCTAGCGTGCTTCCTGATTCAGCCAAGCTTCAAAGCGTGAAGTGCATTTGTTTGTTCACTCTGTAACCGTTCAGCTGTTGCACTACAGTGACTTTTGCAGGATGTGTGTTGTACAGACACACAGCCCCAAAAAAATCCCTTCATTCTCTCTTTTCTTTCAAAAAATGACAACGCAATAAGAACCACTCATGTCGTCGAAGCCACGCCAGCAGTGAACTGATTTTTCCTGTTAAATCCACGGTTATTCATCTCGACCTGAACTTAGGCGGTACAATGATTGCTCTACAACTTGTTTTGGTTTTCGGTTAATTCGCCGGTGGAGAGGGCATAAAAGAGATTTTTAAAGATTTTTTTGGCTATTTTGTTTATTTTTCCCGTACAAACCTCTCTCAGGTTTCCAGAGTGCAGTAAAACGTTTTCACTGGCCTTTGATCTCTCAGCTGCATCCATATTTTGGTCCATGTTTAAAAAGCTGAAATTTTACGTTTCGGCCTTGTCTTTACGAGAATTCATTAAACATTTATTGGCAAATTTCATTGTCGATGATGCGATTAAGAGGCTTCCCGCGTCCATAAGATTTCAACGTCTCACTGACTAACGTCTCTTCTGCTCTGAGAACTCATGAATATTCCGAAATATTTCCTAAATTTAACGTTAAAGCTCGTAAAGTACAACGTTTTCGCTCTAGTTAACAACTTTGAAAAACCGTTTTAGCCGTTAAACATGCGGTGCAAAAGAGATATCTTTTAACATTTATGTCAAAGGTTGGACAAGAAAGCTAGTTTTTAACTTGGCAATTCGTCCTAAATGACGGCCGCAGGATAATTGCTAATTAGTATGCAAACTAAACAATGGACTGCTTTGTCGGCTATTTTCCAGCTGGTGTTAGCAAGGGACACATCCCCTGGAAAACTGTTGTTCAGGATATGTTCTTTCCTGCTGTAATTCAGGCCTAGGAGGCGTGCCTTTATTCGATTACACAGTTTGCTTGCAACTCAGGAGAGATCCAAACGTTTTGGGTAATAAAAAAGAAAGATTTGCCTAAAAGCAAAGTAAATTAGCTACAAAACTAACGATGAAATAAAACTCTGATGTAGAACTAACAGCTATTGAAGTATCTCCACCTTTTCTGTTGTCCTCGCGTTTGATATAGAGAAGTCGAATAATCAAAATGTTGAGTCTTTGCAGGGCATAATAAACGCTACTGAGATGCTTTAAGGTTTTATGATAATTACAAGATTTTACCAGTGATTAACCAAAGATTGTTAGTTGTGTTTCATGCTTGTTGCTTAAGAGATACATGGATACATGTGCTGGAACAGACAGCATCAATATGCTGTCAGATTATGTTTCAATTAGAGGTCTTATCCAAATAGAATGTGGGACTGAAGCCGGTCTTGACCTCACACATTGTCTAGTAACGCCTTGCTTATCGTGAGGAATAGTGTGCTTAGCACAAAAACAACATAACCAAAGGTGTCGCATGGAAATGAGCGCAAATCTCTTTTGTGTGAAGTATTGTCTTCAGGCAATCAGAGAAGAGCTTTGTATGTTTATGAAAAGAATTTTCAGTAATGTGAACTGTCGCTGTATTGGCAATATTACAGATGGGGCTCACACGGGGGCACTGTACCCCCTTATGACCAAGAATGAGGGGTTCTCCTCTACATGTTCCATACCTTTATACCCGCGTATAAAAACATGGTATAGCTAACCAGCTAAGCTTCAACAATGTCCTGTATTTTGAGGATTTTCTGCGGTTGTTAGCAAGATAAGATGCATTGTTTTGCGTTTTATTAATCGCTGTGAGAGTGAGCCGAGTTTCGAACGGAACAAAAGTTGAAGACAATACACAGGTGCTAGTAATTAATATGACCCACCCTCAATGGTATGTGTCTAAAACAAGACCATGAAAAAACTGCTTTCCGACGTGTTTGCCTCAGCAACAGGCGGCCCAAATGACGACCAATGTGCTATGACCAAATGCTGTAAGCATGTGTTGTGTATAACCACTACACGTAGAGCATCGTACGTGACAGACGAACCAATAGCGAAGTCACCAATACTTTGGGGTCGCCTTAAGTACTCTTGTGTCATGATTGATCTCCATATGATGTCCTCTTTATCAATGTAACCACTTAAAAGGTGTGTTTACCAAATACATTTTGTTGCCATTACAACTCCATAGAGTTTGTCGAGAACACTGCCACTCCACGTACCTCGTGCGTGCGCCTTCTCATCTCTATCTGAACCCATTGATACTTAAACCACACATGAAGAATAACATTGAATACATCAAAGTGGTTTGCATGGTCCCATGGAGTCAAATACCAAATGCTATTGATGTTTATTAACAAGCATCATACACTTAAACCAAAGCTGTTTCTAACGGGGGGTCTCAAATGAATAGCATCCTGAATATTTCCCGCGTGTTCAGTATCCATTCAGCGCCCCCGCCCTGCTGTCGTATTCAAGGGGTGTTGGCGTTCTTCATCGCTTGTATTGTGTATCGACATAGCCTTAATAAAGTTCATCCTTCCAATAGCTTCAGCCTAAAAACAAAATATAGAGAGCGTAGGTTTAACACGATGTAGGTGTCTTGCATAACCATCTTATTGGCTGAGCTTGGTAAAGCATTGTAGTATTCGATCATTGATGTGCTTTCAAAATGTATTATGTCTGTACGTGTTGGTAACCAAACCATGTCTCCATTTCATTCCATAGTATTTTGTTACCTGACTTCTTCTGTTTTCCTGTTCACATTGTGGAATCCTACCATCATTCTACACGCGGTTTTTTGATCTTTCTATTCCGCGATCGAAAGTTGTGATAATCCAATTACTTATTTGTCAAAACAAACGCGCCATCTGATTGGCTGGCGCAGCAGGTGGAGACTTATTAAACTGCGCTCAAAAACTTATTTTATTTTATTTTACCCTTTGGTCTCGTCAACACAGGACTTACTACATCGAAAGGATTTATCCATCAGTTGAGCACATATTTTACGTTTTGCTCACGAACCTGTTTTTGCCTGTATCCGAACTCTTCCTGAGCTTTTGAATTTTCTAAGTGGTTTGGCATTCGCTCAATTAATTCAGAATGGAATATCCCGATTTTGCCTTTTCAATGCCAACTTGTTATCAGCTGGGAATACCGAGTGAAAATGCCCCTCTAGGCCATCACCAGGTACCACCATACTATGGACCAGCAGTGACTATGCCCATACCTCATCCACTGTACGACTATAACCTGGAACCCGCCTTCATTCGCAAGAGAAATGAAAGAGAGAGGATTCGAGTGCGGCATGTAAATGAAGGATACGCTCGGCTGCGAGAGCATCTACCGGACGAACCTACAGATAAACGAATGTCGAAGGTAGAGACGCTACGGGCCGCTATTAGATACATCAAGCATCTGGAAAGTTTACTAGACATCAGTAAAGATGATAAACACGATAAGAACAAATCGGATGCGGAAAAGAGAGCGGAATTATCCGTGGAACGCGAAGAAAGGTAAAAAGAACAATTATTGTTTTTGCAATGGAAAGGTGTAAAACCATACGCTTCGAACAAGTTTTGTGCTGTGGTTGTAACGTGCTTTTTGCTGAGTGCAAACACTTAGGGACCAAAAAACACTAAATCGAAACATAATTTAGAGCAAATGAGTGTAAATTTAACTGAAGAATTACCCGTCTTATTCAGGAAGAAGTCGTTTTTATTGTAACTACTAGTTTTTCGGCTTTAACTTTGTTTAAAAAAGTGAGAAAAGTTCGTTTTCTCTTCTGTAAGCTGATCGTTTAAGCTTAAAAGAAAACAGAAACTGGATAAGGGAAATCTTCGATAACAAACCTTGTGCAACTTTGTAAATTTGCATAATTTAGTGGCACCGTGTATTTAGCGGACAAAAGTCTCGCTGATATGCATTCTTTAGTTCGTTATGGTTTCCTATCGACAAAATCAAATGTTAAGTAATTTTTTTCCTTCAAACTACAGTTGAGCTAAGTTTAAGATATACAAGTAAAGTTCAGTTGGCTGTGACTAACTGATCATAAGCCAAAAAGGCTTTAACAGTTTTCCATTCAAATGCTGAGGTTAGACTTGTATAACATCAAATTGTTGACGCGTTGAAATCCAACAATGACTGTGTATGTCAAGAATGCTAATAGCAAGTTAAAACATCAGCAAAACGACTGCCACCGACAGGGCAAACTTAGTGCAAATAATAAAATATCGCTACTTCAATAAAAAAAGAGGTTCTACAGAGTTAGCCACGTATTTTGACAGTTACGTCCTGCGAGGGCTTTCGAGTCCCTGGCTTGCCTGCCTCGAGCGAAATCGGAAATTTGTTGCTTCGATACAGTATTTTTTTTTTGTTTTTCTACAAGGTCAGGTAATTTAACGAAGTGGCTCAGTCTCTCCGCGCATGACAAAACAGTCCTTTTGTAGTTGTCCACAGCTGTACTAACAAATTCATCACACAACTGGTTCAATTCTGACGCAAAGCGCTGTAAATTCATCGCCACGAATCCACATTTGTTGTACTGAGAGTTAAACTGCGGCTGTAAAACATCAGTTAACGTACTTTGTTTCAAGTTGTCTTTGAAATAGTGCGGTGCCATTATCGTCTCCCGGGTTTCAAGTATGCTAAGGCAACTGCTTAGTTTGTGGGTCATTTGCTTTGTTTCGGTTAATTAAGCCCGAACAAAGCTGCGTGCTTTGGCTGCACATACATCGTTCCGCACACAAGACAAAGGACTCAACACATACACTGAGCTTAATGCTGTTTCACTTATTCTCTGGTAAATCAACCTCATTTGAGTGCCTCCATCATTACACTTCTTTCCTTCTCCTAATGCTTACGTACAAAAAAAAATAAGTTTAATAATAAAAGAAGACTCATAAATAAGTTTCATTCGCCATCTTTGATGTAAGATACAGTTCCACAGAACATCGATTCAATAAACAATAGTACAGAATTTAGTTTTGTACAAATTATTAACTGACTTATATATCAGTAAGCGCGCATTTGGTCTTCTTATCTTGTTTTTTGTTACTATTATTATTATTATTATTATTTTAATGTGAAGAAGTCTGATGGAATATTTTCAATTTTAAATTACCTCTCAGAAAGAAATTTTGATTTTTTTCCTTCGTTGTGAAAGCTCTGTAAGCGTACTATATCCATTGCTTATCGCGACGCTCTCTTTAACTTCAGAATCAAATTGTTATGTAAAACAGCTCAATTAACAAAGCAGAAACTAGAAAGAAATTTTATTGAACAAATGTTTACAACAATGACTTTTTTTAAGCAAACACGGAAAACACCATTTTGGTGTAGCTTTGTGAGTATTAGATGGGTTTTAGTTAAAGAAAACTCCTTACTCTGATGAAGAATTACTACAGTCCGCCTTGAGCCCACAGGAGAAATCTATACCATACAATATCCCTTATTTCATAAAGCAAAAACGTACGGTGAACGTTTTCTGTTTATTCAACACAAAATAACAACATTTTAATCGACAAGTCAAGATTCTACGAGAAACTCAAGTGCAACCTGAAATGGCGCTGTTGTACCGTTCTTCACAGTAGTTTCTTTTTCTGTCTGAAACGCAATATTGACGTTAAAACAAAACAACGAAAGAATTATAATGAAATATCTCTTTTATAAGTTTTCAATCTGCAAAGCCACGTGTATAAATCCTTCGATAGGCCTGTAACTGTCAGACAAATGTCCAGTGTATCCTCAGTTTACTGGAAGGATTTGTCATGACTAAAACCTGTCGCATTGACAAATTTCTAAACACAACCAAATCAAACGAATGACTATTTTTTTTCTAGGTGTCGGTCAGTTAACCTCATTTTTTACGATTTCTCGAGACTCTAATATTATTCTAACATAAAACGTGTGTTGTCGGCTTGCTGTTTTCTAGTTTTTGAAAGAAAACAATAACCCACTATGCAAACTCACTTGACAGTTGAACTAGTGTTTTGTTCTGGTGAAATTCCGTTTTCGCAGCATTTCAAAGGTGCACAGTGTGTGCCTAGCAACCTTACCTCTGCCTTTTACCGCCAACACCAATAGCTTTTCACAAACAGTAACTAAAATCAACACTGCATCTAGACAGATGATGCTATTATTCCTTTAACTCAATGAAACAAAAATCAACCAGTCGAGTTTCTGAAGACTGATAATACAGCACTGAATAACTTTTTATTAAGGCCAACAATACTTCGATTACCTTTTTTCAGTAATACAAGCTTTCTAATGTCAATGATTATACTCCTCTTTTTTAAGGAAAATTCATGGCGTAGGCGGATATTTCTTGCTAAAGAATTCAAGATCATGGACAGGCCTCAGGACATGGTAAACTAACAAAAGATGACATAGACCTGTTCAACAAACTAGGGCTACATTAACCGTTTTCCCCCGAGGGAATTCGCTTGTTTCTTTGTGTCTGCAACTCAGCTGTCTCAGAATTGCAACTATTTGATTCACAATGGACAGAAAATGCTTGTTAGCCTTGCAACTATCTCTGTGATCTGAACCACTTCTGTTCTATACTTCTGTTTAACACGTGCTGATTTAGTCTCGTCACGCGACACTTGGTTTCGCTCCCACACATATCATGTTTTCAATCAGATATGAATGTTTGATATAATAACGAGTAAAGAAGCTGTGTTGTATTGCTGTGTGAATGTGACTTCTTTCCCGTGTCACTCTAATTTGATTTATACAGGTTCTTAGAAGACAGCAAGGCGGTCAAGTTTTTGGGTAAAAAGCCCGAGGGATTGATTTGAAATTTGCGGTGTTTTCATAATGACTTGTATAAACCACCAGAATAACCAGTCGTACAAATCAAAACACAAATGACTTCTTTTGGTCAGATTCAGATTAGGTCATGTTTCATGAAACCTGTCAAGCTAACTGTTTGAGACAACAACATTACATTCTTCCCCTGCCCGTTGCCGATCCCTTGCAAAGTTTACGGTTCCTTTTCTTTTAATTAGGAGGCCTCGAAAATCCATGACCTTAATTTGATTAAACTTAATTGACACTAAATCGATCGAAAACAACTGTATTAGTCGTCAAAGCATGATAAATTGGTTCAAAAACCGCTTTACCATAGGCACCATATTACACCGTTTCTCAATCCTTAATTAACGGTTGAGACCCGTTCAGAGACACAGACTTTGTTTAATTGGTGGATAAAGTGAAACCTGGACGAAATGTGCTTTATACAGGCTTTAAAATGTTAATAGAATCTCAAGATACAGTTGCGCCATCGCTGACGAAATCGTGGGTAACAAAAATCACTGTGCAAGGTAATCACGTGACAGTCCCGTCATCCCTTTGCTGGCAGTTCACGTAACGTTTCAGTGTCATCATACTTTAGTATAAATGGTTCGCTGTCTCGGATTATCAGCCGACAATCACCTCGACGAACAAAATGGCTGCCAGTCGTTCGCGCGCTTTTGATGAAGTAAAATTTCTTCGTGTTGTACAATACTTTTTTTTCTTTGGAATATTCAACTGTGTATTTATACTAAAACAGTTATTCGCCTCAGGCTCAGTGATTATCGGTGAATATTCACCGATAATCACTGAGCCTGAGGCGAATAATTGTTAATTAACGTTATTTTGGCTAAACTTTTTTGGTAGTGATTTTTAGGATGAATTTTTACATGAAGTAAATTAATTCGAGTTTTGTATTGTTTTTCATATTGCTGTTTCAAACTTATACAAACTACTGCACTAAAATTGTTCATGTTAATTAGCCCTCCGCTGGCGAGAAAAAAAGTGGCAAATTTCGAATCGTTCCGTCAGTATCTATGAGACAATCATTTTCATCCGTGCACAGTTCCGTAGTTTTCCACAGAATGATTCCACTGCAAAGTTTGATCCACAGATGGAAATGTTAGAGCCACAATGTATAGTACAACAAGGACTACATTACAGTACTGTTCAGTAGGTTTCCAAAGAATGGTTACACTGCATGGTTTGATCCACGGTTGAAAAACTTAGAACCACACTGTATAGTAAAACAGACAGTACCACAGTACGGTACAGTAACTGTTTAGTAGCTTTCCAAAGAATAGTCACACTACATGATTTGATCCACAGATGAAAAGGTTAGAACCATTGAAGTAAAACAAACAGTGCCACGGCATAGTACTGTTTAATAGCTTTCTAAAGAATGGTCATACTGCATGGTTTGATCCACTGATGAAAAGGCTAGAACCACACTGTATAGTAAAACAAACAGTGCTTGATAAAGTACTTTTCAGTAGCTTGACACAGAATGGTCACACTGCGTGGTTTGATCCACAGATGAAAAAGCTAGAACCACACTGTATAGTAAAACAAACAGTACCACAGTACAGTACTGTTCAGTAGCTTTTTTGTATTGTTACCCGCCTTTTTGCAGTCATAAATGCGACTAAACGTAAGTAAACTTTCTATCAGCTATGGCATTCACGTACGACACAAGTTTAATGTACGTGGAATTTTAATTAACATTGATGCCCCATTAGGGGGGGTCTGAATATCCCGTATCCCATTAATTCCTGTAGTTTGTATCCCTATAATTCAAGTTAATACTGATGACGTCACTGCATGTGATAAGTCCGATTACCAAATAGTGTATAAAACATTTTCCGGTGCGGTTTCATACAAAATAGAAATCGAGTGCAAATAGGGTTTGAATGATGATTACAATGTTTTTTCTTAGGAAAATACATTAATTCGCATTTTCAAGTACTTTTTTTCTTTTCGCGTCTTTCACATTGATCAATTAACCTGTTTTATTCAGTCAAAAAAGAAAACTTTGACGTTCGATATCCCACTATCTCTTTTCTAAATATCCCGTATCCCTATAATTTTTCCCCGAAATATCCCGTATCCCTATAATTTTTTTCGCAAATATCCCGTATCCCTAAAACCCCTAATGGGACCTCAACATTGGTTTGGTAGAAGAAAAATTACAACGTGGAATTTGTACTTGAGCAGCTCGTTTGACTATTGTTCACCATTAAATCTTGTTGATCCTTACATATTAGGGGCCGATTATTTAAACGGTTTCCAACTGAAGTCGCAGTTTAGGTAAAATTGGACGGATTCGAAACTGACCAATTCCCGATTAATGTAATAAAAGTAATTCATTTTGAGTGAGCAGGTGTTGAATGCATGTTCTGGTGTGATAATTATTACCAAGCTTGAAAGGTGCAGCTATAATTCAATTTAGACCCCGGTTTTGTTAAGCTCTGTCTAAACCTCGCTTAAATAGCCGACCCTTCGATTTTGATCGCAACAAAAGTGTTAGAGATCCAGCTAAGCAAGCAAAGAGGGATCCTTTCTCAGGTATTTTCTGTTGTTACGTTGCTCTGTTTCAAGTTTTTCCAACCAATAAAAGATATCGTTCCACCACACAAAAAATATCCATTGTAAATCTTAAGAGCGATCAGCAACAGGAAAGCGTTGATATCAAACTAGCGGTTAAAGATCAGTAAGAATCTTTTTTGGCGGCTACTTAGTGAGATTATGAACAGAAATTACTGTGCCTAGTAGTATTTCATAAGAAGATCCCACTCAGTTAACCGGGGGGGTGGGGGGGGCTGAAGAAAAACAAGTAGGGTTCTTGAAACTGACGTATGTGTGGTTACTTCAAGTAAGCTTTTTCGGCAAAGTCCGGAAGATAGTTTGATGATTTTTTTGGCCTCAGTTCGTACCCCCTCTCCTCACCCCTACTCCAATCACTATGAGTAGAGAAATAGGATACACAAAAAGAAGAACATTCTGGGATGGCGAGAAAAGTAACGCATGTTTTTAACAATCAAAACGCGGTTAATAAAGTTATTGCTATGTTAAAGAGGTAATGTTCCTTTTGTTACACCCCACTGCTACAAAACCTCTGACGGAATATCAAAAGAGGAGCCTAATGGCGGCCAGAAAACATCAACCAACAACTGCGATGTAAGAGGGCGATCTGCATCAACATTATTGATCGCCGCATGACCAAATGGAGAAGAATACTACGCCGCTGACCTAGTTATCTCAGAGGGTCATAGCTAGGGCTTTCCACAAGTTGTTCGCCAAGTTTTGGCAACTTTTAATATTTCGAGCAACTTTTTACATTTTGAACATTTTCTATTTTTGTACAAATTCCAAGATATCGGAGCCGTTTTAATTACTTAAATTGGCCATGCTCCCATATTTCATTAAGTCTCAGTAGACAATTTGTGAATTTGCTGTCAAAAAGGAACAGCTTCTCCCCTCTCAGGCAGATCATGAAAGATCCATGCAGCCGAGCTGCTAGCGAGCTGCTTCAGAATAAGATTTCAACGCAGCAAGTTGCAGCACTAGAAGAGACTATTGAAGTGTCAGTCATGCTGGGATATGATGGCAACAAGCCAAGTTTTTTACCTTGAAGAGCTACATGTCAGTGCTGTTGTTTACAAATCCATGTAGTTTCGTATGAATTCTACGAGTGTTGTAATTCCCACTAAAACACTCACGTCTATAATAAAGAGTTTCAGTTGAGTTTTTGTTGTCATTCACTTAGTCAGTAACTTCAAAGTGATGTGTATTTCTATGTCTGGTAAAACATAACTGAGTCTATTTTAATTAAGGACAAGGCTGCCGGCATGTTTTTAGCAGTGGCGCTATCTTCCCATGCCCGCTATGAGGGTTTACCTTGGTGTAAAAACCTGTGAACTTTTTCGTATTTTCACGATTATTTTCCTAGTCTTCATTGTTTTGTTTCCTTTGTTTTTTTGTTCTACATCAATCATGAACGTAACAGGTTTTTACACCGAAGATGAGCCAGCTATAACATTCTTGGATGCCGGATGAAACACGGCTCACTTCTGCAACTTAAACTTCTTATAAATCATTTCATTTTAGAAGCTACATCAAACAATTCTTAAATTTGTTTCACTGCATTTTTTATTTCGTTCAAAGTGTTCCACTTCGAGTTAAACTTCTAACTAGCATCGTGGTGTTTGATATGTAACTGATTAAACTGTCGTGTTTCATACATTACTCAGTGAACTTTTCCTTCAGCAGGCTCAGATTGGTTTTTGCTTGGGAACAGCTTTAATACATGCTACTGACATGCCCGCTGAGAAAGCATGCCATTGCACTAAACGAAAATTAGGCATTTCTTTCTTTCTTTTTTTTTAAAAAAAGCACGGATATCTGGGTGGCGTATAAGTTGATGAACGCGGCTCCTAGTGAATGTTTCATGGGAAAAAAAAAATACCACTTTCGTACTGTGTTAAAAGGACAACATTTTAGGGAAGCCTGATCACTGGTTAGCTATTGGAAACAATAATGTTTTAAACGTCGATTTTATCAGCCACGAGGAAGGACTCGACAGCTTCCGAGAAGTTCGAGAAACAGAAGCTCCCGGGTCAATACCCGAAAGATAGAGTTAAGGTACAGACATATACAGCTTTGGAGAGACGGGGGTTCTTAAGAGAAAGCTGCTGAGCAGTACTGTATTGTTTGCTGGTTTTTTTTACTACCATTCAGTGTGGTTCTAACTGAACTTTTCAACCCATCTGTATCACAGCATGCAAAGTTACTGATGTCCAGTCTATTTGATAATTGAACAAGGAGCAGTTTACAACTCCAAAGGAAAAAATAACATTGAAGTTTAATTTTTTGAGGTAAAGATAAAAGAAAGGACACAGTGCTAGTCTTTAAGGTAAGTTTGTCATCATAGAGTAATGAAAGTGAGAAATTGGAAAGGGCGAGGAAAAGGCGTTTATCGTCTTAATTTATGAAATATGGTTCTCCGTCGCATTTAATTTCTGAATCGTATTGCTTTCGTCAAACTGTATGTTTTCCACCTCTTAGAACCCACTCCTCTGTAGGTGTTTTGCCACATTCCAGCTTCTCGCAATTACACATAATTTTATTAATTCGTCTCTCAGGGATCATTTTTTGAAACTGCCGGAACAGGGAAGGGAAGCAGTAGGTAATCAAAGATATTTGAATAGGAAATCAAACATGATTGCGTCCACTCTATAACGTCAATACATTATTGGTCAGCCATTTTTAATAGAGGAAGTAAATCAGTCATATAAATCCGACAGTTCCTGTCCCTAAATTGAGAAGCAAAACTCTTGGTTAATAGGATACGAGTTTGGACGAGTTTTGTGAAGAGGAATGAAGTGGCGCTAAAATATGCTTGGTGATACCATGTTTAACAAGTCTGTTAATTGTTAAAAACAATTCATCTCACAAACTTAAGGTCTCCAGCATATTTCATTTCAGTTCATTTCTTTTTCTGTATATTTATTCAGCGTCTTAACAAAGATGAAAATAAGGACGCGTATGTACACTGGCCAAGTGACGACGAAATAGTGATATTAAAAGCTGTTATCATATCATTCTTTATTTTTTACTTAGAACATTAAGCTCGTTCACTGAGTTTTTCTGGGGTAAGATAGTCAATCGAATCTCACAGCAGTGAAAACCCCAACCAACTCGTGCAAAACTACAAGGGGAATAACTTTTTAACTCTGTCATTTAACACAGCAAGAATTAACCTATCCTGTGGCAATTAAATTCGTCCCAGTAAAATAAGACAAATTAATAACTTTAAAAATTGGTTTCTTCTAGCTTTTTTCATGGGAAAACCTACACCTCTTAATTTGCGATATTGGAAACGATTTTATTTCTCGTAAGCCGGTGCGTGTAAAAAATATTTACCTTGAATCAAATGCGGCTGCCAAATGATTTCGTCTTAGTGGGTAAAATGAATTACTTGGAAACTTGGTTTCAAATGAAAAACCGTTATTTTCGTTATAAGAAAAAAATTCAGTTTCTTATAAGCTGCTTGATTTTCACCGTTTGAATATAAACTTCGTTAGTAATACGGAAGATTGGAAAAATATTAATTTAGGTCAGATCTTATTATTCTTCCTGGTGAGAAAGTTTCGCTGGGAACAGCTCTCTTTCCATTCATTCGACCTCCGTAAACTACAATAGAGATAATTGTGGACTCTTAAAATTTGTCAGCTTTTACACCAAGGAAGGAAAATAACTCGCACTCAACAAACCACGGAGCCCCGAGTCCATTAAGTTTTCGAATCATACAATAGGTTCTCAGATCAGCGAGGCCCACTGCAAGGAAAAGGAGAAAAACTCCTTTCGTTATTGCGCTTGGAACAATAGCCACGCTATAATATCTGAGTAGAATTCCAAAGCTTTTGTTTTCCTAAGGCCCATTGTTGTCGATTTAAAAGACAATTTATTTAACCTATTCACAGAAAAACAAAACCACAGTTATAGCACCACAGTAAATAAAAATAGTCACGGCTATAGACTTCGAGATTCCATTTTGTTCTGTTGTTGATTGCTGAAGAAAAGTCGAAGTTGTGGGAGAAAATTATTAAAAGTGTAAATTTTAATTTACAGTCGATTGAAATCCGCTTTTCCGAGGTTGGATAAGTTGTGGCGAAACGAAGTGTCACCGCATCGTTTGCATGCGTCAAGAATCGATAACACTTAGCAGTATTTCTCTCGTTCCTGTGGGAAAATAATCACAAATAGCGTATGGTTAGACCACATAAAAGTTAGATAAGAAAGAGTACTAAATATGAAACACAAAAGTAACTCAACCGTCCTATTACCATAACTTAATAAATTCGCTGCCTGAATATTTCTCTCTGGCTGTAGCCTTTTATATGCCGCAGGGCAAACTGCCTGTTTACTAAATCTGTGTCTAGGGTTGATACGGTATACTGTCTCAGTATCCTCAATGACTCTTATAAATATCCCGGATTGTGGTGTGTTTATGCTAAAGCGCGTCGTTGTACCCGAAAAGCAAAACTTCGCGCTTTCTTTCCGAATGTGACAAAAACAGTGTTATTTTGTCCACACCCCACCGTTTTAATAAGACTGAAAAATCCGTTAACTTAACCAGCACTCCATAAAGTACAAAGTCGTTAGTAAAACATACAAACAAAGTGCGTTTTGTGCCAAGTTGCGCAGTTTACGCGCACTCGTTTTAAAGTTAGAAAATAAAAAATACGGGTGCAGGTAGAACCGTGCCACCAGTTACTTACACACGTGTATAGAATCAGGTTCTTTTGACAAAAAAAATGGCTCCATGAAAATGGTGACACTTTTGATGAAAGAAACAACAAACTTACCCGGCTAAAACTAAGTAAGTCACGTCTGTCCTGTTACCCAGGTAGTTATTTTTTGATGTTCATTTTCATCACTTTTCACTGCATCTAACATCGAATCGTGTTCATTTATAAGATCTTGCAAGTGCTTGATATAAGCGACCGCGCATCGTAGCGTCTCGACTTTAGACAGTTTCTTTTTGTCTGGGAAATACGGAATGTGTTGACGGAGACATAGGAAACCATCATTTACCATTCTAACTCTGTTTCTTTCCCGCTCATTTCTCCGAGCCACTGCAGAAGGCTCCATTTGAAGCGCTAAACTTGCTACACAGGACTTTTTCTTTGGTCGCTTCTTGATCTCTGTCTCTCTTGTAACAGAATTGGCGCTCGATGGTGTTCTTTTCCTGCCAAGCACAAACAAATCAGTTTCTTGAAAATCCCACTGATGCGATTCCTTGGATGTTTTCACAACTTCTATTTCTTCTTTGAAGGAAATAGTCTCTTCCAGCTTAGGTTTAGTATCCATGGATTTCTCTAGTTTTCTCGTTTATCTTTCACCGTTTATCGTCTGCCTCAACTAAATGTCAGCTCGGATGTGAAAAGCATAGATACAAACCGACCCATGGACGAGTGACTTACTCACAGGCTATTTACTAGCATCATGAATTATTTATTTTCTTTGTTGTGTAAATCCTGCCTTTATGTGAATTGAGGAAAGTGCCGGAAATAGGGTGGGTATCCATGTCCTTTTCAGTATGTCAATAAATCAGCCTAACTCGAAAGAGTTAATACAAATGAAACAAAATCACTTGACGCCGATTTTTATTCACGTCAGATACACAACACCATAAAATTGCTCATTTTAGGGCTCGAGCGCTAAATTTTTCATTTTGTCATATTGAAATTAAACATTGATTTATTTTCATGAAACGACGAACCAGCCAATTAAAAACACATGTTATCTGCTCGTTTATCAGAAATCTCCACCGACGTAAGCGACTTGGAGATTGAGAGATGAGTGCGATTAAATGAAAAACTTTATCACATGCGTTTAACATCGATCATATAGAGATATCGTCGCCGGGATTTTCCATTTACAACGATAAGGAATTGTTTGCTTTGGAATATATATATTTAAAGATTATTCAATTATCTGCTGCTTAGATTGTAGCAGGTGTTGCAAGGCAACTTGCTTTTCATTGGACGACACAATCTCAATGAAATAAGCGGTAAGAAACTTTTCAATTAAGCCACAATTGAAATCAAGGAAAGAGATTTATCTGTGACTTGACTCCGACCATGAACGCTTCAGAGAAAATATCATGGCAGGTCTATTTTATAGCGGATTAGCCTGATATTATCCCCTGGTTGTTTTAATTTAATTAAATTATTCCTTAATATAATAAATCTAAATAAATAAAAAAGGAAATGGAGAATATTTCGTTACCAGGGAAGAGTCTTGCACTAAAAAATCATTGGATTGGAATTTGGAAAATTTTCATGTTGTAGATTCTGGGTAACTGGTCCAACCGCGTAAAAGCTCTCGTGTAATGAAAGGCCACAACGATACGTTCGACAGTGTATAAGCAGTACTAAACCTATATTTGGTGTCGATTTACGCACGGAGTTTTTCCGAGGACGTTGTCTGTTCTAAGAAGCGAACACCTCCCTCAAAAAGACAGCTTTAACAAATTCATTATCCCTCAGACATTTTCTCTCTCGAAGATGCGGGTACAAGTTCTTTGTCGTAGGTCACAACTAGAAAACGCTTACCTGACCTTTAGAGAGTGCTAACTGGAATTTCTTTTTATTATTCTGCAACATAGCGTCTTAACAGCAAAGAACTGGTAAAATTGGGGCATAGTCTTAGATAGAGTTCATTTTTCACATACATTTGATACGTTTTAACCAATCGCGTGCCAGTTAGTATGTTTGACTAATTATACATTGGCCTGCCCGGAGAGTACTTCACAAATTCAGAGGTCAAGAATAAAATTCAACAAACCATTAGGTCGCAGGTCCAGATCTTCTCCAGGCTAGAATTCTTAAAGAAGCTGCCGTAGAACTAACTCCTATTTTAACTGCACTTTTCCAACAATACTACGACTCTGGCCTCTTACCTGCTGACTGGAAAAAAGTTAACGTTGGCGCAATTTATAAAAAAGGGCCGAAATCTGATCCAAAGAATTACAGACCGGTTTCTCTGACCGCCTTAACACGTGAGGTTATGGAGCACATAGTATGTAGTCACCTGTCCCACCATATTTCAGCGAACTCCATCATTACTCCACTCCAACATGGCTTTCGGCGTGGCTTGTCTTGTGATACTCAGCTGACATCTGTTCATGAATGGACTAAGGTTCTCAATATTCACGGTCAAGTCGACGTCATCTTTTTAGACTTCACCAAGGCCTTCGATTCCCTGCCCCATGGGAGATTGCTACTCAAGGCTCGTCATTATAGTATTCGTGGCAAGCTAAACGAGTGGTTGCGTAACTTTTTATCTTATCGTTGGCAACACGTTGTGGTCAACGGGTCGCGCTCCGATTGGTCAAATGTGTCATCAGGTGTCCCTCATGGTACCGTTCTTGGGCCGATCCTGTTCCTTCTGTATATTCTGACAAATACTTTACCTCGAGGATCACTATCGCTTACAGTGTGATCTCAACCAAAAGGAGCAGTCGGTGGGCTGCTATGAGATTCGCACCCACAAAATGTTTTGTACTCTCCGTGAGGTTGCGTACTAACTCATCGCATTTCAGCTACCGGTTGCGGTGATACTGGCCTCGAAGAGGTTAAGTATTACAAGTAACTAGGCGTTTACATCACGAGCTCTCTCAGTTGGTCTCTGCAATGCGAAGAAGTTAAAACAAAAGCAAAAAAAATTTTTGTGTCAGGCTCCAGCGGAATTTTCATCTTCCGACAGGGCGATCAAGTCGCGAGCCTATGCTAGTCTTGTCTGTCCAACTGCGGAGTACGCAAGTGTTGCTTGGTCACCACACACCGCCAAAGATATTTCTGCCATTGAGTCTATCCAACGGAGAGCTACCCGCCTTGTCTTTAATGACTACTCCAGCAAGAGTAGCATCTCTGCTATGCTAGCAGACCTGAACTGGCAATCGCTTTAGGAGGAACGCTGTATTATCAATGATTTGACGATGTTTTACAAGACTGAATTTTCAATTTTGTGAACATCACTTTCCCAACCGAAATAAACCAGGAGACTAGGACGTCGCACGATTATAAATTTATGCCCGTGTCATCTTCAGTAAATGCATATAAATATTCGTTCTTCCCTAGAACAATCCCGGTCAGGAACGGTCTTCCTTTTTCAGTGATACATGCGTCATCTGCCAACCCGCATTTCAAACCTAGTATTGTATTTAATTAATGTTACTTTGTTACCTTTCTGTCCTTTCTGTTCTTATTTTAAAACTGCTTGTGTAATTTGCTAATCTAGTTAACATTATATCTGGTTCAAAGTATATTGTAGTTGTTTAGCTCGCCGTCATTGTTACTAATGGCAATTACGCCGACAATTAAAGGTTAAAGGTTAAAGGCCGTATATACACATTTTCGTTTCGTTGAAGTTGTGAACGGGAACGGGCTAAGATCATCAAGGCTTGCTGAGACTTTCTGGCAGGGCACAGTGCAAAGAAGAAGACGAAAGGCGGTTTGATATAAGAGCGAAAGACATGGGAAGGCAACATCGGAGAGCTGAAGGGAATGTGACAGCCCGCCTGAGATGGATACAGCTGGTGGCCAGATCCTTAGAGGTATCCCAACGACCGACCAAACTGCGGGACAGGACATAATTTGCCTTGTCTAAGCCCTCGAGCTCCTCTCCAAAGAAATCCCAAGGTCCCCGGGACGAACGTTGCAGTCTGCTTTGTTTTGATCGCGTGGAGACTGGAAAATATCTTTCCCAATTCCTCCCGTACGAAGTTGGTTGGTGGACAATCTGTTCGCCTTTTGATTTTATTTTTACGGGCAAGTGTTTGTGTCTTTGATGAATGTCTCCGTATAGTACTTATTGGTAAGTTGTCGTTTCCTGCTTTTACAACCACTTTCCGTGGAGACACAGGTCCAATAGGCGTTTTGCATTCAGGCTATATATCATATACTTCAGATAATCCTGCAAGTTTGCACTAAATTCAACAATCTATCGATGCAACATTGCTAAGTGTCTGGAAGTCATTCGAAAAAGTACGCTTTTCCCGTGAATGAAATTCCTTTTTCTTTAAATCTGATATACAATTTGGGTAAGATTTCCTCACAGGTCCCTACTTCATTATGCATGCTGTAGCCGTACAGTTTCGTTCTCGGAAATGTTTGCACGCGCACTTCCCAAGACAATTCAACTACAGCATGCATAATGAAGTAGGGACCTGTGCGGCAATCTTACCACAATTTGTGTGTCGAATACTTTTCAGCATTAACTAATTTTAGCATTAACTTTTTAGCATTAACTTAATTAATTAATTTAGAATCAGCAGCTTGAATCGTGTACTCGTGAATATTAAATGCCCTAACATCCCTCTCCCGTTACTTTATTTTTCATTGTAAAAGACCAGTTCACTTTTTTTTTGGAATTCTTCGAACATTCCCAACGAAATGAACTTGACTTTTTGTGTTACAGGCACGTTAAGGATGCCGTCAGTTTCATTAAATCAAGATGATTTAAGCACATTCTCAATCGGTTGCACCGAGAATGTAAAAGTTGTGGAATTCAGTCCATTTGAAAACTCAGCAGGGTTGATTGCTTATGGTGGTGAAGAAAGAGTTTCAGTTGGTGTATGCATCTTCCAAGAGGAAGCTCCAGATACACATTTACCTGTTTTACAGTATCAAGATATAACTGACTTTCATAATGGTACAAGCATTCATACAATTGCATGGTCTAGGAAATCATCTGTTGACCATCTGCCATACTCATTCCAGTAAGTACCAATTTATTAATCCTCCACCAAATTAAAAAAAATAATACAAAAAAGGCAATTGATAGTCTAATCTAATAACGATAACATTAAGGCAAAATGAGTTAATTGTCAAAATACAATGTCTTTGGGTAAATGTAAAGGAACTGGGGTCGAATCAATAAAACTTGTTCAAGTGCAATTACAAGAGTAGCTATTGTTTTTTAAGCTTTAGAACTGTAGCGTCTCTTGTAGTCTAGTAAGAGGTTTGTTGAATTAACACCTAGGCTCTTAACTAGGCATTTCAACAGGTCTGGTAGGATTTGGCCGGTATGAATACTGGTTGTTTTGTCCCAGTATGTAAGATGTAACATTTGGTGATCATTGTCTTTTTTTGTTTATTATAATACACAGGTTGTGCACAGCTGGTGAGGATAGAAAGCTGAGATACTTTGTTGGTGATGGGAAAAGTGCCTTGTCTGTAACGCTGCTTGAAGGACATCAAAGTTATATCAATGACTGCATGGTTGAACCAGTGTCTGGAATAGATGTTGCTAGTGTTAGTGGTAAGTGCTGTTAATCATATAGTTAGTTGTTTTAATTGTACCTTTTCTTGGTGGTGTAATTTAATAACTAATTTTGAATTATTAAGTATTTGATTTCAGACTATGAAAATAGAAAGGGACATTTATAACTGGCCAGATAATTACTTGTGCTTGTAAAACCCAAGTGGTCTTCAAATTCCTTATTTTGTTTCCCAGATGATCACACGTGCCGACTGTGGGATGCAGAGACTGGAACTCAGAAAACATGCATTCCCTTAGGGTCCCCTGGAGTATCTGTTAAGTGGAACCCTTGTGAACCAAATAAGGTAAGACAAAGCCAGGCTGAGTACTAATTACATTCATTAAACAAAATCAAATTTGACACCTTTTTTTGTCATTAGTTAAATCAGTTACATCAGTCATGTTATTATGTTTGCTTACTTTAAGCTTGGCTTAACAATTAGGCAAAGTAGATCAAATCCTGTTAAACAGAGCCATCCTGTTTGCCAAAGATTCCCTAAATGTTCTGACGAGTTAGAAACTTGTTGCTTTTATGGCATATAATAATTAACAAGTATTCACTGAAGTGGAGGTGGCTAGTGGTGGATATTTACTGAGCTGTGAAGCTGTGAGATAAATATCCACTGCTAGCCACCGGCACTGAGGTGAATAGTTGTTTTAGTATATACTAAAACAGTGAGATAAGTGTACATGAGAAAAAAGAAATTGGCTTGGAAAAGGGAGGACTTCTCAAATGACAATCCAACGCATTGCGGATCGCCGTAAGGGATTTTTTGTTTTACTTACTGCCATACATCTCATTTTCTTGCTGACAGAAAAAATTTTGTCTAGTTCTAGTGGCAACATTTCTTCAAATGGAATTGCAAACTCTTTCTGTATTTGAAACCATTCTGTAAAAAAATGTAATTAAACTTTGGTTCTCAAGTGAACAAGTGACATCAAATTTGGTTATGCAATATTAATTTGCATTTATAAACAAAACCTTTCTCGTTGGTTTTTATTGCTAAACTCCAGGTTAAAAACCTAAGCCATTACCTCTGAACACAGCCAAGCCAAATCTAGTCACTTTCTTGGCGTTTTCAGGGACGGCTTTGTTGTTAATTTGGATTATGTCTTCGCTTGTCATGGATGCAAACCGGGATGCCATATTCAAGCGGCAGAGCGAAAAACTCGCAAGTTGCTTGGAGGTAAATAGCACAGGATATTCGGAGTTTGACTAGCCAATCAGAGCACACCTTCAATGCTATCCATGCTTTTAGTATACACTAAGATAATTTTATTTTGACAAGTAATTGGTCAAACTCTTTTTAAGCCAAGATATTGGCCTCATTCTTTTTGAATATGAACCTTGGTTTCATCTCACTTCATAAGAATGACAGAGAGAACTCTGCCAATATCCATCAATATTGAGCTCACATCTTGCCAATAACCCATATCTTTACCAGAGTATCTTTGTCCAATAGCTGATGGTTGCAGAGAAGAATGGAACAATAAGGTTTTATGACTTGATTAGCCAACGACCTATCATGTCACTGAGTTCAACTCAAGTACCGCTGATATCAGCAGACTGGTGCTGGACTAATGCACTGAAAGTTGGTGCTGTTGCAAGAGATGATTGGCTTATCTGGGATGTATCCAAATCAAGGTCAAATTATTATATTCCTGCTCTGGTAATGAATCAGTAATTAAAGTGGAACCTCGCCTTATGGCCACCTCGGTAACATGGTCACCTTGTTATTGAGGTCACTTATATTTTTCAGCCCGGCAAAGAGGCCACACATTTTCTCATAAAATAATCCCATTAATGGAGTCACCTGTTAACACAGCCACTGGCCACATTTAAAATCTCAAACAGTTGAGTCCTTTATAATTCCACCCCATTCCCTTCTCGAGAATTGGTGCAAAATTGTGGAATCATCTACCAGCTGAGATACGCACGTCTCCGAAACCAAAATTTAAGAGTAAAATTCGTTCCCTATTATTTGATATACTTGAAACTGGTGATGCTTATTATGATTTAGATGAAATAATTTTTGAAATGAAGAAAAGAACATTTTGACTGTATTTATTAAGTTATTTAGCTATTTAATTTAATTTTTGTTTAACTCCTGCTTAGAATCATAGCCCACAAACGTTTCCTCTTCTTTTTTCTCTCACTTTACAAACACTTGAATACAGTTTTTTTTATAGCAGTCTTCTTTTTTTTTTTCCTATATATTTCCTGGCCCGCCTAGACTAGCTCTGCTATTTGCGGTGCCAGGAAACCTGTAATACTATTTGTTTGTATAATACAATAAACTCAAACTCAATAAACTCAAACTCCATTAAAATGGCCACACACCGTAAATTTAGTAAATCAAAAAGTCTTTGACATGTCAATTTCATTGATCTCTGTCATTTTGCTAATCAAAGAGCTGATTCACTTTACAAAGTAGGCAACACTCCTCCCTGTTCTCATTACAAACTGGATAAAACTTGACTCTAACATCCACTTAAGCAAATTGAGAAGCAATTAAGTCATTATGTTTCTGAACACAAAGATGATTAATACGAAAGTGATTGAACTTCAGTTAGGTAATTAAGATGGCTTGCTTTTTAACTCTGTAACTTTATGTACATCTTTATTCTGGTTATAAACTGAACAGAACAGTTCTTCATGAAGTGCCAATGTGATATAATTTTCATTACGGCCCAATCCCAGTAATACAGCCAATCTTTTTGGACTTGCTGGTGACAGTATTAACAGGGTTCAACTGTAATTATTCAGAAATCAATATTCACCTCCTTATGTTATCAGTACATTATTAAGCAGCACACACTGATGAGAATCAAGACAATTATAACTGTAAGGATATTAGGTTGATCAAACACCAAATTCCAGAAACTAACATAAAATAGGGTATACAATATTTGCGAAGAAGAACTGCCACTCTAATCTTTGGACAGAAAGGGTCAATTTTCTTTGCAATTTTTGGAATGAATTAAGTTCAACTGTACTTTGCATTGTATAAGTATACATTGTTAGTAAGTTGTTAGCTGGAGTGTAGTTCTGGAGTTAAGCAGTGAGGAATGAGTGAAGTCAAAATTACATGACTAAGTAATATTATCACAACTAACCAATAACTATAACTAGTAACTAACCATGTTTCTTATCTAATGTAGTCTACCAGAGGCTACAGAGCAAGCACATCTTGATGGAGTATGTCGCTTTAGGTAAGGCAAATTCAAAAAAATTTAATAGAAAGCTGATGTTGTAATTATTATAAGTGCATTACAGTTCAAAAAATGTCTTATATCACTTACCTTTTAAATGCTATGTTTTTTCAGATGGTCATATGTTCATGAAAATCTGTTTGGTACAAGTGGTCGCCCTGGAAACCAAGTTAATGTCTATCACTTAGAACACTACAAGGTGTGTAACTATCCAGTACTCCCTTGTTTGGAATAAGTGATATATAAGACAATTTTTTATTGAGAATTGCTTCACTGGCAATTAGGGTTTCATCCTCTGACGGTACTACAGTAATATACATGTAGTAAGAGTTTTCTTATCATAGTACATAGTGACTTAAACCTTTGGTTCTCTTTGTTATGACAAAGGTACCAGTATCTCAGCAAATGCGCACAGGTGGAGGACTGTCCTGGCACCCCACCTTACCGGTGTGTGCAGCTGGAGGGGGAAACAAGGTTCATGTGTGGTTTGTTGAAGTATAGCAGAGCTGAATCTTCCTGCTTAAGCAAGTTGTTGTTTTGCACTTGTAAACTGTGGTACTTTCCAAAATTATCAGGTCCAGGAGCTGAGTATACTTAAAGCACTTACTAGAGTAATGTAATGATAATGTTATCGTGAGCTTGAAAACCACAATATTTACAGGCTTCTTAAAACAGTGTGTCCACTCTAGTTCCCATTACACAGGTAACTCATTACAGGACCATGTTAACCCTTTAACCACTAGCGGGTCTCCCAGTGACAAGTAAAATCGTCTGGTGTTAGCCACAGTAAAATCTATTAAGTCAGTCTAAGGTGGAAAACGGTTAAGCCATCTGGTGTTTGACTGCATATACAAGTAGATGTACATTAAGATAACTGACAGTAACACTCTGGCAAATTACCTGTAAATAAACACTTCATATAGTTTTTTCGTGTTTGTATCTAAAGCAGTGTTCTCTTACTACTTTGTCTTACAGCAGATGACTTCAGTACTTGATCTATTCAAACCCGTAGTTGAGGCTTGAGCACACTAAGTGCTTTTATGATTCATCTGATACTTCCATTTCTATTCCCCAATTTTTAAATTTAAAAGCTTTAAGGTGACAGTGCACTTTGCCGTAATAGACTACATTTCAGTGAGCCATCACCTAAGAAAGTGTGCTTACTACTTGAGGTGCAAAACTATTTTAAAAATAACTTTGGTGGCAACTTTTCTTTGGCATTGAGAAATGCATTACTATTTGTCTTTGAATTGTATCTGTTCCTTGTAGCCCTTTGTTTTCCTCAGGTTTTACTCTTGGAAAACTGCGTGCTTCTTGAAACAGATAACACTTAATACAAATATTAACACATAATATATTTCCACACCACAAGAAAGTTATTGTTAATTTATTGAGCATGGTTAACACATTCAGCTTACAAAGTTCAACTTAAAATTTGACCCAGGCCCTTGATACCACCAACCCCTTACTTACTAAATCAAAATGGTCCAATTCTACTTTGGCTTTGCATGAAGTTATAGATGATAATAACCACCAACACAAACAAAGTAATTATCTAGCAGTATGGCCTAAGATGCACAACATAACAAACACATTTTAATTGTGACCTCAAGTACTTTAAGCCAAGAAAAGGAACAAGAACATTGAGTTGTTACCCAGTAGTTAGGACAGAATAGAATGATAGTCCTGGTAAAACAAGAAATCCGAGAATTCTTATGATCACTGTTTCTTAGAATTTATTGCAATATTTAGCAATGTTTAACAGAAGCTTTAAGTCTTATAACTTACTGCCAAACAAGAGTTTAGTGAAGCAATGTGCCAGAAAAAAAATGCATACAAACAAACAGTTCTTATCCTACTTCGCATGACTTTACTGCAAAATGACAACATGCAAAACATCTTAGTGTTATAACGCAGCAAAAATGTATATTGGACTTAAAAAATATCTATTATACAGGAAAGATAACGGTTCACAAAATGCAGTGGACTCATTAAGTTTCACCTTGGATCTATTGCAGCCTACAAGCATGTTTCTCTGGTAATTAAGAACATGAAGATTAAAAAGAAAGTATACTATGGCAGAAACTGGACATTTGATTTCTGCAGCCCTTTTGTTCTGCTACCTTATTGTTTATTATGTTTAAAACCTCTTCTACACTGTTTGAACCATCTTTGTAAACTCCTTTCTTCCACTTTCACAAAACCCTGAACAAGGATAGCTGAATCCAGTGAAACAAGCAATTCAAGATATTAACCCTTTGCAGTTTTCAGTTTGACTTGCAAAGGGCGTGATGCATATTTAAAGCCGTTAAGGGCTATGATAGCAGCATGTGCTTGCTGTAGAGTAGTCATGGTAACAAAACAAAAACCCTTACACTGCTGCTTCTGCCAGTCCCACATAATATCTATTTTTTTTATTTCTCCATATGGCGAGAAAAGATCATAGACTGCAGCCTCTGTTGCTGTTGCACCAATGTTGTAGACAAACAGAGTGTACCCTTCTCCTGCATCAGTTCCTTGGTTAACAAATCCTGGATTGGGAGGGATCTGCATGCCAGATGTCAGGGGATTAAAGCGGTTGGCACGTCGATTCATCATTGCCTGTGCCATGGGTCCAACAGGTCTTTGCTGTGGGGCTAGCTGAAAACTTGGTCTTTGAACTGTGGGTGTGGGCTGCATAGGAGGTCTTAGTTTGTTTGTGTTATCATCAGCAAAGCGGACATACATTATCTCTGTAGCACCAGATGGCATTGTATTGTTTAAAGCATTTATAGCACTTTCTGCCTCTGATTTCAAATCAAATAGGATAAATCCAACACCTTTTGAAATACCTGTGATTGGGTCTGTAAGCACCTTACTGTTGACGATCTTTCCATAAGGAAAAAACAGTCTCTTCAAGTCCTCTGCGGACCAAGTTTTTGGAATGTTGCGGATATACAAGTTTGCACCCTTTATTCTATCACCACCTTTCCTTGACAATGCAACTTTTAGAAACTTGTTTTGAACCTGATGACCATTGAGGGTATCAATAGCTAACTGTGCATGCTCAGGGGTGAAATATTCCACAAATCCAAAGCCATAGCTGTAACCAGTGGCTTTATGACGACAAATTTTGCAGCTTTTTGTGGGACCAATTGTTTGAAAAAGTGCTTGGAATTGCTCATCTGTGTAACTTTGTGGAAGATAGTTAATTATCAGGTTTGTCTTGTTTTCTGCATCAACAAAGTAATCTCCAAACGTTGCCATGCTGGATAGCAGCTGCTGCAGAGTACTGTTGTTTATATCCTATACCTCTGCATGTCAAATGTTTCGGTCAGGTCAACAGGGTTTACCTTTCCTAAAGAAAAAGAAAAGAAACAGCTAGGTTGATAATTAAAATAGTCCAGAGTGGTCTTTCGGTATTGTGACAGCTTTGACAACAGTCGTTTTAGTTTCACTGTTTGGACACTTCTTGGTTGACAACTTGAAGAAATCAACAATCACATCTACAGTGTACATGTATCTATCGGCTAGATAAAAAGTCAAAACATTTTTTTTGTTACCTCAGCCCAATAGTATCGCCAGTATAAATAAGAAGATATCGGTAAAATAAACTAGGAATGGAAGGACTTTTATTCTTGAAATGATTAGTTTCTCGGCAGATGTTGACACAATTAATTCATTCTCGACACAGTTATTTTAAATCTTCCAGCGATCCAGCAAGTCCAATATTCATCAAAACTATTAAGTTTGCTACTGAAAATGTTTGTTATGTCTCACCTTGCTTCGAAGACACCAGAAAATATCAGAAAACCGCAAGATTTCTCTCCTATTTCACAAGATATCGCAAACCACATGGAGAGCGGCCATAACTGATTACCCGATAGCCGTTGGGCGAGAAGTGATAATGCCGCATTGCAGTGTGGGAAAACCTGTGATGATGCCTGTTTGTTGTTGTGTTCTGAATTGTGAGCGGAAGAGAAGAGCAATAAGAATGTAAATGATTGTAACTGGTTTGGAACTTTTGCTAACTGAACCCAATGGGGTCCAATTTATCGAGCCACAGTAGGAAAAGAGCGCACTCGGAATGTGAAGAAGATGAAGACAAATGTGAAACGAACGAAGCTGATGACGGAGTTGTAGACGTTGTGAAACGGTAAGTGAAAGAAAACCAGGGCTCTTAAATTCAACGGAGCTTTTTAAAATTAATTTTTAAAGCTTTCAGGTGGTGTTAATGTGAGCTTAAATAGCTCTTTCTTTTCCATTGGTAAGGAATGTTCTGCTTGAGAAGCAATGCATGCAGCTGGTGTACCCTGAGGGAAACTGAAGTGCTTTGAAAAGCAGTAACTAAAGAGCGCAAATAAATTAAATGTTGCAACCTTTATGCATACTTACTGGTATGCACCTAAAATGTCTACTTTGAACTAAAAAAGGGTAACTTCACCAGACTCAGTTTTTATATAAATTTGCTCTTTAACCTTAAAAGGAAGAAAAACAATGCTAGCACTGTATGGGAGTTGCTTCCATCACTTCAGAAATAATGCTTTACCAAGCTAGGATTACATTCAACAATGCTACATTAAACAATGCTATTATTACTTTACATTCCATTTTTTACTGTAGAAAGAAGCTAAAAGGAACTTGTGACTATATTTACCAAAGACTGTTTCTTGATGGGGAAGACAGTGACGTGACAATAGCTGCTCTAGGTTTGTAAACTAACACAGTATGAATATTACAAAATCTGCTTACCTACTCTGCAAGATTTGATACAACAATACAGTGCAAGGTCTTACAACTGCCTTGCAATTAAGCTACTTTTAAGTCATGAAAAAAGTGTTAAATTGTTATTCATGGGAGCTTTTTGCTATACACTGTGAATGATAAAGCTTGATGGAACAGCTTACATGGCTTGGCTAATACTCACATAATACCCTGCCAGTTAATATATAAATATATGTACATAATATATGTATAATATTTAAAAAGTGCTGGTCAGGATATGCAGATATGCAGATTCAGGAACTTGACTGAAATAGACTGGATACCTGGATAAAAACAACTTGCAGATTAACACTTCTAACAAATCAGAGCTTGCAAATGCAATTAACAAGGAAGACGAGGAATAGGGCTTAATTTTTAAAGGAAATTGGAGTTGCTGCAAGATCAGTGAAGGATTCATCATTTAATAGTGCCATATTATGATTTGTAAAATAACTCAGATACTATGCTTGCACTGATTTGTTGAAAACCTAGGGGTTATTGTGCTGGTAAACTGAAAAAAGAAAAGAGAAACATTTTCTGTTTTTATTTAAAGTTAGTTTGTAAAAGCAATAAACCGCTGTTTCTGTGGGTTTACCAGCATAATAAACCACACAGGATGTTGGGAGAATACTCTAAGGGCTTGTAAATCACTTGCCTGCAGTTTATGATTTACAAGCTCTTCTTGTGTTCTCCATCATCCCGCATGGTTTTTGTTAATTCCAAAGAAACTGCAGTTTATTGCTTAAATATGTGACAGAGTTTCTTGTGGAGAGGGATGGGGGGGGTGGTGGGGGGTGAATAGGGCAATGGGCCAGCAGATCATGACAGGAATTTTTTTCCCAGAATTTGGATTCAGAGCAAATTATTAACGGATTTGTGAATCCAGCAGTTGCGGCGGTTTGCGATTTTCATTGATTTTTGGGAACATTATTTTGGATATTGCTTGTGATAAAGATCGGATCATGGATCTCAGTGATCGTCAGAAATGTTTGGTTTTGTTTGTGTGTGTGCATTCTGTATTTTTTCTTTGTCACGGACAAGACTCACTGAATGTCACGCAGCAGGGAAATAGTAATGTACTATGGCCAAGGAAGCAGTGACATGTTGACAGCATGATGTTTTGTCTTTGTGCCCTTTATACTGGGTCATACGTGTCCTTTGACTTCTTTAGCGCTGCCCCTGTTCAGTTTTTCAACAAGTTTAACTTGGAAGTGATCCGAAGGATTACCTCTGAAATTGATCTTTGACCAAGCGCATTGTAAGTACGTTTATAAAGCACTTTTTGCAGATCCTTGAACAAACAAACATGCCAACCATGCTAGCTCATGCTGTTAGATGGTACGCCGGTTTCACTCTGTTATCTGTTTGTGTTCAATATGTACAGTTAGTGATCGTTAATGGAATTGTCAACGGTCAATAAAATGCGATAGATTCTTTACGATGAAGGGGCCAAAGGTGACAATTTCTTCCAAAAAAATTTGCTGCCAAGTAAAGGTAGATCTTTTAGTTAAAGATCCTATAAAAAGTACTATAACAATTTTTTTAAAACTTTGTTTAGCTAACACACAAAAGCTCAAGGTACATTTTTTCACAAATCCCAGGTTCTAGAAGGGGGGGTCCTGATCCTGCATTCCCATTTTTTTTCATGAGAATCCCACATCCTGCACTTTTTGGTTTGATAAGTGTTCACCTGACCGATTTGCTTTCACTGCTGGTTCGTTTATTTTGGTTCGTGAAGATTTCCCGAATTCCTGATAGGCAGGTAAAAAATCTAGTATTCTGTGCAAACATTTTGGGGAATCCCGCTACCCAGAGAGCAGTCAATTCCAGAATCCTGTCAATAAATTTTGCATTTTCCCAAATCCCATACCATATTTTGATCAAATCCAGGATTCTGGGAATACCCTAGCAGACCCTGAACTCCATTTGTCAAGTAGCAAACGGATTCTGATTTATTGGTATTTTTTAAACGGATCTATGGATTTGGTTATTAAATTACAGCGGATCTGCTGATTTACATACCCCTATTCACCCCTCTCCTTGTGGGTTAAGCAAGCAGAGAATCTCTAGTGGGCAGTATTGTTCTAGCTTACCTGCTGTGGTAGTCAATCACATTGCAATATTTGTTTCATCTTGCCTTTATATGGCACAAGGTGTATGAGTACACATTTCATTGTCTTCCTTGCAGGGAAAGAATGGAAGCTGCACAGAATTTACTTGTGTCAGGTGAGTTTAAGGAAACTGTACTGAACTTTTTTTTGTAGTTAAAGCTTTTTTTCCTGTTATCAATTTGTTTTTACTGTTATTAAACAAGTTCCTCTCCTATCAAAAGCAATTATTGTTATCTCTGTTGCGATTAACAAAATTGTACTAACCCAAAATATTCCCCTTTTCTCTTAGTTCATTGCTGAGAATTTCTGAAAACCTGAGAACTTACAGGTGTATGTGGTTGTTTGGTTTGTTTTTTTGTAGTCTGAGTATTTTCAGAGTATGTTTAATGGACCCTGGAAAGAAGCAAGACAAGATCACATAGTCCTGGAGATTCCAGATGAGAATATTGATGTTGATTGTAAGAAAACACTAGTTAGTTGTCTGACAAGGATAAAATAATTCAAACATGTTATCAACAATTATGCAACTTTACTTAGCAAATGTTAATTGAAATGTAACTGGAGGGGAGTGCATTTGCCTCTTGTTTCTTTCAACATCATCATCTCTATATTACTTTAGATAGATAATAAAATCATCTTACTTGTTGGTATTTGTCTAAAATTGCCTTAAATTACTTATGCAAGAGTACTTTAGAAGAACATTGACAAATGTACATGTAGTTTTCATTGTTATGAAATAATGTTTGACTAATATATGGTGTAATGGCAGAGTGCATCTACATGTACAGAAATTTTTTATTGATTTCCTGTAGCATTGGGTTCAGCTTTTGGTTCTCTTTATTGTGATGAAGTTGTTATTACTCCAGTCAAGGCTGTTCCACTGTTAGCAGCAGCAAATTGGCTTCATTTGGTGAGCATACTATGGTACAATGAAATCTACACTTTATTGAAGGAATAAAAAATACACAGAGTGCATGGTTGAGTTGTATAAGCTTGTGGAATTTTTGAGAACACGAGAAAAGAGTGTGCTGAAAAATTCCCAAAAATTCTCATCAGCACAAGGAACAAGTTTTTTTATTCCTTTTATGAAATGCCCAATTAGCGAATGCTTGTTTTTCCAAGGGAGTAGAGAATGTGTGCTAGAGAATCGAAAGCCTGGTAAATTTATGACATTCATATTCTTTGCTAAAATTGATGTAAGAGGATCAATAAAATGAGAAGTCATTCTTCAAAATTTTGGCAAAAAATAAGAGCATTACTATCGAGCTTGCACAAGAAGATTTGTGTGTGACGTAGCATGCGTGCATATGTGGCACTTTATTACATGCATGTGACATAGCCCATGTGCTTTATGGTGTTTTAAATGCACTCATCTTGACCAATCAGAGCATGCATAATCAGTTCCATTTTATAAACAGTTATCTTGTCTGTAGAAGCTGAATGATGACGTCACTTTTTTGTTTAAAAAAAAAATGAGATTTTGAATAGTCTTCAAAGTGTAATTTATAATACTTTGTTATCTGTAATTGTAACGAATTTTTCTCCTTTGCTGATTGCAAGTACTTGGTAGCTCAGAGCACATGCATTGATGGCCAGGCTATCATGTTGGCGTATCTGTGAATGGTCATACACTCATGATCTATCCAATGACAGACATGTGAATGTATGTTGTCATAGCAAAATTTATTGTTTTTTTTTTTAAGATGGCACACAATTTTACTTTAAAGAGGTTAGCAGAAGCTGAATTGATAAGGATTCAAGGGGTGAACCAAAAAGAGGAACATTTTTAACAGATTACAAATTTCTTAAAGGAAAAGAAATTGTTTCACATCTCAACAATACAATCATGGGAAGTTTTCGCTGAGTTTTTCCTTTCTGTTCATTGTACGTACATTTCCTTTGTGAAAATCAGTCTGTGTGCAAAATTGCTGTAAGAGCCAATTTTGAACAACTGTAATTTATTTTCAAATCATATACTTGGGCCCTTTTTCCCCCATGCTCTTCAAATAGATTTCATTTTGCTATGTGTTTATCCAGTTTCAGATCACAGAAAACATGTGGCCTGCTGTTTGTGTGTGACTTTTTTCCATTTTCCTGCATTTTGACATTGTTTGTGATTCATAACTTGAGAAACACACTATCAGATAACATATTGTAGAGTATTTATGTCTTGACTTGTAGGAGGGCTTGTGCCAGCAATGTGTGGAAGCTATGATTGAAACCATTCACAGGGAAACAGTTTGCGTGTACCACACAGCAGCTGTACAATACTGTGAGTCACTATTGGAAAGAAAATGTGTGGAATGGCTTGAAAGGAGACTTACATCTGAAACTTCAGTGTCACTTCTCAAAGACATCAGGTGAAAGTAAATGTCTGTGCAGATTAGATACATAAATATACATCATCATTTACATGGCTGTGCAAAGGGTATAGGCAAACCAACCCTTCTATTTATATTTTAATTGACCACCTGATTGGACAAGGTTCATTCTTGTTCCTGTAAAAAGGTTCAAAGATAATAAGTATGGTTTTGGCAAATCCCAGCATGTTTATAGACCAAGTTTGTCTGGTCGTTGGGATTTGCTCTTTGTATGTCTTTCCATTGATGGCAAATTCTTCTTTGCTTTCTTCATGTTCCCTGCAGTGCAGAATTGATGGCACAGGTGGTAGGCTCAGAGCGATTGTTTGTTATGCAGATAGAAGTTGATGTGTACAACTTGCTTAAGGTGTGGGCATATGTGCAGCTTCATCCAAACTGTACAGGGAGCTGGAAGGATGTCAGGGCACAGTGTACGGTGTTCTTTACAACAAGAGCATCAAATGAACCTTTCCTGAAAAGTGAAGAGGGGCAGAAATTTGTCTTTGCATTCAGCACTGTTAGGCTTCAGCATGTGGTGAATGATATTCGCTCCATTCAGCTTCTTGATAGCGATAACATCATTCCACAGGGTAATTACCACACGATTAACACTGATGGTGTAAAAGGATTATGTTGAATGCTAGGTTGATGTGTTTACAAAGTGATACAAAAATGTACACAGGCAATCGTGTATGATTCCCATTGAACCAAAGCCCAATCTCCCAGTTTGGGAAAAAGAAAAACAAAGATTAAATTAAAAAAAGTATTAGAGGGCAAATTAAACAAACAGACACATGAGATTGTTTCTATCTGGTATCCAAAATATCATGGTGCTTGATTTCCATTGTCTAAAGTTCTTTTGTCTCAATCATCATCATCATCAATCATTTATTTTAACACGTTTCGTCCAAGAGCTAAAAAACTCGTTCGAAATACGAACGTGTATAAATAAAATCTATAATAATTACAGCTATATAATATTATCTAATAAGTCCATACATATAAAAACTTGGTAATGAAAAAAAACATAAAATATAAAAAGCTAAAACCGACTAAAAAGCCACATACTAAGAACGCGTCTAGGAAAACTATAATACTCGTTCTAAAGACAGTTCAAAGCTACAATCGTGCACTATAAGACACGTTCTAAAAAGCTACAGTCGTGCAATTTACTTCTTAAGTCATTAGCATCTGTTGAAAGACGCACTTGGGAAGGCAAACTGTTCCATAACTTAGCTAATGAATAAGTGAAAGAAGAATTCTTAATTTTAAGATTAAAGTTAGGTAATTCCAAATTCAAGCCTTCGCCTCTCAGCCTATACGGTGTATGCCTGTATTTAAAAAGGCTTCCAATATAAGTAGGTCCCGTACCATTTAAGCATTTAAAAAGAAGTATTAACGCCTGGTGTAAGCGCCTACAATATAAATATTTCATGCTGGCCGTAGTGAGCAGCTCGTCGTATAACATTGACTTGTTGTGCCCGATTAATGTTCTCAAAATATAACAGTTGCCATCTTCGAGACGGTTGCGTTGACCCGTACCTATGCCTACAAACAATGGACCACAGTATTCGAGATGATGTCTTATTAATTAGTTCATTTTGGGAAGCGTTAGTTGATAACTGAAGGGAAATGCTTTCATTTGTTTTTAGAATGGTTACATCCAGTGTATAAACTGCAGTGGAGTCACATGTTAGCCATGTCTCAGAATAGGGACTCTGGTCCCTTCGTCGATAAATTTGGAAAAGACGCCTTAAGGTGTGGCCGTGTTTTGGAGCGCAGCTCACCGGTAAGTATATTGTGTCACGTGATAGTGCAAATACAAGCTAACAGTATCTAACCTTGGTTTAGTGCGAATCTAGTGTTCACAGTTAAAGTGATAAGAAGCCAAGTTCGTGTTTGAATACTTCGACTTTTGTAACCTTGTTCTTGCAGTACTGCTGGCGGTGGACAGGATTCTCTTACGGTATTGACATTATCATGACGTATAGTCCCAGAACAAGGACAATTTCCCTGAGGCGTAACACTTACACCCACCCTGTCAGTGGAACAGTTTGTCTACATCACCAGAGGACCCTTGTAGTTCATGTGGCAGCCGCTTCATTTAGTACAAATGGTTGTGCGACCTTTTTTAAGGAAGCAATCCTCAATTTGACCTTAGAACCAGATGAAGAGACAACAGTGCTACAACTTGACCGGTCAGTGGCATTCCCTCTGAGCGTCAGTGTGCACATGGCGTTAGTAACTCCACTGGAAGTCTGAGGACAAACGCTGATTTAGTTGAACTACTGCTTGGTAGATACACACACTGACAACTAATTTGAATTAACAGACTCGGAGTGGACAAAAATATTATTCTCAACATTGATATTAATTGTTCCTAATATATTAACACGGGAAAATCATATTTATACTCATCGACTATGCATAATAGTAGTTGAATTGCAATTCATAGGATCGCGGCAGTAATGAAACATTAATTGTGCACACAAACTACTACTTGTTATTGGGCACAGTTGACGCCTGTCTCGGGATGTCAATTTTTTTCAGTAGACGGTATTTACCCTTTGATTTTGTATCTGTTGCGCGTTGTTTATATATCATTCACATTTAAATAAAAATAATATTAGAAGTAATTTTTGTCGTTGTCGGCGCTTTATATAGACTGGAAGTGTATTTATAGAATATAAATATGAATATCTGTTCTTCCACTTAGGAAACCGCAAGTAAAATAAATGTGTACTTTATTTTGTTTTTGTTTTTTTTTTTCGCCAAAGATACTTTTTGGTTTGCAAAAGATAAAAAGTGTATGATGTAGTTTGAACGGCAGTAATTCCGGTGCATTTTACGTAATCAAATACAAGACACAGAATGGCGATATTGCTAACTTGATTAAAACATGTGCACGTGATTTGGAGTGCTGACCTGTGGCACGGGCTTGTGTGCTTGTGCTGCTAAAACGTTTATTCAAAAGCGGGAACATTGAAAACATGCGGTCTGAAAGGTAACTTTTGTCACTGAAAGTTTTTAAAAACAAGAAAAGAAACAGAGGTAACTCGGGCAATTTGACCAAATTTAAAACAGCTGTTTGTTCCACGATTATTGACCCCCACCCCCGTACTGTATGGAGTAGGTGCAGATAATACATTATTCAGGTAAGGTAACTGTACATTTGTATCTGTTAAACTAATTTGCACTCGTGTGTCAGTCGAGATACTTCAACAATCTAAAACAACTAAAGTTCTCCCACGATTTTTTGTCCATGAATTCATTGCTTCTTTTATGGACCTTTGGCTAGTTGGCACTGGGCAGGTGAAAGTAGAAGTGGAATAGTTGTTGAGTATCATGACAGTAGCAGAATTCTAAAAGGCTTCAAGTTAAAGATTGAATGATTTTTTCTCGCTTTTACACAGTGTGGTCTTCGTCGTAATTTCTCACCACAACCTCGTTCCCAGGGTCCTCTCTCTACCTCGAGAAAGTTCGGGCGTTATTTCCCTCACCAGCCCTACCCTGTCAAACAGTTTGTGTACTAATTGGTTCCCAGGTTGTCACGTACTCGTAAAGTTACTCGTAAACAGTAATAATGATACCACCTGAGAAAGAAGTGTTACTGTTTGAACAGTTAGTTGCGTAAATCGAAGTTTTTGAGTTATGTCGAAATAGTTTGCACGACACATTTTGTTATAGTTTCTGTGCAATGGGGTCAACACTTTCGCGCAGTCCGAGGCACAAGTCCACAAAAAAGGAGACAAACATTGCCGCAGGGACGAGTGGTAAAAATTCTGCAGCGCGTAGAGATAGAAAAGGCGAGCGAGCAGATGGCAAAAACGAAGTAGGAGTGACGATGGAGAGGAGAGACAGCAAGACATTTTGGATATCTCATATAAAACTGCGGAAAAACTCTCGTGATGCTCTGAACACTCAAACAACAAACCCAGGTGGCAAGAAACAGCGGGAGGTAAACAAGGTGAAGGAAAATGGCAGACAACCGCAAAGTCAGTTGACCTCAAACACGAGTATAAACAATGGTATGGCGAATGTTGTGGGGCTAGATGGGAGATTAGAGGAGCAAGAACTTCACAGCACTGTTGTAAATGGTATTTTGCCTTTAGAGATTGGAAATCAAGAAACTCAAGACTCGAATGCCTCTGTTGCTCCGCAGTCACCCCGGCTTCTCCCGGGTCAGCCCAGCGGGAGTATTGACAATTCTAACCAACTTACAGTGTACGAACTGTACAATTATTTTTGTGATGGATCCATGTATCCCAGTATTTTTGATCCCTCGTATTTGCTATTGCTGGACGCTAGGCCGCGTGCCGAGTATGACCGAAATCACATCATTTTAGGCAAATGCTCCGCGTCGTTGTACCGGGACCTCCTATCCCTCAGTATGTCCGGATTCGGTTTTCCTGTGCGAGAAGACCAGATCGCCAATCGGCTCAACGAGTTTACAAATGTTATTGTTTATGGAAATGCCGTCACAGATCTTAAAAACAGCAATTTACCGGAAATCAAACTTATGCAGGAGCTAATGACCTATGAAGTTGAACCGGAACTCCTGTCCTCTGGCTTTGAAAGTTTTCAACACACATTTCCTTTCATGTGCACAAGCAAAGAGATGACGATTCAGCGCAATCATAAAGAAATAACCATATACCCATCTCTTATACTAGAAGATCAGTTGTACTTAGGGAGGGGCGATCAGGCAACCAATGAGAAGATAGTAATGGATTTGAAGCTGACGCACATAATAAACATAAGCTGTGAGCACCCATCTCCATTCACTGATCGTGTACAGTATCTCAATATTAAGCTTGATGATGTCTCACAGAGTGACCTGAAGACATATTTTCCAAAGGCGTATCAGTTCATCGCTAATGCCTTGTCTTCTGGTGGATGCATTCTTGTGCATTGTAATCTGGGTGTTAGTCGCAGCTCAACAGTGGTTATTTCATACTTGATGAAGAACAGGCATTTGACTCTTAAAGAAGCACACGACTTCGTCAGAGACAGGAGAACCTGTATCCGGCCAAATCGAGGATTTTTGCAGCAACTTGGTGAATGGGAGGTATCCATCCATGGCAAAAAAATCACAGATCCTGATGATCTTTGGTTCTGAGTTTACAAAATCAAGAGCTGTTTGGTCTTAGCAACAGTGGTCCATTTGTCTTTTCATTGTGTTCAGGAGCATTAGGTGGTTAGTGTATATTGCATCAGCCTGTTAGCTCGGATCATCTAACGGTACTTAAATACCAAAAAAAAATCCTTCCATACTATTGGTCTGCCCAATAATATATAATTTGGCTGTCGAAACCAGAAGTGAGGCTGGTATTAGTGTTAGTTTTCTTCCTATTGTCAGAAATGTTTTATTCTCACAGTTCCTGTTGACCTGTTTGACACTGCATGGGATTTCATCTAACAGGACAGAGGAAATGTTGTACCTTAAGGTCTCTCCTATTGTGTTGTCATATTTCATCTCTGTTGTGATGCCATTTGGAGCAGGGTTGTCTGTCAGAATACATGGGGCCTTAAGGATAATGACTGAGGTGATAGGCCTCTTGTGGCATGCTTTTGCCTATTAATACTAAGCAACATGTGATGAGGCTAATCTGTGGACCAGTACTGAGGCCACCTGTGCAAGTCTTTAAAGATTACTTTTATTTAACAATTATTCGCCGAAGGTAACGTGATTATCGGTGACACCAATAATCACTAAGCCTGAGGCGAATAATTGTTTTAGTATAAATACACATGTGATTATTACCAAAAAGAAAAGTAAAAGTATGTACAACAAGAAATAATTTTATTTCATCGAAAGGGTGTGAACAACTGACTGACAATCTGAGGTAGCAAACCAATGAGAGGGTGCGATTTTGTATAATCACCTGAGTATTTATACTAAAACAATATAGTGTTGTCCTGACCTGTGGTATGATTGCTAATCCATCTGTGTGGTTGTTGTGTCGTTGTCTGTGCCGTGCAAGTGACAAAGGACACCAAAGATCTGCTTAACACAACGTTTAATAGTTCCTATATCTCAGAGCAGACGACAAGTGAAAAACACTGGCATACGGGACCTTAGAGCGGCCTGGTGCCCAGGACATAGTGGCTATTCTATATTTATATGTATATATATAGATATATGTTGTAAAGCAACATTGTCACAGTTGTTAGACCTTTAAAAGAACTTTGTGATTTCTAAGATAGGATGCAAGGTGAAAAGAACCTCAAAACTATTTATTTAGACTGTGAGCAGAAGATTTACTGTAGTTATATTTTAATATTGTTCTTATGGTGATAAGCAATATTTATAAGAGGTAATTACCCGTTACAATTTAATTCTCAATGTAAGTATAGCTGCAAAACAAAAAAAAAACAGCATCACTCATAATACAAACTTATATTTTCCTTTGTAAAACTGTTAATATTTGTAGATATTCATGTTCTACTTTTTTACCGATTTTTCTGACAAAAGTATAATTGCTGTAATTTGGTTGGGATGCAGGTATTGAAAGGTTGAAAAACAGCACTCATTGCGTAGCCTTAACTGTGAGATAATTGTAGGCCAATGATTCATTGGAAGTTTGTCACATACCTGGACTTATTACACTGTATCATTTATAGATCCTGCTAGTTTCCAAGTAATGTAGCACCTCACCTAGGTTTCCTTATTTAATCAGATAACAATTGTATTTAATGACTATTTTATCCCCAAGCAGATATATTTAGTTTCATAACAGGTGCAAGTTTTCTATTTAACTGCAGGATTTCAAGTTAGATCTGTTTCTTTGAATAAATGAATATGAGTATTCCACTCCTGTTTTGAAAAAAAAAAAAAAACAAAAAAAAAAAACAAATAGTTTAGTACCTTTGATCTCATAAAATAAATTGCTCAGTTCCAAACAGGGAACATTTTTGTCACCTAATATTTATTGCAGAATAGTATGTTGATTGAATGTTATCAGAAATATATATTTAATATACTTACCAGTAAGCATGTTCCAGTTGCGGAATAAGATGTATTTATATGAAAGAAAACATCATTTTGCTGTCGTGGTTCCACCTTATAGAACTAAGTGTTGTTTACTCCACCCACAGCTTTGGATCAATATTTCACATTAAATTTTTATTTGAAACAAACCACTGTCGTATTAGCCTCCCACGAATGGGTAGGAACATGTGACGAACCCCTAAGAACGTTTGCGTGGGAGGCTACTGTAGTATAGAACATGATCTTTTTTTAGTCGTACATGTAAAATTAGTTAAGTTAATAATACAGTATGTGCTATTTATGCCTTTTGTATGATAGTTTTTATACTTTTATATCATAGTTTAGTTAATGACAATGTTATTTGCTCATTAAGGTTTTTATCCTTGAGTAGTTAACAGAAAAAGATATGTTGGTTTTGCAGGTTTTAGTTGGATCATGGAGTTTCATATTCTTGCTTCTCATTCTTCCCCCTACCCTTACCAACCTTAGCTTGAGAGCAACTGTGGAGCTTCCAAGAAGAAACCATGATTGCTTTTCTTTAAGGGCAGACATAATCAAAATTCTTTAACAACTTTATTGAGAACTGAAGCAATAGGAACACATTGTATCAAATTATACACTAAAGGAGCAAACTGAATTATAGTTATGTCCGGCATTCAGAGGGCAGCCAGAGAGAATTTTAAAAATACTCGGTGTCCGGCAGTCTTATTTTCTTCGCTTTCAGGGTAGATTATGCCAGTTACATGTAGGTTAAGGATTGTAAGGTTAGGAGGCAAGAAATATGGATATTTATAATTTAAGTAATCACTGATATTAAAATCATAACACAAGAAAATTTTGACTGTCGGACATCAAGTATTTTGAAAATTTTGTCTGGCTGCCAGATATGTAGACACAGCATAAAAGTTAACCCAGTGGGTCTAGGGGCGAACGTGACAGACATGCATAAAAGAGGAGCTAAATTCACAGCATTACATATTATACAAAATATAAAAAATATTGACGTTAAGAAGGTGTCCTAAAAAATCAAATGGCACTTGCCTGTAATATTAAATCAATGGAGTTCCTGTTCTGAGAGGGTCAAAAATGCTAGTTGAATTTCAGGGGATTTACCACCAATTTTGGTAGATGGACGGGTACTCTTTTCCAAAATTCAGGCAAAAGAAAGTTGCAGTAAGGCTTTGACTCGAGACTTCTAAAATATTTACGGCAAGATTTCCGCACAGGTCGCTACTTCATCATGCATGCTGTAGCCGTACGGTTTCGTTCCCAGAAAACAAGAAATGTTTGCACGCGCACTTCCCATGACAATTCAACTACAGCATGCATAATGAAGTAGGGACCGGTGCGGAAATCATTTCATATTTACTTCCAAAAATATTGTTCCGGAAATCTTCAAGATCCATTTTCATTTGTGTAGGAAATGTTTGCCTAATATGGCAAGGTCCGTGCCCCCTACCCCACCCCCAACCCATCCCTACTTGGTAAGCTACATTGCCCAAAAAAACATGGCGACGAACGTGTCCCTATTACGTACGAGAGGACAAGTAAGAAGCCACGAAATTAATCGCCTCTGTGCACTTACTCCTCGGAGATGGAATGTTAAATCAAGAAAGATATCGTACAGATATATGTCATCTATATTAGATCGTAAGTTAACCCAATTAACTCGTGTTCCTTACCGGCATGTAGCGTCATCTCTAAAACATGGAAATTTCTATGCGTTTTGATATTTTTGCCGATGTTTCGTGGTCAGCTTAATTTTTTGTAACTGTGAGATTGAATACCTTCTCAACTATGGTAGAACTCTTCAGAAGTTCCCTAGAATTGAGAAAATTCTCAACTCGAATTCATGTGTACCGAAATGATCAATCAGTAAACCCCAAAATGAACATCTTAACATCAACTGTAATCTGCTAAGGAAATGAAAGGAGAATTACTACCCTTACAGGGAGGGGGGTGGGGGTGGGGCTGGTGGAAATGGGAAATGTGATGCTCAATTTTTTTTGGTCCTCCCTTTATAGAGAACTCCAAATTTAGTGCCTCCCAGCACACACACATACAATAAAAAAAATTAATTGGCCAACCAAAAAGGTTACAGGTATCATTGTAACACCATCAATATATATATTACGCAGGATGACGTAGTCAGCCAGCGCATAAAATTCGGTAGCGCATTCCTTTCGTCGTCTTGGGAGTCAAAAATTGCCTTGTTTTTTTAACTTTCCCGTATCCCGAGCCCATCCTGAAAAAATTGTGGGATTTTTATTGGCTGTAACTTCGAATCACGTGCACGTCAGGTTGGATTGCACCATGGATGTCCATGATCGCACAATCAGCAAAAAAACATGCTGCGTCAGCAATTTTAAACCAACACATCCCTTCGTAAACGCCTTCAGGCGTCTTCTTGTTTAAGAATAAATACAACTAAAACTTCCAGAATAATAAATGAGAGCAAACTGTTAAATACTCTATCAATTTAATTTATAATTTTTTATATGGTGGTTCTTTTTTAGCATCACTTGGGTTAACAGAGAATCAGAAGGAGTTTCAAAGAGTGGCTTTAGAATTTGCAAAAAATGAACTTTCCCCTCAGATGCAGATATGGGATGAAACGGTACAGGAAATTATTTAGTTTAAATTTCCCTTCAAATGTTAATTTGAGTGTAATGAAAAGTTAAATAAAATTTGTAATCTTAAATTTGTTATTCTTGATAATTGAGAATAATTTTAAAATTTATTAAATACACTTAAATTGCAGCTATTATATATTATTGTTCTGTTATTTCAGTCAGGCATAACATCAGTGAGTGGAGAGACGTACAGCAGTGTAGTTGTTAGCGTGTCTGACTTTTGGGCAGAAGGTTTGGAGTTCGAGCCCTGGTGCTAGCACTGTGTTGTTTCCTTAGACAAAAACTTTACTCCACACTGTCTCTCTCTACCCAGGTGTATAAATGGGTACCAGCGATAAAATGCTGGGGGTAACCCTGCAATGGACTAGCATCCCATCCAGGGGGGAGTAATAATACTCCCAGGTGCTTCATGCTATTGAAACTGGGATAAGCTCCAGCTGTGTGGGCCTCATTAAGGCTTGTATGTGCCTTTACATCAGTGAAGAGAGATCGAGTATCCTTGCATGGTTAGAATATGTATTTGTCCTTATGATTTCAAATGTGTTCTGTTTAAGGAATCATTTCCTGTAGATGTTCTCAAACGATTAGCAGGCCTTGGATTTGGAGGTTTGATAACTTACCATAATGAATATGACTGTAATGCCATAATTATGCCATATATATATGATGACAGAGCACTTTTCATAGTGATTTATTGGTATATTCTCCTTTTCTGTAGCAATTTATGCCAGAGAAAACTATGGGGGTAGTGGTCTATCACGTTTAGGAGCTTCTGTGATATTTGAAGCTCTTTCAAGTGGATGTGTTAGCACCACAGCATATCTCAGCATTCACAAGTAAGAATTTAGTTTTGTAGTGATCTTGAACAACACAATTTGGCTCACAATTAAATGACTTTATAAAGCTATTCTAAATGATACCCTGAACTCTGAGGACCTTAAACAGCACTCACAGTGTGCTATTATTTTTTGTGTCCAGTATGGTGGCATGGATGATTGATGCATTTGGATCAGAAGAACAAAGAAAGAATTATGTCCCTTTACTGGCTTCAATGGAGGTATAAATTAAAGTTAGCATGCATTTATGGTACTTAAACATGACATTGATAAGATTACTGCTTACCTAATGCAATCACCATCCCTTAATTTTGTTAACAACCATGCTTAAAAAGATTCCACACCTCTAAATCAAAATACATAGCTAGTGGCACAAATGATTAAAAGATTTTTCAAGGAAAATTATGTAATGACTGATGATAATGCAGTAAGACCAATTTAAAAAATCTAGGTTCTTGAAATCACAGTTTGTTTCTTGATTATAAGTGTAACAGAGTGGACTAGGACCATGTAAGACTCGTGTGGCTTAGAACTGCATGACAATATAGTCATCTAGTTAAGGAATTTTTGTAGAATTTTACAACTTTAGCCCTCGTTGAGAGGTCTCATGTAACAGTTTTCTGGAGAGATTTGCTTCTGACTCTTGTACTTCGATTAGTACAAAACTGTAAAGCCCATTTACAGCAATTAAATGCTGTTCGTTCATTTCCAGATTTGTGGTTGGTATTTTCTTTATTTAGTCACTTAAGTACATATAAGCATACACAGTTAAAGTTCATCAACAATTGAGTTTTTATTTTTATTTTCCAGAAATTTGCATCATATTGCCTGACTGAACCTGGTAGGTATTATTATCAATGATGATAATAATAAATCATTAGCATTATTGGTATATCACCATTACTAAATAATGTAGGAATTAAATGGGAAAGTAATTCTTAAGAGGCAATATATCATTGGTGGTTTTTGGATGACTTTTCTAGCAAGGTAATTCATTGAAGTGTAATGTTAGGTTTGAAATGAATGATATTGATAACTGAGTGATAGTGATGATGATGATGATTGAAGTAAGACACTCCTCGAAGTGGAACGCTAGTTTAATTCAATTCACGGAACGATGAAGGAGTCCTACGACGTAAATACATAACAGTAAGATAATGATAAAAGGGAAATAACAACGATGACAATAGGACTTACAGGAAATAAGTGGCAAGCTAAAGTCCCTAACCGAATACAGGACATACAACATAAACAAGATGGCCGACACTCTCTTGAGCCTGTCGGCCAGCGGTAATGTCAGCTGAGCCTTGAGGCTTGGCCAGCAGCAAACTCTTCATCCCCCCCAGTCCGAGAAGCTCAATTTCTAAGATGGGTGAACGGACTCAGTCTACCCATGTGCCTGACTCAGGCTCGAAGCGTTTCGGTGGTCGCCGTAACCGACTGGGACGCGAGGGTTGGGTCTGCGGTGCAGGCGGCGGCGGTGGCACATCTGGGGCCACACATTGGTCCTCTAAGGTTGCTGGCAGGGGGTCCACGGAACCGGGGGTTTGGGTGGCACCTGAAGCCTTGCTGCAAGGGTGGTCTTCTGTCGGTGGATAAGTCATTTGAGGCATTACAGGGCCGGTATGGGGCGAGGTGGGCTTGGTCGCAGCAGCGCGGGGAGATGAGGGCAGAGGGACCGGCTGTGCGTGGATGAGTGGTGTTGTCAGCGTGTAGGCGCGGAGGAAGCGACGGTTGCGCAAGGTGAGTCGTCCTGATCCGTCTATCTTAACTCGGTACTGGTCATGGCCTGGCGACTCCACTATTACTCCTGATCTGTCCCATTTTTTGGGGTGGGGGCCTTGTTGATTTTGCAAGAATACATGCTCGCCAATGGACAGTGGGCGGAGTGGGCGTGAATGAGCCTTAAGGGATTCCGTGGTGCGAGATATACGGGTTCGGAGGGCTTCTTCCTTAGCCATCCAGGCCTGGCGCCAGAGTGGACGAATGTGTGGGTTTGAGAATTTCTCCAGGCGGTTGACAAAGGTGAGGGCGTCACGGAGAGGGCGGCCAAAGATGATTTGCGCGGGGGAGAGGTTACAGTCAGGATCAGGCGTGTTGCGAAGCTGTAACATAGCATGCAGGAAGTGATCGTTGTCGAGGCTGCCAGTGGGGCCAGTGTGCGACAGGAGGAGGCGCTTGGCGCTCTTTACTGCGACTTGCGCTCTGCCGTTCGACTGGGGAAAGCTGACGGAGGATACGCGGTGCCTGATGCCCCATGAGTGGAGGAAGTTCTCCGTATGGTTGGCGGTAAACTCTGGACCACCGTCGCTCGATATCTCTTCCGGTACACCGAATGTGGCGAAGAAGGTGCGAAGGTGGCGAACCAGGCCAGGTGAGCCGCCAAGGTCGGTGCCTGCTGTGGAGCTTAGCACCTCCACCCAGCCGGAGAGGCGGTCACCGATGACCAGGTAATGACGGCCGCCATAATCGAAGAAGTCGGCAAAGATTGCTTCAAACGGAGTGGACGGTGGTGTGGTAGGGAGAGGAGGCGTGGCAGCCTGTGAAGGGGCGTTCCTGTTGCAGTCTGCGCATCGTTCTCTGGTATCGCGAATGTCTTTGGACATCCCGGGCCAGTAGACGATTGCCCGGGCACGCTGCTCCATTGTTGAAGTGCCTTGGTGGGCGGCGTGGAGATGCTGGAGGACTCTGGTGCGAAGGGATGGCGGGACCACTACACGGTCTTGGTATAGGAGGACGCCATCGTGTGCGTAGGTAGAGTCACATATGGTTGAGAGGCCAGCTAGTGCAGGGTCGCTGCGTTGGATGCTTTCTCCACTCTCTATGATATTCAGGAGATGACTAAGAGATGCGTCTGTGGCCGTCTCGCGCGCGAGCAGTGACCATGAGATAGGACCAAGCTCTTCTGCGTTGGTACGAATGGACGCCATTAGTGCTGATTCTACAATGTCAGCGATGCTGGATGATCCGTCAGTTTGGGCTGAAGGTGAGGGGTGCCGTGAGGTCGCGTCAGCGGCTTGATTGCTCTTCCCGGGCAAATGAGCGATGTCGAAGCGCCAGGGGAGAGTGCGTTGTTTCAGCCGGAATAGACGTGAGTTGGTGATCTCGTCTAGCGTACGGTCGCCAAGGATTTTCACTAGTGGCTTATGATCAGTGACTACCACTAGGTTGTCGCATCCCTGTGTAAAATACCGGGTTTGCTCAAGCCCCCAGGCTACGGCCAAGGCTTCGCCTTCAATGGGTGCGTAGCGTTGCTCTGCAGAAGACAGGAATCGTGAGCCAGCTAAGGTAATCCTCCAGCCTCCTTGGCAGCAGCCCGGAATTCAAGAGGAGCAGCGACAGTGTTGCTGGAGAAGGAAGTAACCAATACCGCGCCTTGACCAGTCAGGACGGAGGCAGGTTCTCCTGTGCATATCGAATATTTGCACGCCAGCTTGGATCGCTTTGACGATCGCCTCTTTAGACTCTTGGAAGGCTTGCTCTAGTTCAGAGGACCACGAAAATTGGCAACGTGGACTAAGAAAGGGCTTAAACGGGACCATCATGTCTCGCAGTTGTGCGTAGTTGCCTACTTGGTTAACGAGGCCAAACCAGCTTCTGATATCTGAGGTGGACACTGGAGAGGGGAAGTCTCGGATGGCATCCAGGTACTTGGGGAGTGGTTCGATTGTGGTATCTGACACCCTGAAGCCAGCGAAGTCGACATTCCTTCCAGCAAACTGAAACTTGTCCGGATTCAGCACAATGCCAGATTGACCGACACGTGTTAGGAAGTCGATGGTCCGCCACCAGTGTTGCTTTAGATCGGTGTCATAGTGGATGGTGTCATCAACACAGCGCTCCTTCCGTTCGAAGTCCGACAAGACGGCATCAAAGCGGCGGTTGTAGCCATCCCCTGATGACAGGAAGCCTTGGGGTGCCCGTGTATAGCGCCAACGGCCGAACGGCGTGATGAAGGTAGTGAGGTGACGGTCTGACTTGCGCAGTGGGACACTATGATAGCCATTCCAGGCGTCTGTTACTGTCTTCCATGTATCCTTGGGGATGCGGCGTGCGAGGTGAAATGGAGACTCAGTAGCGAAAGTTTCGCGCTGACAGAACTTGTTTAGGGGCGAGAGGTCCACCGTACGGCGAGGAGAGCCATCATGCTTGCGAGTGATGACCATACGATGACACCATGTGACCGGTTCGCCGTATGGCACACGTTCTATTACTCCTAAGGCCTCGTCGCGCAGGAGGTCATCGTAGACTTTCTGTTGCCAGTGTAGTGGCACAGTGGCAGGGGTGTGGCATGCCTTGGGGGGTGCAGTTGGGTTCACATGAATCTCAACGGGTGGGCCCTCCATACAGGGCAATGCCCGGTGAGGGCAGGTGTTGAAGGTGGACGACGCATACCGGTCGAGCAGCCAGGCTTTCATTCGGTCATTATTTTTTTGTAGACAAGGGAACGGCAGTTCCGCGGGGCGGAGTGGTGGGACCGTGCGCTGGGGACAGGAGCAAGCGAAAGCCTGAGAGGGGTGAGGCAATGAGCAGCCGTTGTTGATGGACCTGGTGGCGTTGGTAGAAGGCGGTTCTAGGGTTGTTTCGGGGGTGTCGGTGGCAGGTCCCTCATCGGATGCCTCTGTGCTCCTACCTGAAGGAAAGTCGCTCGAGAGCAGGCCGAGGTTGAGCAATGATTCGTAAGACAGGTACATGGCTTGGACAGAGCTGCTTACGTACACCATAGAGCGACAGGACGCCACAGCTCCACTTTGGGAGGTTGTCGTGAGCTTGGCGAGGAATGCTCCTTCAATTGCGATTGGGGAGCGGTTAGCGGCAGAAAGACTGAGACTTACGGGATGCAGGTCGTCCCTCGAGAATCCACAAGCAAGGAACTCCCGTAAGGACCAGAGATCTGATTGTGCACCGGTGTCGGCAATGGCAGAGATCTTCGCTTCGATAGTTGGTCCCTGGGTGTTTGTGTTTCCTCTTGAGTTTGCTGGCTTGTCGACTGATATAGTGATTGACGCTCTGGGGTGGTCTCTCAGCCGGGCCCGCCTCCATTCGCCCTTGGTGAAGATATGGTGCTCGAGCGACGCGATCTGAGAAATGGGGTCGGACTCTAGGGCCTGAACATTGGCTGTTGGGGTCTGGGTCGGGCGCTGTTGGCGTTTTCGCCTACGACGGGCTCTGTAGCAGTCGATGCATACCTGGTGGGGCTTGGTATTCCACCCTCGAACACCCTGTGTAAAGATGCGGAAGGTAGCTTTGCAATCTGGGCAAGACGCTTCCTTGTCGGCGGAGGTAGGGGTTGCGGTAGGGCTTGGTTGATGGTTTCGTAACCGCTGGAACGATGTGGCTGAGATAGAAGGCGACGGGAGGGCGTTTCGGGCCATCTCTTTAGTTTCGACGATTGCTACAACTTCGTTCACTGGTTTTGCTAGGATGTCGGGTGTTCCTAGTAGCTCGCGGCGGATGTCTGAGTCATAGACCCCGTTTAGGAGGACGTCGCGGATGATATGATCGGTGTAGTCGGCGCTTCTTCCACACTCGCACCTGGCATGGTAGGCGCATGTTTCTGCTTTTCCTCGCACCCTGGCCGTGAAGGCACGAAATGGCTCGTCGCGTTCCTGGCGTAACTGGAGAAGCTCAGTACGTAACACACATATGGCGACTGGGATGACGGCGAGCGAGCGCATGGCAGCGAGTAAATCGTGTAGGGAATCGGAGGTGGCATTTGGGTTCGCTTTCAAGAGGCTGTCCCCGAGGTCGGGCCCGGCACACTGGAATAATTGGGACGGGGCCGATGCATCGTCTATTCCAGAGCCGCTTCGAAAAACCTCCCATCTGCGGACAAATACGTTCCATTCCTCTATCGAAAGGCCGATGTCTACCTTGGGCCGCTCAAGTTTCGGGCCTCGTCTGTTCGGCGCTCGGACTGGCTCGGCGGCAGGTGGTGCGAGATGGGAGAGTCCATGATTTGATAGGAGGGCGATGGCTAATGCCTCTGTGACATCCTCGGTTTGGAAGGGGCAGTGCTCGACGGAACACTTGACGACAACCATGACTCCTTCATGAAGTAAGACACTCCTCGAAGTGGAACGCTAGTTTAATTCAATTCACGGAACGATGAAGGAGTCCTACGACGTAAATACATAACAGTAAGATAATGATAAAAGGGAAATAACAACGATGACAATAGGACTTACAGGAAATAAGTGGCAAGCTAAAGTCCCTAACCGAATACAGGACATACAACATAAACAAGATGGCCGACACTCTCTTGAGCCTGTCGGCCAGCGGTAATGTCAGCTGAGCCTTGAGGCTTGGCCAGCAGCAAACTCTTCAATGATGATAATAATAATATTAATAAGAAAAAAAAACATGTTGTGTTGACAGGTAGTGGAAGTGATGCTGCATCCTTATCAACTTCAGCAAAATGTGAAGGACACCACTATGTCTTAAATGGGTCTAAGGTAAACAACAAATTTAACCCTTACTATTCATTACCTAGGGTAATTGTAAACTGCCTTTTATCTGAAGTTCTTAGTGGTGTGTAGGAAGTGCAGCTCCAGACAGTTTTTTGTCTTCATGAACCACAGATGTTTATCAGCGGCGGAGGTGATGCTGATGTGTATGTGGTCATGGCAAGGACTGGTGAAGCAGGTTTGACTAACATAAATGATACTTTAAATTAATTCATAGCATGTTAATTAACTATTGACTCTGATTAGTGTCATACTAATTATGTAACTATTGACAGGTGTGCAAATTTTAATTTTTTTAGGTCCCAAGGGAATCTCATCTCTACTGGTAGAGAAAGGAACACCTGGATTGAGTTTTGGTAAAAAGGAAAAAAAGGTATAAGCTGTTGTATGTGGTAAATAAACAAACATTACTTAACTTTGTAGTCTTCAACAAATAGTTTAAAATTCTTTTAGTCTATTTAGTTCCAGACAGCAGCAGCAGCCAAATAAAATAGTATGGGTAAGCTTAGACACATGCATACATGTAGCTTTTGTACTGAGGCCCAATTAATCGATGTTTTCTCACTCTTGTTTATTAGAGGATTCCACACATTCATCCATTTGAAAGATAACATTATTTTTTCTTAACACTGCTTGTCTTTTCCATATTAGATTTTCATGTGTCTCTGTTTCTTTTTTATCTTATAATCATAAGGTTGGTTGGAATTCTCAGCCAACAAGAGCAGTTATATTTGAGGACTGTAAAATTCCAGTTTCAAACAGAATTGGTAGTGAAGGGCAGGTATGTTAATGCAAAATACTAAAAACAATCATAATAATAATAAGACTGAAAGACAACTATCTCTTGACCAGTTTATTTGACTTATTTGTGCCTTTCTTGTTTCGACCACCCATAGGGCTTTAGTATTGCAATGCATGGACTTAATGGTGGACGAATTAATATTGGTAAGATCATGCACTACCAGTTACCTTTTAGAATGTTTGTTCACTTTTCTCAAGAAGTGTTTACTTTTTACTTGCAAGGTTATTTTGATATTACACATTTTTGGATTCCAGCATTCGAAGAGCTTTTAACTATACAAAACAAAGGGCTTAGTTGGTTTCTTTTGTCTCTGCTTTGGAAGAAAGAGATACACTGAAGGCTGACTCAGTTGTTCATCAATTCAGACATGAAAGTGAAATAATGCTACAGCAGTATAATACTTTAAGTGGATCTCAAGAGTGTTTTACTATTATTTTGTAGCTTCATGCTCACTTGGTGCAGCACAAGCATCGATTGAACAAGCCAAAGAACATGTGAAAGTTCGTAAGCAGTTTGACAACCCCTTAGCAGAAAATCAGGTGACTGACTAGAGCAGAGATGTAGGCATCTTAGTATTATTGCAACATTACTAATTTTAACTTTGCTTGAACAGCACATTCAGTTCAAGCTTGCCGACATGGCAACAGCCCTGATGACATCACGGTTGATGGTACGTCAAGCTGCACAGGCCTTGGACTCCAAGTTGCCCCAAGCTCCAACACTGTGTGCAATGGCCAAACTTTTTGCCACTGATCAGTGTTTCCAGGTTAGTTTTCAAAGTCACTTCTGTGTATAGCCATGGTAATATAACGTGATCCAATGTATCTCAACTATTTAAGGTGTGGTCACAGGTGATGCTATGTGTATCAACTGTTAAAGGTGTGGTCACAAGTGATATTTCAACAGACTGAAACACTGGTAATTATTGGTTGCATTGGTGATGTTTGCTCTGTAATGCTTCAAAATTGAATTAGCATACTGGAATAGAATCACTGTCTTCTGATCTTATCTGTCTAGTCGAATTTTAACCACAGATGAAATGTAATTTATTCTTGTGCAGATTTGTAATGATGCTCTACAGCTTCATGGTGGTTATGGTTATCTCAAGGATTATGCTGTTCAACAATACATGAGGGACTGCAGAGTTCACCAGATTTTAGAAGGTGTGTTACTTTAGAATTGCTTGGAACAGTAATTCAATGGTGCTGCAAGTTAAGAAAAAATCTAGCCCAGAACCAGTCATCCACTCCTTCCCTCCTAAAAGTGAAATAATCGGCCCCTTTGTTCACACATGTAACAAATATTTAAATGGCATAATGTTGACATTGTACTTTTTTTTCCTTGCAGGTACCAATGAAATAATGAGGTTAATTATTTCCAGAGATGTTATTCATAACAGCTGATCTTGATAACTAGCATTAGACAGTTGACCTCAATCAACAGTCTCATTAAATTAGCCATTACAATTGCTGAATTAACTGAAAAAGTAGCCAAAAATAGTTAATCTATTAAAATAAACCCCTGGCTTTCAGGCTGGAGGCTTGCACAAGATCTGTTTTATATGCCAAATGTTGGTGTTCAGAAGTTATGGACAAACCTTAGCTTTGAAGCTGGTTTATCTCCCACAGAAAATTTAAGGCTATTATTTTCCAAACGCATTATCTTAAATAAGAAGTTAGTTTCCATCAAACTGATATACAGTCGATTGCATCTACCCGTGAATGCACGCGCTCAAAACATGTTTTCACGTAACGTCAAACCTCTGAGTTTCATGCGTCAAACTTTGAAGTTTTCCCGCCCAAATGTGAAGTTCCCTCGAGTAACGATTTTTGAAACTGTACCCTTGCTGATGCGTAATCTTCTCCCAACTTCTGATAAACATTAATCCTGCGCAAGTTCTTTTACTTGATTCCGCAAATCATTTGAAAGTGGGACACCTTTTTGATAATTTCTTCCTTTCTTGTTGATTGAAAACATCTTCCCTTTGAGCAGTGCCGAGAAGGATAACTTCACATTTGGGCGGGAAAACTTCAAACTGACCATTATACAGTAAGCAGTGTCAGGACATTTGTGCATTTTGTTGGTATTTATTTTTAAATTGGATTTTTTATGTGGCTCTAACTGAGGGTTATTTATACCAAAAATATTTGCAATAAATTATCCCTTGTCCAGATTTTAATTTTACTATATGAATGAAAAGAATAATAGTTTAATTCCTTTTTTATGGTCCCAGTTGTATATACTGGCTTAAGTTATAAACAATGTCATACTGAAAGAAATAGTCAGAAAAAGGGATTTTTATTGAATACCTAAAATTATCCAATATATAATACAGCTTTGCTTAAATTTTCTATTCATTAAAAAATTGATTTTGTCCATAACATCAACTGTAAAATTGTTAAAATGCCTTGGAATGTAAAACTGAAACATGGTAACGTTGGGATAGATAATGTGACAAGCATAAAATGTATGAGAAAGTAAACAATTCTGCATGCTGGGCTTATGATTAAAAAACATTTACAGCATTAAGCAATATCATGGATTACATGATGACACTGAGACTCATGCTGCGGTTTACTTTCTGTCCTACTATTCGAGAATTACGTGTTGAAGGTTTTCCTCCTATGGTCGGTCTTGGAGGGTTGTTTTGTTGTACTCTTGCCTCTTCAAGTTCCCTACATGGTCAAAAGATGGTTAGTTGTAAAATATTCTCAAGACAATGTTTGCAAACTACCTTATTCATTAGACTTTATAACCCTATTTTTGAGTTTTAATTTCACAGCTGACACAGCACCAGTTTCCTTAAAAAACTCACCCAAACAAGAGTGAATGCTTGTGTACCTGCTTATGCATGAAACAGCATTTGCTCAAAAATTTCCTGTTTATCTATACTGTACCTTGAGAGGACTTCATTCTTGAATTTCTCAGCATTCAATTCCTTTCTCAGCTGAGCCTGCCAAGAAAGTGCAAGGTTATAGAAAAGATTAATGAGAGCTAAAGATAACTTCAAATTCCGACAACATCCTATCATTGATAAGTTTAAACACTATGTTCAGAAAATTTTTTTCTTGGATTATGAGAAATAAAGCACAGCAGGACATGAGAGGTACCTTGGATTTTAAAGCGAGAGGACATAACACTGGATGCTGCGTAAGAGCTGCAGACGACGGTCGCTTGATTGGTTCAGGATCTATCATTATCTGTAACAAACAACACAGTATGTATAAATAAAGTAAAATGTTCATATAGGTGCTTCGACTTTGAAGGTCAAGTTATTCTACATTAACTGTTTCTAGTGGGGTTGTTGTTTTGATATTGGGTGGCTAAGTATAGTGTGGGATTTTGTCTAATTCCTGAAAAAGTGGAAATTCCAAACCTCACCTTAAACAGCAAATTCAGTTCTAATGAAATATGGTCCAGTTTTTGTAGACATCCTTTTCTGTATAAAGGCAAAACACTACATTTAAGTATTGCTGTTAAAGACACTTGCAAATTAACTCATTTAACAACAAACCTAATTTCATGCCATTCTTCACCATTCTTGGGTAGTTCTTGTCCTCCTGCCTGAATGATTAAGAAGAACGCTTTTAGGCACAGCCATATCAACTGTAGTTCTTCACAATATTGCAAATTCTAAAGAGTCCATTCTGACTTCCTTTGAAAATTCATTAATTTAAACAAAGAAAACAAGTGATTTTACTTACAGCCAAGTAAACAGTTAGCCCCAGTGCAAATATGTCAGCCTTTGGTAAGCTGGTGTAGTCCTGAAGACAAAGAAATCCAGAATTGCAATAAGGCACCTGTTTTATATACCTGTACCCCTACAGTGCACAGTACTGTATGTACATTAGTCCATTGAAACGATGAAGACCATTGCGTAATCCCTCATTGTGATTCAGGTGCTTAGGGAATGAGATTTGTGGGTCCGAATAAGGCCGGTGAGGCCAATCTGCCCAATTAAAACAGCCTAGGACAGTCCAGACAGGGGATAATTTATTAGTATTATGGTTCAAGAGAGTGTGCAACTTTCATATATCCATCAGGTGTAACCAGTAAGTTGGACAATGGACTTTATTTAAGAAGCTCAAAGAAAGTCAACTCCGTAATCCTCTAGTGATGACAATTTTACTCCCAGGTGGAACACTGTTGTACTGTGCTTCACATAAGATAAATCTAATGAAAATAACCACTGACATGATGACAATCAGTTTTAATCTAGTTCCAAATCAACTGCTGGTATTCCAAATGATTTAGTCTTTACAAGCTATAACTGTACTGCACTTGTATTTAAGTCTGTAGCCTGTGTTGTTACCTCTTGGAGTATTTCTGTTGGCAAGAATCTACAGTCGCCTTCTTCAACTTGAGGAGAACTCACTGATGTTACGTGACCCAGGTCTCCTGTTATAAGGCACAAGCACAAATAATGTACAGTTTTTTTTTTTTCACAAAAAGAATTACTGACAAACCAACTCAAGTCAATCAAAACATCCAAAACATTTGAATTTGACATACCAATCTTGTAAATTGGTGTTCTCTTATTAGGACCATGAGTGTCATTCTCATCAAATCCTTCATCACCGCTATGATGACACTCTGACTCCAAATCTCTTCCATAGCTAATGAAGATATTACCTGAAGAACAAATACAGGACAACCAACTTTATGGTTATTTTAAAATGCAGCCATCACTTTCCAAACAAGGTTCTAATACTTTAGCAGTAATTCTCTATGGTTATCCTTGTATTTTTGGATCTCTTTCAATCTTCCTGTAATCCTGAAAGGACTATAACAACTTTCTATATCCTCAGGTGTGTACCTTTGCTCTGAAAACATGAAAATATCAAGCATCACAATGAGGTCTATTGTTCCTTCAAACTTCACCTGGCATACTTTATTTTTAATAATCAACTTGAGTTAAAAATTCCCATATGCTTGCTAAGATGCCTTCTAGGGCTTTGACCTCAGGGCAAAATCCTTGAGAGGGCAATAAAGAAACAATGGATTTGCAAAATTTTCAGGTTAAATTAAATATACCGGTATTATGATAAGAAAATACAGCGAAGAATTTAACAACTGCTTAGTTTCCTCACCAGGTTTGATATCCATATGCACTAATGATAAAGAGTGAATGTACTTTAAACCCTGTAGAAAGAGTAGTTTAGATAGTTAAATTACAAAAGTACTGTAACAGCAAGTTGTCATCTGACATAAGTGTGTTGTAACTAATACAAAAATCAACTTACATGATCATGTAAATGTAGGATTTTTGACCCATCACAGAAGTACTAAACATGTAACTTATTCTTTCCTTATCTATTCATTAATGTGAAGCAGAAAGATGATTATCAACTCAAGGATAACAATTTGAAACCAAATTCTCCAAAAAAAATAATAAAATAAAACAGGAAGTGCTTCACATTCACTAAAGAATGGAATAGAGCAAGTCTTATGAGGGGGTTTCCTTTGAGTAAGAAGGAGGAGGGTATGTGGATTTGGCACCCAGACATATGTAACTTAATGTTACACTTGAAGGAAACTTAAGTTTTTTTTAGGGTATGTTAAAAGCAGCAAGGGAAAGGCATCTTCACAGTTGGTGAACTTGCCTAGTGTCCAACCCTTACTACAACTGTATGTGATACATATGAGACAAATACCTCGGCCACTTGAAGTAGAAGTTGTTTCAAGTCTCCCTCCACCATTGCTCCTTTTCTCTTTTTATTCCGTTCAATGAGATCAGCCAGGCTTCCACCTGAAAATTCACCACATAAATGTAAAATACATTGTATTCCATCTATAACATCACTGAAACTTAACTCCCTGAAGACACAGTGTAAGTCAAAAGGAGGACCTCACAGCAATTTTTTGTCCAAGGTAATTTACGTCTTTTACGACCTCACAATAATGTTTGCTATGTTAAATTTGACACATGATAAGGTGGACCAACCTTCGCAATATTCATTCTGTATCAACATGTGACCATCTTCAGCCCAGGCAGAGTAATATCTAACTACATGCTGGTTTTTTCCTAGCACAGCATGTGCATACACCTCACGCATTGCATTTTGCCTGAAAAAAAAATCTATGATGAGGATCACAATATCATTCAGTATAATGTTTGCAGCATTTAAACACATTCCAAAGGAGACTTAAGTGTAGCGAGCACTTACTCATCAACAGAACCAGAAACAGGTCTGAGGGAGCGCTTTAGCGCATAAACACATCCGTCTAAAGAGAAGCAGTAAATAGAATTGATCAGTGATCTGTCATTAGTGGAAAAATGAAGAGGGACTACTTCTATTAGAATCTAGAACACCCCTTTCTCTATGAGTGCCATAGTGCTCTGAAAATCATGGCACATCCATCAGTCAATGAAAAGATCACAAGTCTTGATAACAAGCAGTTATCATCTGTTTGTTACTGAGAAACCAGGGCCCAGTTTAGTACAATGAGTAACGCCCATTACATGAGACAGCCTTGACCAGCTTTCCAACAGATCAGTCCCCACCAAACCCAATCTGTCTCTTGCAATCCAGCATAATTCACTTTCACTTCAAGCAAAAATGATGAAACTTTTGTCATGGAAGCAACACCTCAATTTCTGGGACTGAAATCCATTCTTAGCATTTAAAATAGGCAGTCATTTTGGTCCTTAAAGTAAAACAGGCAGGGATAACGAAAATTTTTGACTGAGCCAAATTCAAGAATATCTAATGCAGAGAAGCCATTATTGAAATCACATACCTAGTCTATTGACACACTTATGAACAGAACCAAACTGACCAGATCCAATGGTGCTTATTTCAACAAACTCGGCATTGTAGCGAGAAATGTTACTTTCACGGAGTGCAAGTTTCTAGGAACAAAACAGAAAATTCATGCATGTATTATAACAATTATTGAAACTTCAGTTACCTTGTTCATAGTGAAACTAAAACTTTGTAATTTTAAAAGGTGTTTAAAATGTTTACCTTTGCAGGATTTCCAAAGATTTCATCATCCATATCATCAGTATTATCTTCGCATATTGAGCCACCTCTACAAAATTTGACAAAAAAATTTCTCTCAATTTCTTCCTTGCATACAAATGCAATATTCTGGATTTCAAAAGTTAATGCTGATGTTGACATAGAAAATTAAAAGTTAAGCTTTAGTAAAATTTTTTTCGGTAAGATTTCCGCACAGGTCCCTACGTCATTATGCATGCTGCAGCCGTACGGTTTCGTTCTCAGAAATGTTTGCATGCGCGCTTCCCAAGACAATTCAACTACAGCATGCATAATGAAGTAGGGACCTGTGTGGAAATCTTACCAAACAATGTACTACAAATGATCAGTTTCTTCATTCTCCTAAGCCAAATAGTGATTGTCTGTGCATGGTGGATAAGGAGAAGTTATTATCTTTCCTAGGATGTTCGGTAATAATTAACTAATACAACAATAACAACAAGTAATCGACAGCCAGTTCACTGACTTAAAACTGATTTGAACCCAATTTTTAGTCAATCTTTGTTTCAACCAGTCAGTTTTCAAATGAATGAAAGTCAAGTGATGTTGATTTCAACTCCAAAACAAATCATTAAAAAAATTGTTTTTATTTTTGTACATTTTTAATGTTTGGCAGATTATAACGGAAACGAAATCATCTCCGACTAATTTTGAAAAAAATTACCTTGGGCCAGATCTTAATCTCTTTGCACCTCTCGCTGAAGCATCAGGAGTGAAAGGATTCACATTTGCAGCGACTTGACGCGAGCGAGGACCCATGCGAGGTTCACTCTCGAATCCTCGGTTTTTTAATAAACCACGGCGTAGCCTTGACACAGGTCGTTTGAATCCCATGTGTTGACTAGATACTGACGAACGCTCTAGTAGACTTTTAGGCGTTTGCGGGGAATCGAACAGACGAAGAGCGCCAAGGGATGGAGGTGATAAAGGTGGCGTGGTAGGACCGTCTCCCTCGAATTTAGCAGGTGAACCATCTGACATGGAGTCACTAAATGGACTCGAAAACCCGAGGTCCCAACAGTCGTTTGCAAATTCCGGAGATAAAGCCTCCCCAAAGCGTGGTGGACTTACATCCTCCTTTCTGTTCGACTCGGTCGAGGATCTATCCATGTCGATGTCAACTTCTTCAAGTACGAAAGGAAGACGTCCTAAGCGAGATTTCCTTAATGCCATCGCACTGGAGTTTTCTCAGCTACTAAGATGATATTTCAAGAGCTATTTCGACAAATTTGGAGGGCGAACGTGAGTATAAAGTACCTCAGTTCAAGGCCCGAGTGAATGGAAGAACGTTGAATCACACAAACTGCAATGGCAGTGTGAAACAAACATAAAATGCAAGATTTGACCAATAAGAAGCTTAGAAGTCACATGACATGTTTGAATGGCGGGAAATGTGCACATCAGTCACTGAGGTCGTTACCATTTACCACAATTTCCCAGAAATTCCGGTTGGGTTGTAAATGGTAAACGTTTTTTTGGTTTGTCCCACTGGAAAATTCCCGGGACAAACGGACTACTATATTAGCGTGTTTATAAGTACGTTTTAGGTTTGGGGGGGGGTAACAAGCCTCCACCAAGCCTTCACCACGCCGATACCAAGTCTCCGTCAAGAGGGGCCGACAGGCGGAGGGTAAAGTCTCTGCAAAGTTTATAAGTACGTTTTAGGTTTGGGAGGGGTAACAAGCCTCCACCAAGCCGATACCAAGTTTCCGCCAAGTTTCTGCAAAGTTTCGGCCGAGTTCTGGGCCGACAGGCGGAGCGAGCGAAGCGAGCGGAGGGCGAGTGTCTCCTTAAGGCAAAGTTTCTGCAAAGTTTTGGCGAAGCCTCCACCAAGCCGATACAAGTTTCCGCCAAGTTTCTGCAAAGTTTCGGCCGAGTTCTGGGCCGACAGGCGGAGCGAGCGAAGCGAGCGGAGGGCGAGTGTCTCCTTAAGGCAAAGTTTCTGCAAAGTTTTGGCGAAGCCTCCACCAAGCCGATACCAAGTTTCTGCAAAAGTTTCGGCCGACAGGTGGAGGGTAAAGTCTCTGCAAAGTTCATAAGTACGTTTTAGGTTTGGGAGCTCTAGGGAGGGTCAAGTCTCTGTAAAGCTTATAAGCACATTTTAGGTTTGGGAGGGGGTACCAAGTCTCCGTCAAGAGGGGCCGACAGACGGAGGGCAAAGTCTCTGTAAAGTTCATAAGTACGTTTTGGGTTTGGGAGGGGTACCAAGTCTCTGTAAAGTTCATAAGTACGTTTTGGGTTGACTGAAAAATCTCTGTCCTTTTTAGCTTAAAGTTGATAAGTACGTTTTGGGTTTGGGAGGGTGAAAAAATTTGAAAATAATTACGGTTTAAAAGAAAAATCAGTGAAATACAATACTAAATGGAACAACAATTACGAGGATTAAAAGTACCGCAACTAAAATCTTTAGTTAGATGGTATAATATTCGTGGACGATCCGCGTTTAATAAACCAGAACTTATTAATTCATTGGTTAATATACCTGAAATAACTAATAATATTCAACAAATAACTAATAATATTGTGGGGATTGTTAATGAGCTGCGTAATATGCCAATGAGACCAGTAAATCAACCAAATTTACCTCTCCCAATTCCGAATATTGCACTACCTTTAACTACCCCCCAACCAATACCAGGTACCCCACCCGGATCACCTACGCCAAGAACTCCACCTGTTACACCACCTGGTTCTCCTTCGCTAAGAAAAAGGAAACTAGCACCAATTTTTATAAAACCAAAAACACCAAGAACTCTACCCGGTTCTACTTCGTCAAGAAAAAGAAAACTATCATCACAAATACCAATTCTTGATGAGCCGGTACCTAAAATTAATGTTCCAATTCTCAAACCAAAGAATATTTTTAAGGTGTTAGATAAAGATAAGTTTGCCAAAAAGCTTGAAGAATTAGCAAATGAAAACATCATAAAATTTACTAATAAGAAAACTAAACCAAAAAAGGGGGTAACTATATCTGATAGTGTGAGAGATGAATTGAAGGAAAAAACTAAAAAGAAAAGAACAATAGTCCTTAGAATATTTTCAATAAATCCAAATGAAGATGATCCTCCAATTCGTAATAATGAAGGAATAAATGGAAATATTATTAGAATTAGGAGGGATCTAAATAATGATTTGACAGAAACAATTTATAATGAGTTGGAACCCCAAATAGAAATGGGGGCAAGAATTGTTTCCAGTTTTTTCGCTTTGATTCAAAGAGGAAATGGAGAAATAGCTTACCACACACACACATTTAGAAGCGGAGGAACTTTTACCTCCCTTCCAGAAATAAAAGATTATATAGAGCAGTGCGAGGGAGAAAGATTGAGTTTAGAGGGTATCGCTTGGATGAGAGCATATTTACCCCCAGAAAAGAAAATTAATAAACCAGGTGTTAATGAGGGCGGAGTTGAGTTTAGAGAAGTACAAATAAAAGTTATTAATACCAGACAACCTTTAGTTGGGTGCGGAAGATTACCCGATGAATTACGAAAGAAAAGATGTATTTATTCCGTAGATGATAAAGATGATAATCTCTGTGTCTGGAGGTGCTTGGCTATTCTTATGAATATCAATTCTGGTAAACAAAACCCTGAAAAACGCATAGAGAAACAAGCTCTAAATTTAGCTAGAACTTTTTATGGCAACAAAAAATTAAAAGGAGAAGAAGTTAGATCGACAAAATTGGTTGATTTTGAGAAAATTTCAAAAGTTTTTTCCATAAATATCCGGGTTTATGAGCAGAAAGATATATCAAATTTTAAAGTTTGGAAACTGGTGTTTGGGAAAAATAATTTCAAAGATAATTTACCAACCCTAAATTTAGGTCTTTATAATAATCATGGTTTTTTCATTAAGAATCTAGACTTTCTTGCTCAAAACTGGGTATGCCAAGGATGTAATCAAAAATTTACCAGGCACGAAGATTTAAAAAGGCATTTTATCAATGAAACATGCACAGGAGGAAAGACAAAAATATTATGCACAGGAGAAAAGATAAAACACATCATGAATGAATCTGAAAAAGTTTTTTACGGGGGTAAAATCAATTTTAGTTATAAAGCGTGTCGGTGGATAGAAAACCAATCTAAAATTATAGGTAAACATATTCATCATGGGCTTTGTGGTCACGGGGGTGAAAGGTGTTATAGGGATGAAGAGGGGAATGAGATTTTATTTGATGGATACGAACCCGAGACAAATACCGTTTTTGAGTTTTATGGTTGTAAATGGCATGGGTGTCCGTGTTCAGAAACCGACAAAATTAAATATAATGAAACTATTGAAAGAGAGAATATGATAAAAAGCTTGGGTTATAATGTAGTATCGGTTTGGGAGTGTGAAAATCCTGAATTACCCAATATCTGGTTCAAAAAGAAATTTAACCCATATCCCTATTTTATTGATTACGATTTTGAGGGATTATTACAAAAAGAAGATAAACAGATTACCGATGATTTAATTTTTACCCATACCCATATTCCAGTTAGTGTCGCAATAATCGATAATTTAACAAAAAAACCCGTTTTTCTTTGCAACCAAAATCCTGATGAGCTTATAAAAGAATTCGTTGAAAAATTGGAGGAAATAAGAAAAATTATAGTAGAAAAGGTTAGGGAAGAATACCCGCTTCCTGATCAAGATTCCTTGCAAAAAAATGTCTTACAAAAATATGAAGAATGGTGCAATCAAGTACCTGTTTTGGGTTTTAATAGTGGAAAATATGATATCAATTTGATTAAAAGACATTTTATAAAACACATGACCGAAAAAACTAAGGATATTTTTATTGCAAAGAAACAGAATAGGTATATGTTTTTATCAACACCGAATTTCAAATTCTTGGATATAATGTCCTACCTTGCGCCTGGAGTTTCTTTTGATAAGTGGTGCAAAGCAAACAACTGTGAAGCCAAAAAACTTGTACTTCCTTATGAAAAATTGGACGGATATGATAAGCTTTCCTTAGTTGGAACCGTGAAACATGAAGATTTTTACTCTTCCTTGAAAAAGAAAAATATTTCCAAAGAAGAATATGAAGAATATTTGCTCGAATTCGAAAAGAGGGGCTGTGTTACAATGTTAGACTGGTTGAAAGAGTATAATTTGAATGATGTTATTCCCTTTCTGGAAGCTCTTGAAAAAACAAGGCGTTTATATTATCCAGATGAAATTGATATATTAAAAGATGCCGTTTCCATCCCAGGTGTATCAATGAGGGCTGTTTTAAATAAATACCAAAAAATGAAGAAGAAAGGTGATCCTGAATTGTACGCCCCAGGACAATACTGTATTCATAGATGCAATAAAATTTGTAAAAACGAGTTTTGCAAAAAATGCTACAAAATAAGAAAAGATTGTAAAATATGCGATAAAAACAAGGGTTATAATCTATTGAAAACGGGTATGGTTGGAGGCCCTAGTATTTTATTTATGAGATATGCGGAGGCAGAAAAAACAATGATTCGCCCTCATAAATATAAAAGCCCGAAAAAATGCGAGAGAATTGTTGGTTATGACGCAAATGGTTTATATCTATCCTGTTCTGGACAAGAAATGCCATGCGGAAAAGAAAAATGCATTGAGATTGAAAATCCATCAGATCCTAAATTTATTAATAAGATTTGTGAAGATATTCTTGCTGGTAATCTTTTCGGGTTTTGTCAAGTTGATATCCATGTACCTGATCACCTAAAAGAAAAGTTTGAAGAGTTCTCCCCCTTATTTATTGTAGACTCCGTTCCTGAATATTTAGTACCAGAGCATATGAAAGAATATCAAAGAGCGACAGGTAGAAAACATTTAAAAGACAATAAAAAATTGCTTGGTGTTACCAAGGCAAAAAAGATATTTTTATATACTCCTATGATAAAATGGTATCTTAATCATGGTTTGGAGATTACCGCCATCCATAATATTTTAAAGTATGAATCGGGAAGGCCCTTTGGATTTTTTCCAAAAGAGGTGGCAGATGCAAGAAGAGATGGAGATATTGAGGTTTTATTGGAAAAACTAAGTAAAGCCTTTGATGAAAACAAGATTGACGATGTGGTGAAAATTACCAATGAATTAAACCAATTTCCTGATATATTTAAAGTTATTGAAGAAAATAAAGATATCAAAGTACTGATTGAAAAATTAAAACCAAAGTACAAGGGTTGCAAAGAATTAGCCGACACTAATAAACTTAGGGGAAATTCTTTCTACGGGAAAATGATAGAAGATAAAGAAAAACATAATATCACAAGGTATACTCAGGATGAGGAAGAGGTTGAAAAAGCCCTAAGATCTGCGTTCTTTGAGGATCTTAATGAAATAAATGACACATATGAAATAATAAAAAGAAAAAGATTAATAAAAATAGACAGACCCTATCAATGCGGCATCGCGGTGTATCAGCTAGCAAAATTAAGAATGCTGGAATTTTATTACGATTTTCTAGATAAATATGTGGATAGAAAGGATTTTGAGCTGATTCAAATGGATACAGATTCAATGTACATGGCAATCTCGTCTGAAAATTTGGATGATATTATAAAACCCGAAATGAGAGAAGAATATTTTAGTGGCGGAAAAGAAAAATTCCTATCGACTTCTAAATATCATGATAAGACTCCGGGTTTGTTCAAAAAAGAGTTTGACGGTATTAGAATGATTGCTCTTTCCTCAAAATGTTATTACGCGGAGGATGAGAAAGGAAAGGTAAAGTACAGTTGTAAAGGTACAATTCATAGGCAAAACGAAATGAACTGGGATAGATACATGTCAGCTTTGAAAGGGTCAATTGATATGTCACAAAATACAGGTTTTAGAATCAATGACAACCAAATTGTGACATATACGCAAATTAAAAAGGGATTGAATGGTTATTATGATAAAAGATGGGTTTATGAGGATGGAATTCACACAAAACCATTATATTAGAACAGAATTAGGGGGTAACTCTGTATCATCAGGAATAACCTGTAATTCTTCACGCACAAAACCTCGCCTTGGGCCGTCTTGCAAAAAGTATAAAACCGGTTGATTAGGAGAAATTCTGCTTCCAGAAATATAATAAACTTTTATGCTCCAAATGGGATCTGTGGCTCTTCTTCTTTCTCCGCCTTCAAGTTCACCCGGAGCTAATAAATATCTAACTCTAACTTCAGTTGGTAGTCTAACCTCATCAAGACCCACCGCACGTTTGTAATTTTTAGTTTCAATATTCACCTCTTTCATTTTTATAGCCTCATCGGGTTCTTTACCGGTTATTCTCTTTTTCGTATTATTCAAAGTTTTTAGAATAGCCGGTAATCTTTTCACCCATACTCTTGATCGATCATCACTGATCATTTCTTGCGCATATTGATGACTAAATAATCTTTCCCCCAATATTTTATTTGCGTTTTCCACAAATGCTTGTGCTCTATGATTACCAGCTTCACTTCTTTGTATCCTCACATTATGGTAATTCATGAGTTTACTAACTTCTCCCATAAATTCTTTCCCAGGATCAACCATTAAAGTTTTGGGATATTTTAATCTTCTAGAATATATTTTTGTAAAAGCTTCTGATATCTCTCGACTTTCTTTTGAGGTTAATGGCTCAGCATCTTTATATCTCGAGGCGATATCAACCACAACTAACGCGTATTTATATGTTTTTCTTCCAACTCTATCGTGCGGTAAAAATAATAAATCCGATTGGTGAATCTGATTGGGTTTATCTACAGTCCAGTGCGGTCTAGGAATATATTTAGGTGAAGGTAGATAGATTTGCCATATTGCCTGTTTCTGTAACCATTGTTTTGCCTCATTTTCACTTACTTTCACCTTCTCAGCTAATTTAGGAATTGCAGAATATCCTTTCCAATACCCTTCAGCCGAATAATATATTTTTGACATCATTTAAAAATAAACAATTATCTTATAAATTAAAATGGTGGCTGAGGAAGAAAAAATAAAATTTAGCAAAAACCAAATTAATCTCATGAAAAAAATTATCAGGGAAAAAATTCTATATATGGAAGATGGCGAGAAAATTTTTAATATTATGGTTTTAATTCCCGAGGCGAGAGAATGTTTATTAAAACATATTGGTGAGTTAGAAAATAGGACAACACCGATTTAAAGGTTAACCAAAGTATCTTATAAATTACAATGACGTCTGAAAAAATTAATCCAAACAGAATTCCAAAAGAACCCTTTGGTTTGAAAGCCGAATCAACCTTGAATAGAATTACTCTAAACCCATCCTCAGCAAGCCCCGGAGAAACATTATATATAAATATTCCAAAACTCGCCGAGAATTTGGTGATTGTGCCTGGAAGTGTATCTCTTCTATTTGATTTAGATGTTGAGGGTCATGCGAATAATACAGTCGTTAATAATGTGGGTCGTAATCTTGTAACCAGACTAAAAGTTCTTTTTGGAGGAGAAACATTGCAAGATACTCAAAGATATGATTTATTTCAAACATATCATGATTTATTCTTAACCGAAGAAGAGCGAGAAGATAGATTAAAACAGGGCATTTCTTCTATAGATATTAGAAGACATAGAACAAAATCTGGAGATGCAAAAACTGGAATAGATGTAAAAGAAATTGCTCTTGCTAAAGTTCACGGTTCAAAGTATAGAATACCAATAAATCACCCTATTTTAAACGATCATGGTGTTTTTTATCCAAAAGCGTTGGAAAATCACCTAATATTTGAGATTACTCTTGCCCCAATCAATAATATTGTTATTTTTTCTGATACAACTAAAGCACCATCATATTCAATCAAAAACTTAGAGTTAGAATATTCTTCCATTTCAAGCGAATACTTAGCTCGCGAGGCTCAAGCAGCTTATCAAGTTGGTAAAGGATTCTTTTATGAAAATATTACCTTGCACAAAACTTTTACCTTTTCCGTTGGCGGCGATGGTGTTATTAATCAGCATATTAATTTGCCGAGAAGATCAATGACAGGAATATTGTTTTTGTTTTTATTGCCTCAAGCTGCGGGGTCAAGAGATTCAGAAAATTTTTATAATCCTGGTATATCTTCCGTCGAAATTGATGTCGATGGCGTACCAAATAGAATATACTCTAGAGGAATGATTCCGTCTGATCTTTGGGAATCCGTGAAAAAGCGCTTCCGATCAACGGGACAAATTTCTTTGAAAGAAAAAGAATTTTACGCGGATAAGTTTGCTCTTTGGGTTGATACTAGAACTCATCCAGATAATGGTATTCATGGCGGAGGACTTGCTCTAAATAATACGCACGATGGTGTAAAAATAGAAATTAAAAGGAAACAAAGCGGGTCCGGAACAATAACTTGTCATATGTTTGTCGTAGCGGATGCAATGCTGGAGATTATGAATTCAAGTTTGAGATCAATTAAGTACTGATCGAGAATCTAAAAACATAATGTTATGATACAAAAATCATGGAAGATTTACGAGATAAAATCCCATTCCATTGTATTATAACAGGACCCACAAATTGTGGAAAAACAAAGTACTTAATTGAACAGCTCCGAGGCCCATTCCGAAAAGTTTTTGAATATATTGTGTTAATTTGCCCGACTTATTCTAAAAATAAAACTTATCATAATTTTGCTAATAAGGATAAACATTTCTATGTATTATCACCAGATGCTAGTAACATTGATGAGATTAATGAGTTATTAACTGATTGTCAAACTTTTTTTTCTGGAACAAATACTTTAATAATTTTAGATGATTGCGCGGTATCCACCGATCTGAAGAAAAGATCCAATAAATTTATAGATTTAGCATTCTCCGGAAGGCATCATGGTTTATCGGTTTGGGTTCTAACTCAGCAATTAACATCCATAGCAAAACCATTCCGGGAAAATGTGGCCTGCGTTGTTACTTTCCATAATCCATCGCAGAAAGGTACGAAAATGTTTTTCGAAGATTACGGAGGCGATTTGGATTATGAATTGGGGAAAAAGTTTGTACAACTCCTAAAAACCGAAAAATATTCTAGGTTATGTTTATCTTTGCGATATCCATTTAATTGCTATTTAGAGATACCAGAAGTGATTTAACAAAGATGACAAGCTTAGAAGATTACATTGAAGAAAAAACTGATGACAAACAAAGTGAGGATATTGAAGTTAAACAAGAATCTCTTGCGATTCTAGCAGCTCTTGGAACCACAAAGGAATATTTAGGGGTTGATATGAGTCTGGGCGATGTAAAAAAATTAACGGAAAAAGATGTAGAAAAATATTTTAATCGTTATCAAGCGGTAATGGGTAAGAAAATTAACGGAGGATTAGTAGATTCATCCCTTCAATTAGTTTCCAAACTTATTTCTTATTTAGTTCCGGTTGATGATATAGAATCTCTTTGCAATGATCTGAAAAATGATGATTTGGTTAATCGCGAACTATCAAACATTGTAGGTCTCTTGGCATTGAAAGCAGGAAGACTGGCAGCACTTGCTAGCGGGATATTCCAGGTTGCTAAACACATAAAATTCAACAAAAATCAACAATTTCTAAGAGAAGAACCAGTTAATGATAGCACAACTGAGCATAATACTAAGCAATATGCTGAAGGGGGTTGATACTGTGTATTAAACAGATCTAAAAAATTATCTTCAGCATCTAAATAACAATGTCCGAACAAAATGAACAAGTTGATCGGGGTGAAGCCCCTCCCCGCTTTGCGGAGCAAATTACAGCAGATCCCACACCCGAAAATAAAGATACTAAAAAGAGGGAGAAAGATCCTAAAAAAGTTGCAGCTGGAAAGAAATTAGCTGAATATAATAAAAAAGCAAAAGATGCATTAGCCAGGGAGATGAAACGAAACGAAAATACAGAAATAGCGTATAGTCAAGAAAAGTCAAACAATGAAGCGAAATCATGGCTGCCTGAGTTATCTTTTACTACTGTTTTATCCGTTATTGGATTGGGGTTTACAGCATTTGATCTTTTTATGAGATATAAGGAAAAAGCTAGGGTTGAATATTCTAATAGGATACCTGATTTATCACAAGTTCCCCAATTACCACAAGCCCCAAAATCTTTAGGAATGGAATAATATCAAAAGTCATTTAAAAGTTTCTTAATGATACAGTAAAAAAAATTATGTCAACTGAAAACAAACTTGTGAAAACTGTAACTGATTCAGCAGTACTAATTGGATTAGGGGCTGGGGTTGGATATGTAGCTAAAAAAGTCATGAAAGAATCATTTTTGAGCGATCCATCCTCAAGTATTACAAATTATGCAAAGTGGGTAGCTGTATTATCCGGAAGCATGTATCTTAAAACATATTTAGAGGATCAAAAGATTTTACCAAAATAATGGCATTAGCATCAATAGCAATGATGATTGGAGGGGCTGTATTAAATGCAACGGCATTTACTGGCGGAAATTATCTTGCAAAATATTTATCTGGTCGCAAAGAGGATACAGAAAAAATACGACACGACAAAGCAATGGAAAAATACCAAAGAGATTACGAAGAATATCAGGAAAAAAGACAAGAAATGCTTGATTGGAAAATTAAAAGAAAAGATGAAAAATATCAAGCATCAAAAAATATTTCGGAAACAAATCAGGCTTTTGAATTGTACGCTCAAATGAATGAACCAAAATTCTCTGATTATTACAAACCAAGCGATGATCAAAAAACAGGAGAAATGGCATATGTCGGGGCTGGAATGTTAGGTTTAGGTTACGCGGTCAGTAAATTATTATAATGTTATGTAACCAATAATTGGGTTATATAACAAAAAGTATATTTATTATTGTTTACGTGAGACTGCCGTCGTCAGAATCTTCATCATAACCAATATGGGAAGAAGCAGATTCGCTGTCAGAAATAATTACTTCTGGATAATATTTTTTATTTTAAATCATTTTCTTCGTCTAAAGATTTCATACTGATGAGTAAAAAAAAATCATGGCAACATTACCAGAAGTACCGGACGATGATCCCATTGGATTGGGGGAAGAAGAAGATCCTGATGATTATGATGAAGATAGTCAACTACTTGGCAGAAAACCATCAAAAATACCTGTTCGAGTAACATCTACAACCAGAGGTGAAAGGAATTATGAGAATGAGAGGGCAAGACCAAAAACACAATTACCAAGCAAAGAAATAGAGATTCGTGGTAAGGAAAATGAAAAAGATCGAGTGTGGGGAGATATTTTAAATAAATTTCCAAATGCTGAACCTAATTTTTTTTTCGAATATAATGAGTGGGGTAAAATCGTAGTTTCAATCCCCCGAAAAAATTCTGTATGGCATGATTTATTCGATAAAAATGGTGATATTAATAAAAAACTTCCTGCCACCATATTGAATGATCTGGGTAAAAAATCAGGAGAAGTTGTTCAGGCTGGCGATGATCTTTTATCTCAATTAAATGAAAAAAATGAAGAAATTAGGGATTTACGTAATGCGTTAGATGGTTTAAGAGCAGTAGCAGAAACAAGTCAATTCGAAATAGATCGATATGTTTCAATTGAAAGAGAATTGCGGGGTATGATTGAACGAAATCAAACCACAATAGCTGAAAAAGATAGTTATTTAGAAGCCGCTGTTAGACAGAAGGTTGATGCAAAACAATATGCGGAAACTTTACTTAATGATTTGAAAGAAATCAAAACCGAGAATGAAAAGGGTAAGAAAGATTTGGCTAGCTTGAAAAATATTGAACAAAGTCGAGATAGGTTGGCCAAAAGGGTTGAAACTTATGATGAACTATCAAGAAATCAGTTAATATTAAACGAAGATCAAATGACAGATATCAGAGAAAAAAATGATGAAATACTTAAAAATATGCCATTACGAGATCGACTAAAGTATATATTTAAAAAGTATGGTTTTACAGCCTTTGCTGTTTTAAGTGCGGTGGGTGCCGTTATTGGAGTTATAGTTTCTAATCTTTCAAAGGGTTTATCTGCTTTGGGTAGAGGAGTTGGAAATGGTTTGAAAACTCTTGGTAAAAAACTAGGGGAAATATTACCGGGGATGGTTGGTGCAATAGTTAGCTTTCTTTTCAAAACGGCGGGGCAGGTCATTGGATTTTTAGGTGAAAATGCTTGGTTATTGATAATGGCTGTAGTTCTATATTTTGTGGAAAGTATAAAAAAGAAGAGAAAGTAACAAATTTAAAGATATCACGGTGATCAGTAAAATATGGACGACTACAATAAAATTTATCCTCAATTACCCAATAATACAGATCCTAATTCCTCCCTTCGGGTCGATCAGTCGGTTAATTTCAGACTGCAAAAATCAAGCGAAGTATTACAAAATCTGGAGAAAGAAATTAAACATTACGAAGAAGTAAGGAAAAAATATAATAGGGTGAGAGGAATATGTACAAAAATTAGTATTTCTGGTGGTTTGATTTCAGTTATTCTATCTGCAGGCGGCCTCGGAACTTCTCTTACTGGTTTTGGAGCTATTGTCGGTGTGCCTTTGGGTGTTGTTGGTGGGGTTTTTGGCGGATTATCGATTGGATTCGGTTATGCAGCAAAAAAACTTTCTGGAAAAGTTAGTAAACACGAACAAACCGCTGCAATTGCAAAATCAAAATTAAACACCATTAACGATTTAGTTTCAAAAGCTCTGAAAGATAATGTTATATCCGACCAAGAATTTTCCATAATTTTGGCGGAGTTGGAAAAGTTTCAAAAACTAAAACTAGAAGTTCGACAAAAATTTAGAAAAGATGCAGAAAAAAACTTGGACATGCCTGCGTTAAGGAGGGAAGTCCGCGAAGATATATTAAAAGAACTTACAGGAGGTCATTAAAACTGGTATATGAGAGAACAGAAGTTGGTTGCAATTGTTTTGCAGGTATTAATTGATTTTACATCTTATTCTTAAAAGATCTAAAGATCACATTATTTGTAACACAAAGAATAAGATGTTATTTGATGATTTCAGAACTCGATATCCAAACGCGAATCTCAATAAATTTACATTTATTAATGACTCATTCGGGGGATACATTAAATGGAAAGTTAATGGAACAACAATTATGTCCGATGATGATCCTTCCGGAAAAACTTGGACGGAAAATCTTTCCAATGATTTGAAAACATTATTATGGGAAGATTTGGGTAAAGAAAATAAAGTTAAGTTAAGTTCATTTCCAAAAAGTTTATCATTTACAAAACAAACATATCCAATACCTGGAGTTAGATTCGATGAATTTGCAAACGATGTAACAAAAATGTTAATACTTTTAGATATATATGTTTCAGAAAAAGATCATTTCACCGCATCAATGAAAAATGTTTTTAAAAATCAAACTGTGGAGCTCACTAGCGGAAAAGAAGCCAGATCTTGGTTGAGTAAACCAAATATTAATCACTGGCCGCAGCAATTAAACATGGCGGTTTGGTGCGCCACATCTGGATGCGGTGTAAGTTTAAGTGGTATTTTTAGTTACCCAAAAGTTATTAGAAGTTTTTTTGTATTTCACGTGTACTTTACCGTCAGAAGAATAATATATGAATTAAAGGTACCATTACCCGACGAAAAAACTTTTTCTTCAAAAAATAACCCATACAACAAAAATGCTTATAATCGTTTATGCGGCGAATTTGGTTTAAGTAATAATCAAGATTACAAGGGGTTGAATAAACCATTAGCCGATTTTAGATGGAAAGGGGGTGCAAATCATGGTGCTGGAGATGTATTTATTGATTATGGAAAAGGATACGTAGACCGCGAAAGCATTCCTGGCAGCTTTGATGCGCAAGCAAAAGGTGGTAAAAACCAAAATGTTAGGATTATAAGAAATTATGATCCTGATGCTAATATTTGGCCAAGCAGCGCAAATAGATTTTCTGATGATGGGGGAAAGAAAATTGATGGAAATTTAATATCCATGCTACGAAATGATCATTTCGTTGATTTTCAATATTCATGGTTTATACCAGAATCTGGATACGGATTAACAAAGGCGGGATTGGGAAGAATAAATAGATCGATTGAAGCTTTTGTCTATTGTGTTTTAGGATCCCAAGTTAATACCAGAACTTCAATTGTTAGTAAAGGAGGAGGTGGTTTTGAAACTCAACAAAACTTTATAACTTTATTTGAAAGTTCTGTGATTGAAAATGACATATCCAAATCAATTCAAAGATATCAAACAGCTGTGCAAGAATCAAAATCTCGTCTTGATTTAGCTGTAGCTCCAGGCGTTTGGTTAATGCCAAGCAATTTAATAATAAATACAGAAAGCATTATTGGGTACAATAATGATTTGAAAAGGGTAACAGAAGATATGAGCTTTGGAGTAAATAATTCAATAAATATTGAAACAAAAAATGTAGGAATACCTCATAGTTTAGGAACATCAAAAGTTTTATTAAATACCAATACACAACCAGAGAAACCTAAATTAATCAATAACGATAAATCAGACAAAACAGATGAATTTAGTAAAATAGAAACATCTTCTCATCAAAATAATCTTGTTTTGTTTATGATTTTGGGCGGAGCATTATCTTGGTTTTTATTTCGTTAGTGTTTTGATTACATAATCCTGAGATCAATCAAAACATAATATGCCAATACATTCAAACTCTCCTTCATTAAATCTGACTGTTTTTATTTCTACTTTGATTTTGTCACCCATTCCAATTCTGTTATTATTATTTTCAAATGTATTTGAAACGACATCAAAAGTATAATCTTTTATATAAATATGTGGAATTAAAGTTTTTACTTTGTCAAAAACATTAACAAAAATACCCTGATCATAAACCATGCACACTGTTCCGCGAACTTTTTGATTGGCTTTTGGCTTGTAAGTTTTCACCTCAATTTCTAAAAGAAAAGTAGTATCTTCATTATGCAAAATTTTTATTATTTGTTCCACAAAAATAATATGCCCATATTCCTTATCAACTTTGCCGGCTAATTTCTTTTCAATTGTTCTCAATAGATGACACATAATATTTTTATCAAGATATTTGGGTTCGAGATATATTCTCTTTTGAATTATTTTATTTTCCATTTTCCTGGTCTAAAAACTAATATAATTTTATCAAAAATATGTTCAGCATTACAATGTACGATTCAGAAACTAGGGTTTATTTAGATCCGCCTCTGAAAAATCTTCAGGAGATGCAACTCCTGGATTGCAATTTAAAAACCAAAAGACTAATAACTTTAAGGAAACAAGAAAAAATAACTGATGAAAAAGGCGGACCTTTAGTAATATTTAATCCAGGAATATATTCCATAAATGATATAAAAATATTAATTGAACTCGGCGAAAAGACTAAAGATATAACAATTATTATCGGAGATAATTTTGCTTACATAATCAACAATAAATCAATTAACATTAAATTTACTCGGGGTTTGCAAAATTCTTTGGGGGTGCCAGAGGTTTTATTTAGAATAAGTCAAATAGATATAACTATAAAAGAACCTTTGAGACTTTTATGCAGTATAGTTGATAATAGAATGTCATACGTGAATAAAGGTAAAAATGAAGATCTTACAAAAATACAACCATCCCAATTGTTAGCAAACATTCCCTCAAAGGATTACCCAATAATTCCAGTTCAAAAATATGATAACTTGATTAACCATTTTGATTTAACTATCTTAGACTCTGAATGGAAAAAATTTGATCTAAAGGGTTCCCCCATAACTTTTAGTTTAAGATTTAGATAAATTTTTGTTATGTAACCATTTATTGGGTTATATAACATAATTTTTTTTTTAACTAATCTTCTTCACCAAATACCTCTTCTTCCAAAAACCTTAACTCTTCAAAATCAATACACCAATCTAAATATCTAGATGGATGCCATGTTACAACCATTAATTCATCATCTAAGCTTCTAAAAAATTTCTCTTTATGTAATATTTTAAATCTATTTTCAGGTAAATAAATAATTATTGAATAAATAATTACATCATTAATATCATTTATATCTCTTTCATCTCCTGGGACTCCATGGTCACGATAAAAATAAGGAATATATTCATCGTTTATAATACAAATTATAGCATTAAGATCTTCTTCACATAATGAAAACCCTTTATCAAAATCTATTTGTAAAAATTCACTAGAATATTGTATATTATCATCCTTGGTAGTAGAAAAGCTAATTTCATAATAAACATATGTGTACTGATAATTATATCCTTTTCTTTTAAAAATTCCGTCTTTTTCTCTTATTTCTTCTTTTATTTCTTCTTTTTCTTTAATAAATCCTCTATTTTTTGAAATATATGGTAAAAAATTTTTATTACATGATTTAATAAAATCGTAAAAATTCATTCCTTTTTCAATAGAATATTCAAAACGTAAATTAGTATATATAAAATCTTTATAGCATAATCCTGCCACTGCCATACTTTCACAACTTTTTTCTTTTATATTTTTTCTTTTTAAATATCAATTTTTGTTATGTAACCATTCATTGGGTTATATAACATAATATTCAACATTCTTTGCAATGATACTTTTGTTTATTATGTTTGCATATTTGTGATCCGCCGCATTCTTTACAAAAACTTTTTTGCTTGTTATGAAAACATATTTCTGAACCATCGCATAATATACAGTAAGACTTTCTTTTCCCATGAACGCATATTTGTGTTCCACCGCATTCTTTACAAGAATATTTTTTAATTCTATGTTCACAATAATAATAATAATTATACATTAAATTGGCTTTTAAAAATAACTTATCAATATCCTCATCTGAAAATTTTCCCAACTCATTAATTAAATCAGCTTTAGTCATTTTATGGCGTCCCTTAATTTTCAACTGCCTTGCAATAAATTTTAGTTGTGGAATATTCAAACTTTGTAATTTTTGATCCATTTAGTATTGTATTTCACTGATTTTTCTTTTAAACCGTAATTATTTTCAAATTTTTTCACCCTCCCAAACCCAAAACGTACTTATCAACTTTAAGCTAAAAAGGACAGAGATTTTTCAGTCAACCCAAAACGTACTTATGAACTTTACAGAGACTTGGTACCCCTCCCAAACCCAAAACGTACTTATGAACTTTACAGAGACTTTGCCCTCCGTCTGTCGGCCCCTCTTGACGGAGACTTGGTACCCCCTCCCAAACCTAAAATGTGCTTATAAGCTTTACAGAGACTTGACCCTCCCTAGAGCTCCCAAACCTAAAACGTACTTATGAACTTTGCAGAGACTTTACCCTCCACCTGTCGGCCGAAACTTTTGCAGAAACTTGGTATCGGCTTGGTGGAGGCTTCGCCAAAACTTTGCAGAAACTTTGCCTTAAGGAGACACTCGCCCTCCGCTCGCTTCGCTCGCTCCGCCTGTCGGCCCAGAACTCGGCCGAAACTTTGCAGAAACTTGGCGGAAACTTGTATCGGCTTGGTGGAGGCTTCGCCAAAACTTTGCAGAAACTTTGCCTTAAGGAGACACTCGCCCTCCGCTCGCTTCGCTCGCTCCGCCTGTCGGCCCAGAACTCGGCCGAAACTTTGCAAAAACTTGGCGGAAACTTGGTATCGGCCTGGTGGAGGCTTGTTACCCCTCCCAAACCTAAAACGTACTTATAAACTTTGCAGAGACTTTACCCTCCGCCTGTCGGCCCCTCTTGACGGAGACTTGGTATCGGCGTGGTGAAGGCTTGGTGGAGGCTTGTTACCCCCCCCCAAACCTAAAACGTACTTATAAACACGCTAATATAGTAGTAACGGGATTACTGTAAAGATAGTCCTGTTTTCCAGGTTTAGAAGAATTCGTTTTCCATTTACAAGTTTCTCGTGTTTCGTACTAGTTTCAGGCCTCGGAAAAAAGACACTTACCGTTCTTTCCGATCGAAAATTTCCAACCGAAATCTCCTGAATTTTTTTTCTTGATCGGGGAAATGAAATGGTGAACCTTTTGTAAAATGGGGTTTTTGACACAAAAATGAGCTACTTTGTTTTGTATCTAGGCGGACCGGAACGACGCAGCAAATCGACTTTAATTAAGACAAACAATGTCGTAGCTGTAACTTAGAACAACACTGAAGTTATGTCCAACTAAACCAAATAGTAAAATATGACTCATCAAAATAGATAAAGAATTGGGCATCGGAAAGAATAAAATCCAGAAAAGGAATTGAATTAAGAATTTCTAATTAACAATCAGATTATGAGCTCGAGATTTCTATGGGGTGATAGTTGATGTGACCAAAAGAAATCGAGGGCAAATAATGTAATTGTTTAAGAATAGAAAGCAATTAGAATTGTTTTTAAAACCATAATAAACAAATCATGTGTCGGTGAATAAAATTACCAAAATACTAAATCTTCTATAATAACACCCTCCTCGATCTACGTAATTCTTCATATCATACTCGGCCTCATTAACAATTGTTAAGTAGGTCACAGCATATTATAGCGGGGTCAACCTCTTTTCGTTTGGTTGTCACGTGACTGACCGAGCGTACGTACGTACGTACGCGTCTACAGATTGTACGGGCAGGGTAGGGGAGACTATCAAAAGGAAGGGAGGGGTATCTCAGGCGTGTCGTGGCAAATCCACATCTTTTATATTGGACATTCACAATATGGTCAATTGACAGCTGCCAAAACGGGATAGCCACTGACCAGCATCACATGACCATATTGTGGGCTCATGTGTCAACTCATCGAAGTGACGTGATTTATTTGGAAGCTGTCTGCTGACCAGATCGTGGGCTCAAGTCTCGAGTTCTGGTAGCCCGCGTATTTTTGGCGGGAAATTGTGTTGACGACCGAAAAAGAAATTTTCAGTTCATTGTCTTCTTGAGACACAATATTATTACTCTACACTGTTAAAGTTTTACTAAAGGATAAACGAAACAATTTCTATTGCTATGTCAACAAACAATGGCAGAGAAAATATAATTTGCAGAACACAGGGTTCAGGTGAACAGCAATGGGAAAGAGAGCGGAAGAGAGCAAGAATTAACTGGGGAACAAGTTTTCTTTGCTGGGGAAGAATGAGCGAAGAAGATCGCCAAAGAAGGCGCGCTCGGGAAAGAGAAAGGAGATGAAATTATAACGAAGAACGCCGACAAGCAGAAAGCGTCCGGGCGATGGAAAAACACGTGACGATGCCGTTGGAGTAGGACGTCGAGCGTGGAGCTCCGTCGATCCCACTGAAATCTATAGTATCGCATATGGAAACATCGAAAAGAAAACATAGAATATCGAGTAGCTCCAGTGGTAAAGACAGTTTATCATCCTCGCCCGCCGATAAACGTCAAAAAGAAAGCGAGTGTACGTGGGAAATCACTTCAGACGACCACGAGGTCTTCACAGAATCAAACATGTCGGCTGATATCGCGGAGAACTTAAAATTAATATTTAACAAACTAAAGAAGCTGGATTGCCTGGAAACTTTTAAAATTAACAAAACCTTAAGCAAGCTGGAAGCCGTAGAAACTCAATTCAACCAGCTAACACTCAGGGTTGAAAGTCTAGAATCCAAGAACCGGGTCTCCGACAAAGCTATCGGCGAACTTCAAGCAAGCGCACAATTCACCTCTGATACTTTCGACAACCTAAAGTTAACTCAAGCAGCAGATAAAGATGCCTCTAAAGCTGATATGGCACGCTTGAATAGAGAAATGGCTTACTTGGAGGCGTACTCTAGACGTGAGAATCTACTTTTTGAAGGAATAAACGAAGTTTCAGTAGAAGGGGAAAATTATGAAGATACAGCTTCAGTCTTGCGCACGTTTTTGTCTAACATCTTGAAAGTTGACAGCCCTGAGGCGATTGAGTTCCAACGAGTCTACCGCTTAGGAAGAAAGAAGGCCAAAGGTCCCAGAATAATAATTGCCCGCTTTCTTCGATACAGCGATAGGCAAAGAATCGCAAAGCTTGGCAGAACTCTTCAAGATGACCAAATCCGTATTTATCCTGATTTTCCAAAATCTATACAAGAATCAAGGCGACGTCAAATATCTACATTGAGAGCGGCCAAGGAGGCAGGTAAGACGGCCTTTTTTCACCCAAGCAAGCCGGATTTACTGTACATCAATGGAAAACTTGTCCCGGAATAATATTTCAACAAACAAACTGATTTTTGATAACTTTCTGAGCGATTTTTATTGCTGCAACACTCTGAAATTCTAATTCTTTGTACATTAGAATGATTATTTCTTCATCACCTGTATTGCTTTCAACACTCGAAAATTTTCTAAAATGAACGATAGTGGGTTCTGAACGGAGCTCCAATTGGGATGCTAGATGGAGTCTTCGTTCCATCTTTCATTCTTAGAGGTAGGTTGTGTGTGTATTTGTTTGTATTTGTCCCTTTTTTATAATTTAATTAGTTGTATATTTGTATTTTTGTTTATAGACATCACACTGTTGAGCCTTAATTTTAAGTTTGAAAAATTTCTTTTCAAATTCTATGGAAAACGCCGGCCAAGGCTTGTTAAGGTTCTTTGTCTCCTCGACTTTCTAATGATTTGGGAAACCTTGAATAGATTTGAAATTGCTGTTTACCTATGTCTAAACTATGCCAGCTAGCTTAAAAATAGTTTCTTTGAATGTAAGGGGCATTAGTAATTTTAAAAAGAGGCGCACTATTTTTACATGGTGTCGCAGAAAGAAGACAGATGTAATTTTCTTACAAGAAACGCACTCGATTGTATCGACAGAAAAACAATGGAAAAACGAATGGGGAGGCAAAATGCTTTTTTCACATGGTAGTCCAAACTCATGTGGGACCGCAATTCTGATAAGTAACAAAGCGAATTGTACAGTGCTTTCTACAATTCCGGACCCCCAGGGGCGCTTCATTATCTCTGGTCCAGGGGAAAATATGGTTCTCGGACGAATGACTGGATACGGAATCGTATAATCTTTATATTGTTTTATTCGATCTATAAGGAAGATACATAAGATACATAATTCTTAAAAACCTAATAGCGAGCGATTCATGAAATTGCATGGAAAATATAACTCTAAATTCAATGGATTACATAAACAAAAGGTCACTTACTTCTGTAGCGATATCCAGTCAAACTTATTTCGGTAACAGGTCAGCAAAACGGGTCAGCAGATCGAGCAGTAAAACACTACAGGTTAGCGATGTTCAACGTAACGTATAAAACGCTTTATGACCTTTGTCTCTGATTTCGTGGTTCTTAAAACGTGTCATTCTAACTTAAAGATCAACTTACTTAGCGATTACGCCATCGGCTGTCAATCACGCGACTAATTAAATAATCAAATGTCAATAAACGAACTTAATACTAATCAACGAAACAATCTCAAAAGTTCAAGTTGACGATAAGGTGTATGTACTTGTGAATATTTATGCACCAAACAAAGACAAAGACTCCGTTCATTTTTTTAGGAAATTATTTACCATGCTTCAAGCTAATAACTTAGATTCTGAGGAAAACATAATTTTAGGTGGAGACTTCAATTGTCCTTTAAACCCTATTCTGGATAAACGAGGCGGAATAATGATACCAAGAAAGTCGGTCGTAGATAGTATACAAAGTTTGCAGAATGAGTTAGATCTGGTTGATATATGGAGAGTTAAAAATCCTCAAACAAAAAGTTATACATGGAGTCAAAAATCGCCTACAATATTATGCCGATTAGATTATTGGTTAATTTCAAATAATCTCTGTGATTTTGTTAACTCTACCGATATCATCCCTGCTATAAAAACTGATCACGCAGCAATCAGCTTAGTCCTCGGTGAAATCGGAGAAGTTAAAGGCCCTGGAATGTGGAAAATGAATGCTTCTCTTTTAGACGATGAAGAATACTTAAATTATTTGAATATCAATATACCTCAATGGATAGCAGAGGGAGAAAGGGAATTGTCTGACAAACGCTGTGTTTGGGATTGGGTCAAATACAACATTAGAATGCACGCAATCAAGTACTCTAAAGAAAAAGCCAAACAAAGAAATGAAAAAGAAAAGTTAATTCAACAGGAATATAAAGAAGCAACCAGGCTGTTTGAAAATGAACCAAATGATTTAAACAAATCTCGTCTAAATGAAATTAAAGAGAGGCTTGAATTGTTCTACGAAGAGAAAACAAATGGAATTATCATACGCGCAAGAGCCCGCTGGCATGAGCACGGTGAAAGAAGTACAAAGTATTTTTTGAATCTAGAAAAGCGAAACCATGTCAAAAAACACATCAGAAAGTTGTTCATTAGCGGTACTATAACAACGGACCCATACTGCATTCTTTCCGAACAAAAACAATTTTACCGCAACTTGTATAAAACAAAAGATGTTGACCCTGATTGTGTTAAGTCATTTTTTAATAATTTAAATATACCGCACTTATCTGACGAGCAAAGGCAATCATGCGAAGGCGGAATTACTACTGAGGAATGCGAAAAGATTATAGAAACTTTTCAGAACAATAAATCCCCAGGAAATGATGGAATCCCAATTGAATTTTATAAAACTTGCTGGAATCTTATTTGCGAACCATTCATCAATTGCGTTAATGAGTCCTTTGAAATGGAAGAAATGTCCACCTCTCAAAGGCAAGCTGTCATCACACTAATTGAAAAAAAAAGGGAAAGATCGTACGCTTATAGAAAACTGGAGACCTATCTCTCTTGTTAATGTAGATGCAAAAATAATTTCGAAAGTAATGGCTACTAGAATTAAAAATGTTTTGCCTCACATCATTCACTGCAATCAAACTGGCTACGTTAAGGATCGCTACATTGGTGAGACAGTCAGATCAATTTTTGATATCATGGAATACACAGAAAATGAAAATATACCTGGCCTGCTAATATTTATTGACTTCCAAAAAGCATTCGACACTTTAGAGTGGAACGTTTTGTTCAGTTGTTTAAACGCCTTCAATTTTGGGCCTGAATTTAAGCGCTGGATAAAGACCTTTTACAAAAACATACAAAGTTGTGTGATAAATAACGGTTTGACTTCAGATTACTTTTACCTTACACGTGGAGTCAGGCAAGGGGACCCGTTATCTCCATATCTTTTTCTTTTAGCTGTAGAGATATTAGCAATTGCTGTACGGGAAAGTACAGAAATTAAAGGAATCGCTATTGAACGACAAGAAACTAAACTTCTACAATATGCCGACGATACAACTGCTGTTCTCTCTGATCTAGATTCGGCACATAAACTTTTTCAGTTGCTAGACAAATTTAAAAAGGTATCAGGTTTAAAGGTGAACAGTTCGAAAACAGAGGGAATGTGGATAGGGTCGTTAAAAGGCAGTGAGATGAAGCCCCTTGGAATCAAATGGCCTCAAGAACCAATAAAAGCCCTCGGAGTCTCTTTTTCTTATGATAAAAAACTGCTCTATTCGAAGAACTTCTTAGAAAAAATTGACAATATAAAAACATTAATCAACATCTGGTCTTCAAGGGGACTATCACTTTACGGAAAGGTTGCCATTATTAAAACTCTGCTTCTACCAAAGGTTGTATACGTATCCTCTCTGATGCCTACCCCTAAGCATATAATAGATGAACTGACCCATTTGGTGTATAATTTTTTATGGAAGGGCAAAGATAAAGTAACCAGAGCTTCTGCAATAAACAATTTTGAAGGCGGCGGTATTAAAATGGTCGATATTGAAAGTATGATTAAATCTCTTCGCCTCTCTTGGCTGAAGAGAATTTTTTGTGACAATACAGGCGCATGGAAAAAATATTTAGAATATATCCTAAAAGACTCAGGTGGTCTGATGCTCTTTAATTGTAACTATAATGTTAAAGATCTTGATATTAGTTCTCTGTTTTACACAGAATTATTGAAATGGTGGTGTGAATTTCGTGAAGACAATGCAGCTGATAATAATTGGCATTATTTCATCTGGAATAATCAGGAAATTAGAATCAATAACAAACCAGTATTCTATAAAAGATATCATAACTATGGTATTCAGACTGTAAGCGACCTTCGTTTTGATCTTAATAACATCGATTCTTATGAGTTAATTGCAAAAAACATAGAAAGGACGAATTTTCTAGAATGGACTGGTTTGCGCCATTCCGTTCCTTTCAATTTGCGAAATCTAGGTCCAGTTCGCAGTGACGTCAGTCCATCCTTCAAAATTGACAATGGGCTTTTCGATGTTACCAAAAAGAAATCAAAAGACTATTATTCGCTGTTAGTCCTTAAAAAAAGCATGCCTTCCTAATTATGCGCAAAAACTGAAGTGCGAATTTAACTTATCCGATGAAGAATTGAAAAAAACTTTTCTTCTTCCCCATTGTGTTGCTTTTGAACCATATGTTAAGGCTTTTCAATTCAAGGTATTAAATTCTATACTTAAATTCTAAATTGTGTAAAATTGGTTTCATTGCAGACAATCTGTGTTCTTTCTGCAAACACGACTCAGAAACAATGCAACATCTTTTTTATAACTGTCCACACTCAAGGTCTTTCTGGAAAGAATTTGAATCGCATTATTTGTCCTTGACAAAACAACAAGTTCATCTCAATTTAAAAGATATTCTAATTGGTGTTCTAACACCAAAATGCCTCTTACTTAATTATTTGTTACTTATAGGGAAAATATATTTATGGGGGTGTAGAGGAAACAAAGAACTGCCAAATATTCAAGGTTTCAAATTTAAAGTTAACTTAAAGTACGAAACTGAAAAGTACATATGCACTAAAAATAAGAACCTAGATAAATTAATGGAAAAATGGAAAATGTAATCTAAAGAACTTCCAAATATATTTACACTTGTCGGTTAAATTAGTAATTAGTAGATGAAAATTTACGTGTAAACAATTTGGCCCACACTTGTGCGATGTAGAAATGTATTTTTTTTGTAGTTTTGTATTTCTGTGTAGTTGTGTATTTTCTGTAATGTATGTATGTAAACCTTTTGATTGAATTCAATATAAAAAAAAAAAAAAAAAAAAAAAAGAAAGCGTCCGGGCTCGAGAAAACGGACAAAATGTTAACAAAGAACGCCGAGAAGCGGAAAGGCTCCGCCGTGCTGTGGAAAACAGACAAAATTGTAGCGAAGAATGCCGACTGAAGCGGAAAGACTCCGTGCTGTGGAAAACAGACAAAATGTTAACGAAGAACGCCGAGAAGCGGAAAGACTCCGTGCTGTGGACAACAGACAAAATTGTAGCGAAGAATGCCGAGAAGCGGAAAGACTCCGTGCTGTACTGGAAAACAGACAAAATTGTAGCGAAGAACGCCGAGAAGCGGAAAGACTCCTTGCTGTACTGGAAAACAGACAAAATTGTAGCGAAGAACGCCGAGATACCCTGCTAAAAGCCATGCAAGAGAGAAACCTCGACTCGTAGGGTAAAGCAGAGAAGGTTTTTTGCCCATGATTATGAATAGGATTAAACTGCTGAAGTTCAGTAATAGATTCTTGAGTGCTTAATAACTTTACGATTTCATTTAATAATTTAATTTGAGTGGCATCCATAACTCAATTTTAAAAAAAGAAAAACAATTACATTTATTTTGCTTCCATGCGGGCTGTATACTGGAACCTCGATATCAAGCTAAATTAAGTAAAAACTGCTAGTGGAACTGTCTAAATGTGTTTTTATTTAGATAGTTATATCTAAGTCCTTTTGCATATATTTTACCATACCTTGGAGTAAACATTTATTTTACCGAGGTGCTCGTTTTAAAACGAAAATGACAAGAGTTGTGTCCTGCATTTCCCAGTAGCGTGTACAAATCTTTTAATTACATTTACGCAAATAGAATGGTTAATTTCATCAGGAATAGAATACAGTACATGGATAATTTGTGTTTTTTGCAGAACTACTCCATGACTTTGTAGGTAGAAAGACCGTACTAATGGCAGCAAAAGTTTAGACAAAAATCAATAGCGAGTTAACCGACCTCGACACTAAACTATAGTTAAAAACGTTTGTGAATTCCTTCGCAATATTTTAGAATGCTTTTACTGTTTAAAGTGAAATGAAAGTATTTAACGGGAGCCCCGCTTTTAGGCTTGGCTAAATCTATTTAGAAAACAGTCCTAAGAAAGTACGCGCGCTGATTGGTTAGAAATCGTGTTTCTATAACTCAATAGAAACACAGAACTAGCACGAGCTGTTGACGTAATGATGACGCGTGCAAAGAGAATTTACATTATAGCTACGTTCTTACGCGCGCTCTGATTGGTCAAAAACCTATGTTTTATCAGAGTATAAAACATAGAAAAAGTGTGTTTTATTGTTTTTCGCCACATTACCTCCACTCGACAATTCTCTAAGAGATGGCGAAAAACATTTTTCTTTGAAGAAATTCATGATGGAATTCTCTGGGAAGTGTTAGCCCAATCCGGGTCAAAGACAACAGCTGAGCGACAATTAATCTGTAAAATTCAACATCTTTACTGCACTCGACACTCGATCGTTCCGATTACATTCGATTGCATCATCCCACCATCAAGGGCTCGGGCCCAGTCCCTTTCAGTCCTCTCTACTTAGTCCTCTACATTCTTCCCCTCTAAAAGAAATGTTGTCCTCAACATTGTACAGAAATGATACTCTCGTATGCTATCACAATATCAGTTCCTTGAATTAACCTTATTGGTCTGGGTGATCAGGCCAGAACAATCAATAGGTTTACTCCAGGCTTTCTCTTCTGCTGCAGTTTCATTGTACATCATCGCATATAACTCGAGACAAGGAGCTTTCCGAAAAAACGGCTATATATAATGAGTGACATACCCCTGTTGAAAATATTGTTTGGAAACTAGGCCAAAGCAGTTGACTTAACTGACAACAAACACTTTTAGGTCCTGAAAAAAAAAATTATAATAAATAAACTGAACGTGGCTTAAGTTCCTGTAAGTTCACAGGTACAGCCCATTTTCCTAGACTCGTTAATAACAGTAAGGTACATCGGCCCAAAACTGCAATGGTAGGTACATGTAGACAAAACATTGACAACAGGGTTTCCACACAGGCTGCAACATCCAAGGTACTCTATAGGGTGGCAATATCTGCTGTGGGTATGACGCTGAAATCCCTTGCACTCCCGCAGTAGTCCACGGTTGGAAGGACGGCTGTCCTGGTTCATCATAAGTCATCCTAAGTGGGGGTCTAGACGTTCGTTGTGAATGCCTCGGGAGTCCCTCATCCACAGCATCAGCGTCATCATTTGAAGTAGCCACCTGTTCACAGCTATCTTCAGTCCCTTGCTCCTTGGCACCTGCAGACTCAAAAAGTTCCTCTAATTGATGGGGTGTTAAGTTCGGCATGTCGTCGTCAGCACTGCTGGATGTTCCTTCAGTGGGAGGCTGCCGTTTGGTAACTTTTCCAGGGCCTTTCTGTGTACGTTTGCTTGTACTGATAGGAGCTTCAACAGGCAAGTAAGAGCATGGTAGTAAGAGGTTGCGGTGAAGAACTCTGGACCTTCCACCTCCATTCTCTGGCCTGACCGTGTACACTGGCATGTCCTTTCTTTTCTGTGTCACGACATAGATTTCCTGTTCCCAATAGGGGCGTAACTTTCCCGGTCCACCTCGGTCCGACAGATTCCGTACGAGTACGCGATCTCCTTCGCACAGTGAAGTATGCCTAACTCTCTTGTCATATTGTACTTTACCAAGTTCTGCATTCTTCCGTGAATGAGTAGATGCCAGTTCATAGGCTTCTGTCATCGCCCCTCTCCATCTCTTGACATATTCTGGGTATGTAGAATAGCCTTGTGGAGGCTTAAGACCAAACATGATGTCAACTGGAAGCCGAGGGTTCCTGCCAAATACTAGGTAGAATGGTGAAAATCCGGTGGAGTCGTTCCGGGTACAGTTGTAAGCATGGACTACCTTATGGAGATGGTCGCGCCAACGTGATTTCTGTTTCTCAGGTAATGCTCGGAGCATGGATAGAAGTGTACGATTAAACCTCTCCACCTGACCGTTGCCTTGGGGGTGATACGGCGTTGTTCTTGAGTGTCTGACTCCACTCAGTTTCTCCAGGTTGTAGAAAAGCTTGTTTTCAAATTCTCCTCCTTGGTCATGGTGAATAGCCTCCGGGAATCCAAACCTCATGATGAAATCATTGAACAGCTTATCAGCAGCCGTTTTGGCAGACTTGTCACGCGTAGCGTATGCTTGGGCAAATCTTGTGTAGTGGTCCATGATCACAAGTATATATTGGTATCCACCAGAGCTTGGTTCTAGGTGAACAAAGTCCATAGAGACAAGCTGAAAGGGCCCAGTAGAGATGATAGGCTGAAGTGGAGCATTAACATGGACTGCTGGTTTCCGCTGTTTCAAACACTGGCATACTTTTGTGACATAGTGAGTGATATCTGCCCTCATGAATGGCCAGTAGAAGCGCTCCCTGGCCAGCTCGATTACTCTGTCTGCCCCCAAGTGTCCCATATTTTCATGCAGTTCCTCGTACACTCTCTTACGGTATTTCTTAGGCAAAACTATTTGATTCCAAAGTCCACATTTATGATAGAGAATTCCATCTTCTGAGAGAAACAGTCTATTCCATTCATGTAAAAGCTGTCGTACAACCGCTGTTTCTTGCTGCTTTTCCTGGTAGGTGGGGCGTCTTCGGTTCTGCATGAAGTGTAAAACACGAGAGATGGTTGTATCTTCCTGCTGCGCAGCTGAAAAGTCACTTGGGGATATGGTTGAAACACTAAGAAGCTCTTCTTCTAACATAACAGGTGTCGCTGTGAGAGATGACAACCAGGCAGTCTCGGTAGAATTGCTTTCATTAATCGAGAAAATCACAGCATTCAACACATCCTGACTAACCATTTCCGAACAACCGCTCATGTATTCTTCAAAGCTGATTGGCATGCGCGACAAGGTATCCGCATCTGCATTCGCTTTCCCTGGCCGGTATCTAACATCAAAGTGGAAGTCAGCAAGTTCGTTCACCCATCGCAGACCTGTAGCGTTTATTTTTGCTGATGTCAGAATGTATGTCAATGGATTGTTGTCAGTGAAGACAGTAAACTTGGGAGAGTAGTACAGGTAATCGCGAAACTGGTCAGTTATTGCCCACTTTAGGGCAAGAAACTCTAGTTTGCCGGCGTGAAGGTGATAGTTCTTCTCAGCTGCTGAAAGAGCTCAAGAGGCGTAAGCTACTACTCTCATTACCCCTTCAAGTTTCTGGTACAACACCGCTCCGAGACCTTCCCTACTTGCATCTGTATGGAGAATGAATGCTTTAGAAAAATCTGGATACGCCATTATGGGTGGGTTACTGAGGTGTCCCACTAGCTCTTCGAGGGCTGCTTGCTGTGCCCTTCCCCAACTGACCAGTGTTTTGGAGGGTAGTTGCCCAGTGTTCCCCGTGGTGGTCAGAAGGTCGTAAATAGGCTTTGCGATCTTTGCAAAATTTCTTATGTACCTTCGGTAATAACTCAATATTCCAGCCAGCTGTCTGACCTCACCAACAGTCTTAGGCAATGTTTCTTTCAGTCTTTCAACGGCCTTAACACTTTCAGGGTCCATCCGGTAACCATCACCAGAGACGATCCTCCCAAGAAAACGGACCTCACGTTTAAACAAACTACATTTACGGGGCTTCAGCTTTACTCCATGCTGTCGTAGCTTTCTCAGGACTTCCCTTAGGTGCTCAACATGAGCATCAAACGTTCTACTAAACACAATTATGTCATCGAGGTATGGGATGGCTACCTTGTCTCTCAGATCGCCCAGACACCGTTCCATAAACCGCTGGAAATTTGCGGGCGCATTCATTAATCCAAACGGAATTCTGACCCACTCATATAGCCCCCATGGTGTCACAAATGCTGTCGCTGCCCTACTTTCTTTGCTCATAAACCCCTGGTGATATGCCTTTCCTTGGTCAAGTACAGTGAACCAAGTGTTCCCACCCAAACAATCTAAGGTTTCCTGGACTCTAGGGATAGGGTGCCGGTCAGCAATCGTTCGGCGATTCAGTTCTCGATAATCAATGCACAGTCTCAGTGTCCCATCCCTTTTACGGACACAAACTACAGGGGATGAATATGGTGACTTTGATTTGGTAATAAAGTTCTGGTTCAGTAGGTCTTCAATATACTGTTTTACCTCGGGGTACAATGGCCTTGGAACTGAAGTGTACTTCTTCTGGACTGGTTGGTGGTCTTTCAAGTTGATCTCCATTTCTAGGTCAGGGATACAGCCAATATCTTCAGCACTGAAAGCAAAAGACTCGTACTCTTCCCTTAACATTGCTTCAGCTACAGTCCTTTGACATTGATTCAAGCCACTCAGATCAACTGCTGGGAGAGGGTTCAACCCTCCCTCGCTTTGCTGCTGGGGGATAGGAGGTGACTCGTGGAACTGCTCTTCCTCGGGCTGTTCATTGCTACCTTGTCCTTCTTTATCGGTCAATCTTACATCTGCTGCTGTTACAGATTTAACTGCCTGAAGGCATCCCAGCATTGTTCGGTTCTTAAGTACAATGTCATGATCGGTTCCATTATATACTGCAACTTTCACTCTTGACGCCTTTCCTGGTTTAATATTTAGCAAGGTCTCGGTTACTTCTAGACCATCAGGCCACTCTGCAAGTGTCTCTGGAACGAACAGCACTGGTGTCAGTTTTTTCACAGGACCTGTGTTGGCACGGCAATCAACATTTACCGTGTGGTTCTTCAGGATAACCACGTCTTTTCTGCCAGTTTTTATAATGCATATATGATCTGAACTTGTACTCTGAATAAAGTTTACAAGAGCATCTAGCTTTACCTTGTCCTTCCCTGGAAAACTCTCATAGACTGTGGGAATTGGGTTCTGATCATTTCGCACTAACTCCTCAATCGCATTATACCCCAGAATTGGGCAGTCTAAGTTATCTGAAGTCACTAAGAAAGGTGCTACTAGTTCCACTTGAGTACTGTTACTGCTTGACGGGGTTAATTTCAGCCTTACTTCCACCCATCCAATGTAAGGAATCTGGGTCCCATTCACTGCTGTCAGATTTAAACTTGTTTCAAGGAGCTCTGATAACGGTCTGATGGCTATACTTCCTAGGTGTTCTTGAAGTGACTTGACTGGTATAATCGATACCTGGGCACCAGTGTCCCATAACATGTCAACTTCACAGTCATTTAGCAAACACTTCACCATACACTTCTTGCCAATGAGATCAATCACTTTAGCATGCTTAGTTGGAGTTAAGTGACTAACACATGCTGGGTCCTTAAACTCCCTTGACTCAGAATTACTCAGTTGACTAATAGCCTGACACAACAACTTATGTTCCTGCCACTGAGCCTTTTGGCACTCCATAGAACAATACAACACACTCTTACATTGCTTACACCTCTTAAATTGCTCCGATCCTCCTACTCTGAGGCAATGGTTACAATGGTGAGACTTTTCTGATTCTACGACTGCTTCCCGTCCCGCAGAGGCAGTCGTCTCCCGTTTGGCGAACTTCGACACCCTCTAGCCAAGTGTGAGTCACTACCACACTTAAAGCAGTGGTTACAGTACTCTTCTTTCTTCTCTACGCAACTTGAACATCGTGGTGGTCTCCTTCTTTCCAGTCTGCTCCCAGTTTTATCAACATCTTTCCTTCTGACTTCTCCCTTCAAAGCTTCAACCTCCGATTTGATAGCATTAATAGCTGCCATAAGATCACTCTGCTGTGATGGCTCCTGTTTTGATTTCTTCTCGTTAGATGGATTTGACACTGATGCAACTGTCGCCAGGGGAGATTTGGGTTTGTTGCCCCTCAACTTTTTATCCCTTTCCTTTTCTGCTGATACAGCCACACCTATCTGCTGCATTACAACTTCATCAGCCACATTCGGATCTTTAAGAAATGGACGTATCTTAGCACGGATGCTTTCATCCTGTAAACCAGTTTCCACAGAGCGTAAAAAGAGACGTTGTACATGTTCAGAGTCATATTGTAGATACGTGTCATCACTTTCATCACTCGATGCAAATAGGATCTGCTGCCTTAGGTCTAAGGCTTTCATCAAGAACGCTTGGGGTGATTCCTTCTGGCTCTGCCCAAGGGAAGCTAGGGTCTGATACAACTCCGGCGTGTTTTTTACACCATAATGGCTGCGGAGAATTCTCTTCAATCGGTCTAATGTCAAATCCTTGTAGGTTTCAAGATAACTCCTAAGCACTAATCCAGGTGTGATTGCACGGATGACACCATCAACAATTTCACTTTCAACATATCCCTGTGTTAACCCAATTTGAATCTGACGGGCCAGTGACGAGAAGCTAATTTTATCTTTTTGGTCAGGCTCCCCGATCTGTCCATTGATTTTGAACTGTCTACGTAGCGCACTAGTTGTCAACAGTTTATGAACTGACTCTTCGCTTGATACGGTGACAGGTTTAGTATCACTAGGAACTGATTTTGTCTTACCTCCGTCCTTAATGCCAGGAGAAGACTTCTCTAACAGTAGTTTTCTTACATCGGTAAGATAAGGCACAATTTCCACTTCCTTCAACTTTTCAATCTCCTCTTCCAATCTCTGAACGACGAGTTTCGCTACCGCTAGCTTGGACTGGTCTTCATGTTCAACGTAAAAAAACTCCGCTATCTTTACCAGTAATTCCCGCTTTCCCGCGAAAACTAGAGACTGAATTTCTAACTGAAGTTCATCTGCCATCTTGAGTACTGCCACAGTGTCTTCGCAGGGTTTGTCCAACTTTGTTTTCGTCAACAGTAAACAGCTCGCGCACGTGGTTGCAAGAACAACAAGCACAATTTACCTCCTTGGGTTACCACAAGCGGTTCCATTTTTCTTGTAAGACAAGTCCTGGCAGGGTCGCCAAAATTGTTAGCCCAATCCGGGTCAAAGAAAACAGCTGAGCGACAATTAATCTGTAAAATTCAACATCTTTACTGCACTCGACACTCGATCGTTCCGATTACATTCGATTGCATCATCCCACTATCAAGGGCTCGGGCCCAGTCCCTTTCAGTCCTCTCTACTTAGTCCTCTTCAGAAGCAGCAGAAAGTTTTGAAGCTGAGAATAATAAAACAAATAAAGAAGAAGCGAAAAAAGTCGAGAATTTGGTATTAAATGGCGTCGGTTTGTCGATCTGTGTGCTTTGTTGTTTCTACTCGCGGCATGTAAAATCTATATCATAAAGCGAATAAAGAAGCCTAAGCCGTGTATTACACTGTGATTAAAACACTCCAGACATTTGAGAACACTCGAGAAATGTAGAAAACACTCGCCTGCGGCTCGTGTTTTCTAAATTTCACTCGTGTTCTCAAATGCCCGTCGTGTTTTTTTATCTCTCAGTTAGTACGCGCGCTGTGATTGGTCAATTTAGCGGGCCGTACTTCACTGTATGGCCCGCTTAAGTTTGTTTTGGTCGCCAAAATGACTCCAGAGATATAATAAATATCTTATTAACCTCGTTTTCTCGGTCCGTACTGTAAAATATGGATCCTCGTTTTTTGCCGTCGATTTATGGCCCGCGCGCTTCGCGCTTGGGCCATAAATCGACGGGAAAAAACTCGGTCCGTATTTTACAGTACGGACCTCGAACTCGATTAATAAGAGGTATGTAATACACGGCTTAGGCTTCTTTATTTGTTAAATATTATCGGATGACCTCAGTCAAAGTGGAACGCTCATTTGCTTTCCCAAAGGATCTGGGAACCAATGAAATGTGAAGAATTGTCCCCCCCGCCCAAATTGATGTCCACTCCTTTGCAATTCCTGCGCTACGTTCTGTAGAATATTCCTGTAAAGGAGTGCTGTTTATTTGTGTTTTCCATCGTTGCTTTACATCGTGTGTTATGGCTAAAGGAGCAGACGCTGACAAGCAGTACAAACTTGTTGTAGTTGGTGGTGGTGGCGTTGGGAAATCTGCGTTAACGATACAGTTTATTCAGTCGCACTTTGTAAGCGATTATGATCCGACCATCGAAGATAGTTACCGTAAACAGTGTGTCATAGATGAAAGGGTCGCTCATTTAGACAGTAAGTGAATAATTATTGTGGTAGCTCTTTGATTAAAAAAGAAAACGGTATAATTTTACAGAAGAACGCCCGTGTTTTATAGAGGGAGTGCCTGGTGTTATGTAGAACATTTTTAGGTGTGCATTGCACAGTTGGTATCTGTGAAGTTTGTTGACATGGTTTTTAATGGTAAATTACTTTAACCAAGAAATAATTAGCAAAGGGCCTTTGTTGTTTTGAAACTTGTTTATAGGGTTTCGGTAACTGGGTTTTGGTGTACCAAGGTCTTACTAAATCTTTGCAAAAATCACTGCAATTTCATGATAGGCCAATGCAATAACTTTATATCTGCCGACAAGTAGTGTCAAAATGGTAATTAATTTTTTTTCTAGAAAATAAGAAAACGACGTCTTTCTCCCAAATTGAATCATAAAGATTCAAGTCTCTTATTTTCTTGCTTTTTGGCGACAGTAATGGAACAAGAAAAAGTGTCAACTCGTGACCCTTCGTAATGAACGGGCACGCTACTTCCGATCGCAGAAGAATTCAAGTATATTCGAGCCCACAAATATCAAGACTTACTCTCAAAACATATGTAAGAATCATTCTGACTGGAATTTTTACTCAGACATCGAATTTATTTTCTCTTTTGGCGAAAAAAGGATGAGTGTAATTTATTGGAACAGAAAAGATAGCTTTAATATGCTTTAGGTTTTGTAGCAGATCGTGTTACATGGACAGCAAGGATTACAACTTCATTAGCTTGGATTCTATGGAACAAAAGGTTAATTATCTGTTTTGTTATTAAAAACAGGGGAATATCTAAAGGAACTATTGCAAGTGCTGTTTTATTGGGTTTTCAAATTTAAAATCAGCTGTCAGTATTCTCAGACTTTAAATTACCTTTCAGTTGGGCATTTACCAAAAATATATATTTTTAATTTATTGTAGTGGTAATGGTATTTTAAACTAAAGAACACAATAATTACTGTGTTATGGTTTTCATCTCCTAGTCAGAGCTTGTAAGTCTGAGGATGAAAAATGAACACCAATTTTCATTGGTACTTTAAATTCTATAAGGCTTCCCTAACGGACATTTAAATCAAAGCAGTGCAACCTTATGACTAAATCTACCACCTATCAAAAATGAGAATTTTATGAATGTTAAGGTCCATATGTCGTTGAAACACCTCTCTGCATTATTTAAATGTATGCTTGTCATTTCCTTTCCTATACCTGCCATAAATTTTCATGACTTGTCACCAATTAGTTTGATTCCTTCCGTGGCACCTGTTAAATGGTGTTTTGTGTACACAGGTAAGATATAATTGAGTTACAAATTGAGCAGCTTGGAACTGCATGCAGTTGTCATAAAATCAAAACCAAAGCAATCATTCTTTCCACCCACAAGAGATGCACACAATACAAGGGAGCAATTAGAAGTACATGTAAAAGCAATGACATGCCATTAGCACTAAGCATGGACAGACCTAAAGCAGCTAGTCAGAACTACTCTAATTCTGGTTAAACCTTTCAGAGCAGCATCTAAACTAGTTGTGTTGAATTGGAAACTCCTGCATACAAATAAGAATTGAAATGAATAGAATGATTTTATTTCTTTTGTAAAAAATGGTGCAAAATTTTTAAGCCAGTCCATATTAATGTAAAACCAAAACATTTGCAAAACTATTTTTTATAGTGATTGTTAACGGCCTTTACATGCCAGTTAGTAATTACTGCATTTAATTATAATTAAACAGATCTTTATGTCTCTGATTTGTGTGGGGTCTTGTGATCTTATTATTACTGTTTTGTATATAAATATATGGAAATTTTGTACTTGTGAACTGCAAAAGAAATATTTACAGGTAACAAGTAAAAGATTGTTGCAGTTATGTATGGAACGTAGCATTTGTGCAGATAATACCTGAAAAAATTTCAGTCTATTCTGTTGAATGGCTGTGTTTGATTTAACCAGTAGTGTACATTTAATTTTATTTTCATATTTTTGTGATCTATTCACAGTTCTTGACACAGCTGGACAAGAGGTGAGGATACATTGTTTAATTTCTTTTCCTTCAACAGTACTGAAGATGGTGTTTCTTTCTTAACAGTACAATTTCAATAATTATTGGTCTTTTGGGCAACAATATTTTTTTATTTATTTTTTTATAATTTTTCTTTTTTTTTTCTTTTACTTTTAGAATAAGTACACGGAATAACAAATAACCTAAACCATACATCATACTATATACAATTCACTATACAAAAAAACAGAAAAGGAAAAAGAAACCAAGGAGACAAATGTGGAGGATGCCCACCCTAAGAGCTCAACAGCTTTGATCTTGACCTTATAAACACGCAAAGATGGATGGACTCTATTTGACTTACATTTATAGATATGGAATTTGGCTTCAATAAATTTTGTTTAGGTTTTTTTTCAAATTGGCAAGATGTCGAACAACAAGTTACTGACTATCATTTCAAGAACTGCAGCAAGCTACTGTTTATTTTGATTGTACAGTATAAATGCAGTTGTTAAAGTACCAATATGTGTAATATGCATTTGGAGTCAATAAGGGCTGTTTCTGTATGACTTGTTTTTCATATGATTTATCTTATGATTTTTTGTTTACTCTGAAGGAATTCAGTGCAATGAGGGAGCAATACATGAAGAATGGTGAAGGATTCCTGTTAGTCTTCTCTGTCATAGATCGCTCAAGGTTTGTGAATCATCCTAATTAGGGTTTGCTTCCAGCAAGGCAATTCTTAGTGAAATTACAATAACCTCTGGGTTTAAAATATAAAGATAATGCAAAGCTCTATATAACGCAGTATATGCTTCAGAATAAGTATTAAATTGCTGATTGTTTTGACAGACAGTTGATTTTTGTTTTTAAAATTTGAGTGTTCTTTCAGGGTGACAGAATTATTACTCTTTGGAGAAATGTGACATACATTAATTCTTAATGAATCTCACATTTGTTAATTATCAGCAAAGTGATCAATATAGGAGTTAGCAAACAGGGCCTTCTTTGAGGTACAACTTTTGGCAAAAGGAACAGGTACAGCTACAGGTATAACAAATGGTTCACACTCTTCATAAGAAAGCTTGGAAACATCAATCCATAGCAATGCTACTATTTTATGTTTACACTGTAATCACCATGGAGTTTTTTCTTGTTCGTCTAGTTTTCTTAGCCTTGATTTAGTAGTAAATTAACCAAAAATTGTGTCATTTCCAGCTTTGAGGAGATAAAACGCACATTCCATCCACAAATATTGCGGGTGAAGGACAGGTAAAAAAATATATATTTTTGAATATTGTCTTCTGTTGTTTATTTTTTTAAGTTGCTACCACCAGGAAAAAAATGTCTTGCGTGCTTTACTCCAAGGATGATTTCTGCCTGACAAGTTTGGAAAACTGTTAATCATTGTTGATGTTTAGAATTGTTGCTATATTAGAGTACTCTGATTTGTCACCATATACATTGTATTCTGTGATAGACAACTAGTAATTCTGTTTTTGTTTTTTGCTTAGAATAAAACAATAAACTTCAGAAGTTAGAAACCAATATTGGTATCAAATCAAAGGTTGAATACTAGTTGGCTGCCATTTAAAAAAAAAATTGGACTTCTCACTCTTAAATTATCAACTCACTGCTATGTACCTTCCTAACTAATCACTTGAGGTAGAAACCAACTTGCTTAGACCACTTTCATAAATGGCAGCTGATTTATCATTCTTTTGTATATATGTTAAAAAGACCCACTGGTCTCATTTTGGAACAAAAATTCTATTGAATTTTGGTCATCCTAGTGAGGCCAGTAAGCCTCATTACCATGAAAATAAAAGAATAATAAATCGAACGCCATTTATGAAAGTGGTCTATACTATCGCAAATCCATCAATCTGATTAGTTAATACTCTTACCTTCTATTCTTTGATGGATAGCTAGAAGGGAAGGTGCCCATGCTGTAAACAAAACAACATGCTTCCTGAAGGAAAAAAACTCAATTAGTGTTGGGATATGCTGTACAATCAAAGGTAGTTTTCTCTAGCTGATTTTCATCAAAACAATCATTCTGGTTCAGTCTCCCCATTTGTCAACTTGGCCCTTTGACCCTCAGCACCTTTTGGACTATGGAGTTATAAGAAACTGAAACTTATGCTCTAATAAGTTACACATAATTTATTGTTAAACTCAGACTCCTTCTCTAAAATGTGTAATGTTATGTGTGTATGTATATATAGATATATAGATACATATACATATACATATACAGATACAGATACATACACACACACACACACACACACACACACACACACACACATATATACATATATATATATATATATATATATATATATATATATATATATAGGCAATTGTGGAAAACGAGGACGGACAACTTCGAGCGAAAAAAAAATATATATATATACAGCAAAAAATCTAAAAAAAGTTTAAAAATTTAATAAAAATAGACGTTTCGGTCAATGACCTTCATCAGTTGCAGTGCAAGTGAATAAGAAATTACAATGTCCTTAAATAGGTTTACAGTATAAAAGATGACATAATATAACAAAGATGATTACATAACAGGGCGTGGTAACACATGAAAATGAAAAAATTAACCAATGATAAACAATCGGTGATTACTAAGCGAGAAACTATGACAATGCGATACAAAACTCAAGAAACGCAAACCAAATATGAATAAATAATCGGATATAATACAAATAAGATTAATGTTAAAAAACTATAACATGATTCGTCAAGTCAGCCAAAAGTGTGAAGGGACCCGCGTGTAAAATATTCACAGTATTCATAAAAGGCCATCCTAGGAAAAACTTGTAATAAAAACCCCAAACAAAGCCCTTGAAGCTATGCTGCGGCAAGGCACAACAGGCGCCCTGAACAGGGCCCTTAAACAACAATAATGTAATAAATTCCCCGATGGGCGCCCCTGAGAAAACCTTGCACTAACAAAGCTAACAAGATCCAAGGTCAGGGCCTTTGAACACCTGAACTAAGATAACCGCCAAATTGGCAAGTTATTTTTACGTTAGTTGTAGTTTATTCTTTTTTTCGAGTGGAATTCCTGACGTTTATTCAAGCCAAAAGGTGCCAGAGAGAACAACTGTGCGCTCCAATATGCCTCTTTAGTGATTAAAAGCTTTTCGATGTTACTTGTATTGTTTGCATTTATCTGCACTTGATCAATACACTGGAAAGAAAAATCGTGTACACCATGTACCCTATACACCATGTACCTATATATATATATATATATATATATATATAGGTACATTGTAAATAGCTTTTAGTTTTTATGTGAGGAAGGGTGAACAGCCGAAACATAATTAAACCGAGTCGGACTAGGAAGAAGTTCACCCCACTGTTTTCACTTACAGATGATAAGGAATTTTTCTTTGAGGCAGAGGTTACATGTGGGTTTGTGTTGTGTTGTTGAATTTGCATGTAATGGTGGCTTGGTAGATACGCTTTCGTCAAGTGCTTTGTAGTATGGAGGAGTGGTTTGGTCGAAGGATGCTTCATCAAATGACAGGGATGAGCACTCGACGAAAGCGGATACAGCTACACCCTACACTACAAAGCAACCACATATGGCAATTGAAAAAAACCAACAATGCAGTTACATCCTGTGGTACAGCCCCCCTTTCAGCAAGAACACAAGTACTAACATCGAACCCAAATTCCACGCTCTAGTAGATAAGCACTTCCCAAAAGACCATGAGCTCCGCAAAATCTTCAACCTCAAAACCATCAAGATCAGTTACAGCTGCATGAACAACACTAAACTAATAATCGACAACCATAATAAACACATCCTGACCACATCTACACAAACCAATGATACCTCTGCCACTAACAGTAAAGACAGCAAGACATGCAGCTGCTGACAAAAGAACACTTGCCCGCTCAACAGAAACTGCCTGCAACCGTCGGTAATCTACCAAGCCACCGTTACGCGCAAAGACAACAACACAATGCAAACCTACATCACATGCATGGAAAACGACTTCAAAACCAGATGCAGAAACCACACCGCATCTTTCTGCCACGCTAAACACAGAAACTCTACCAAACTCAGCAAACACATTCGGACCCTTAAAGACAAAAACATTGAACCTTTTATTTCCTGGCACATTCCGTCATCACACTCGCCATGTAACAGCTCAACCAAAAGATGTAACCTTTGCCTCAATGAAAAATTCCTAATCATTTGCTGACCCAAACTATCCATGCTAAACAAACGTAATGAGCTTGTGTCTTGCTCCACAGAAACAAAACCCTCTTGTGCAATACCTGAAATTTCATGATTACTATTATTATGTATAACTATATTGTATATAAGTGATGGTAAAGAACATTCTTATTAAATCCCCTGACGAGTGGACAACCATGAAACAGGCTTGTAGGGATGAACGTGTAGTTTGTGCTTTTTTCTCCCACAACATCTACATATATCACATTAGTAAAATCTACTAGTATACTAATGCAAATGCCACAATCTGATTGGCCAAGCTACTGCAGACTATCGACTATTAGACAGCACTTGGTTGAAGATCGTCTTCAAAATGGCGATGTATTGGCACTTTAGTGAAGTTTTGCAGAGAGATTTAGAATTTTGTTATTTTTTCACCGTTACATGATTTGTTACCTCCACCAACAGAGTTGGACGGAGGTTATGTTTTCACAGGTGTTTGTTTCTTTGTATGTTGGCAGTCTAGCATCCACATCACTCAACCAATCACCACCAAACTTGGTCAAATCATTGGCTATGGTCTAACTTACAACTGATTTAATTTTGGGGTATCTAGGTCAAAAGACAAGGTCAAGGAAAAACGAAAAAAATCATTATTTTGCAATAAATCACACTAGAATCGTCATATCAACTTTAAACCAGAACTAAAATGTGTATCTTTCAATTCTGCATCTGCCCATATGTCACATGATGCAGTAACATCAGTACCCTTGCTAGCGGTAGGGGGTGGAATGCGCTGGCCAAGATCTGCACTCTTGGAATGCTCTTGTTTATTATGATTTTTACTAAACCAATTAGACTACTAAGGGATGATAGTTGATTTGGCCTTTGGCCCCATAGACTATCACCCCATAAAATCTCAAGCTCATAGTCTAATTGTTAAATATAATCTGCCTCAGATCAGAGTTCCCCATGATTCTTGTTGGAAATAAGTCTGATCTGGAACCTGATAGAACAGTAAGTAACCAATGCAACACTCTTTGTGTCTCTTCCCTTTTGATTTTATTAGAAATCTTCAATTCCTAAGTGAATCCTTTCATTCCCAGAGGAGAACAACCTACAACTTTATATTACAGTACTAATACCTTGCCAATAACTTTGAGGATCTCTTTTGTTACAGGTTTCCACATTACAAGGCCAAGAACTTGCTAGGGAACTCAAGGTTCATTCCATTGTTTTTTTTTATTTACAGTTTTTTAACCAGAAATGTAGTGTGTTCCTTAGTGACAGGATGTGTGACTAATACTATATATATATATATATATATATATATATATATATATAGTATTAGTCACACATCTTGCTTGCACTGCAATATAGTATTAGTCACACAGGCTTGCACTGCAACTGATGAAGGTCATTGACCGAAACGTCTATTTTTATTAAATTTTTAAACTTTTTTTAGATTTTTTACTGTATATATATATATTTTTTTCGCTCGAAGTTGTCCGTCCTCGTTTTCCACAATTGCCTATATATATATATATATATATATATATATATATATATATAAAAACGTTAGATAAAGCAAGGACGGACAACTTCTGACGATAAAAAAGTTAAAAAGTTAAAAATTTAATAGAAAAAACGTTTCGGTCTTAGACCTTCGTCAGTTACCTCATTAGTCAGTTAGGTAACTGACGAAGGTCTAAGACCGAAACGTTTTTTCTATTAAATTTTTAACTTTTTAACTTTTTTGTCGTCAGAAGTTGTCCGTCCTTGCTTTATCTAACGTTTTTAAATTCATTTTTGTGGTGAGGCTTGGACTGTGAATCTTCATTGATCCTCCTGACGCAGTGGCATTCTTTGTTGGCTTGAGGCATTTTATAACCGTTTTTTATATATATATATATATATATATATAAAAAACGGTTATAAAATGCCTCAAGCCAACAAATATATATATATATATATATATAAAAACGTTTGAAAAAGCAAGGACGGACAACTTCTGACGATAAAAAAGTTAAAAAGTTAAAAATTTAATAGAAAACGTTTCGGTCTTAGACCTTCGTCAGTTAACTGACGAAGGTCTAAGACCGGTAAGACAGGTAACTGACGAAGGTCTAAGACCGAAACGTTTTCTATTAAATTTTTAACTTTTTAACTTTTTTATCGTCAGAAGTTGTCCGTCCTTGCTTTTTCAAACGTTTTTATATATATATATATATATATATAGTATTAGTCACACATCTTGCTTGCACTGCAATATAGTATTAGTCACACAGGCTTGCACTGCAACTGATGAAGGTCATTGACCGAAACGTCTATTTTTATTAAATTTTTAAACTTTTTTTAGATTTTTTACTGTATATATATATTTTTTTTTTTTCGCTCGAAGTTGTCCGTCCTCGTTTTCCACAATTGCCTACAAATTTCATTACTCGAGGTTTGGACTACGAATCCTTTTGGATCCTTCTGGCGTGTGGCATCCCTGTTGGCTCGAAGCATCATAACTTTTTATATATATAAATTAGAGTAAATGTTCGAAAGAAAATTTGCCCTGAATGGGATTTGAACCCACGTCCCCCCGCATACTAGTCGGGTGTGATAACCACTACACCACCAGGACAACCATGCTGGCAACATAGCAATCGAAGTGGTGTATTGTGTGATTGAAGACTGGGCATCCCGGCAATTTTCCTTCAAGGCGACAGGGTAGTGGAAGCCTATAACTCCGTTTGAAACCCAACTAAGGATCAAGTTAATGATGCATGACCGAAGTCAACTTAGCAGGAGACAAGGGAGGATCAAGTTAATGATACAGGCTATTTTTTTATTTGAATATGTGTATATGAAGAAACCACTAACCCTATACACCCCAAATAATCATATTAATTAGAGTAAATGTTCGAAAGAAAATTTGCCCTGAATGGGATTTGAACCCACGTCCCCCCGCATACTAGTCGGGTGTGATAACCACTACACCACCAGGACAACCATGCTGGCAACATAGCAATCGAAGTGGTGTATTGTGTGATTAAAGACTGGGCATCCCGGCAATTTTCCTTCAAGGCGACAGGGTAGTGGAAGCCTATAACTAACTAGTTAACTAACTATATAGCCTATAACTAACTAGTTATAGGCTTCCACTACCCTGTCGCCTTGAAGGAAAATTGCCGGGATGCCCAGTCTTCAATCACACAATACACCACTTCGATTGCTATGTTGCCAGCATGGTTGTCCTGGTGGTGTAGTGGTTATCACACCCGACTAGTATGCGGGGGGACGTGGGTTCAAATCCCATTCAGGGCAAATTTTCTTTCGAACATTTACTCTAATTAATATGATTATTTGGGGTGTATAGGGTTAGTGGTTTCTTCATATACACATATATATATATATATATATATATGGAGTAATTCATTTCTTTTTTTCCAACATGATCATTAGGATACTACTGTAAAATATGTAACAGAAATACTAAAGAAAATGCCCTTAAACGGATGGTGTCACTAGGTAACAGTACTTAGGTCTATATCCTGATTTAGTCAGAGTAATGAAATCCTTGCTGTTATTTTTTGTTCAGATTCAATATATCGAGACAAGTGCAAAACAGAAAACAAATGTTGATGCAGCATTCCATGATCTTGTGCGAGCCATCAGGTATAAAAGAAACTTTCTGTAAACTTTCCAGCCATAATTATGTCTTGGGGTGACTTTATTTGAATAGAATGATATTTATGTTGCATTGTTGAGTAATCTTGGTGAAAAAAGCTGGGGAAAATAGTGTGCAGCTGTTGGATCTGGGTTCATGCATTGCAAGGAAATTTAAAATTTGAGGCATAGTACTATTGATCCCTGAAATTGCAGCATTGGACATGTAAAAACCCACTCTTTTCCTCTGGAAAACAGTCAGTAATTTCTAGTGCAGCAAAAAAATGCTATTTGGATATAACAGACAGCAAAACTTTAGATTGATGATGTGTTTGTTGACAGAATACTTTAGATTGATGATGTGTTTGTTGACAGAATACTTTAGATTGATGATGTGTTTGTTACTTAGTTCATCTCATGTACACATATTGGTGTCTTATGACCTCACCAAATGATTTTTAGTAATTTGTCCTTGTTTGATTAGTGTCTTCAATTTTATCTTATCTCTGCTTTTCCTCCATTTAGAAAATACTATGCTCAATTGGAAGAGCAACAGAGACGGTCAGGAAAAACTGGAAAGAAAAGCAGATGCGTTCTTTTGTGACATGACATATTTTTCTCTGTTAGGATTTTATTTTCACAAACTGGTCAGTTTACTTCAAAACATAGACTTTGTTGATAACTTAGTAATAATATTATTCTGTATTATGTGCATCTAATCAGGTAGTGAGTTGCTCTGAGTCAACAGTATCAACAAGTTATTTTTGTACAATAATGGTATTTACTATATTCTAAGTAGGTTTGTCAGAGGAAACCTCATTTTTCACAGAAGTGTTACTTATAACTAGCATCAGTTTTGTTTCATCACTGGAAACTTTGTAGAGAAAGATTTACCCATGCTTTAGTTTATAAGGATTCATTATATAGGGCATTTCTATTAAATGTTTTCTTGGGACAATTTCTGTAATTCCACTCCTCACAAGTTTATAGCAAGTACGTAGTTGACATTTTGCCTCTGCCATTTAAAGTGCTGGTCACATAATTACTAACACTTAAATATATTGGTCAAGAATTGACAATTCCTGTATTGGTAATTTTTTTCCATAATAATGTAATTGTCTTTTCTTCAACTTATTTGGCTGCTTAGCTCATAATAGAAACATTGATAGCTTTTATTTTCAAAGTGTAGCCCACATTTGAAGTGAGCAGAGAGGTTTGTGTACTGCTTTAACCAGTAGTCAAAACATTAAAATTGCCCTTCAAAATTTTCAGATAAGTAGAACAGAAATGTTGATTCCCTGAAATAGTTAATTGCCCAATAAGAAGTAACATGTTGCATGGAAAAAGGCGCTTAGTAGATTCTGAAAAACTGCCAAATTCTCCTTCAAACTGACAGTTTCTCTTCCTTTTTAAACTAAAAGGAAAATTAATATGTTTATCAGATGTTACTTAAGGCTTTAGTCTCTTCACCACTTTGCTTTCCTCCCAGTGTTAACAAAATATGTGATTTCCTCCTTTGATTTGTGGGGAGTTCAAATCATGCAAACACTTTGTGACTTAACCTTTCAGCTTACTCAGTTAAACCAAACCACATAATTATTGTGTCAGTTTCCCCCTGATTCACATTTTCCATGGTATTCTTACCTAGCTGAGCACTCTTTCATATTGTACTGTACCTGTGTTGAAAATGGACATTTTCATCAAGTGTAGATTTTCTCACTACATTTCTTAGTAAAAGATTTCAAAGGTACAATTACAGAAACGTCAAAGCAATCTGCTCACCATAGTTTGATTTCACTCAATAAACAGTAACCTCATGAGGATAGCAAACAGAGAACCCAGACTTATTTTATTAAAGTTATGTTGCTTGAAAGTATATCTCCACTTGTTGTTAAGCGCACCCACATTGCTGGTACATGTAGTAGTATTTTTAATCTACAGTATAGGTATTGTTTCTTCTGACAGCCATTTTTTTCCAGAGGTCCAGTCCACAGGTCACTAATCAAATCATTCTTGTAATTTTGTCAAAGCATAAATAATGCCTTGACATTATTTTATAATGGTAATAGAACTAAGTAGAGTCCAACTAAGTCTGAAGTTGGACAACCATGTACTCAGAGGCTGCCTGGTTCATATCATTTGTTTACCTACTTAATTGGACAAAACAAAGACCTGTTACCACTTAATCATAACAATTGCAATTTCAAAGCATAATAAAGAGAACTAATAGTACCTTTGTTTGATATACTGTTCTCTAATTTGGTGAGTGCCCTGGCTTGTAAATATAAGTTGTTACTGTATAGTGATTTTGACCTATTTGAATAATTGGTGTAGCTATAGAAAGCAATGAAAATGGATGACGGATTTGAACATCCTCTTCTGCTGTCTGATTACAGGTAACTGTTCAGTTAAAGCTGTCAAATTACCATGTTTATCTTTATTATTCAAGTCAGAAACACAGAGAAATTTACGTTTTAGACAGTAACTTCAATGAGCACTTACAGTAGTAAGCAAGTAGCTTTTATCCTAAAATCAATTATCCCCTTAAATGTGCCTGTGTGAATGGCAAGAGTCACAGCTTGTAAGAGAGCTAAAGAACTGCCATAGTACTGGTAGGATGGCCATGTTGAAGGAGCCCAAATGTTCTATCTTCCCCTTATAATTACCAAAGTTATCTACTTCAAATAGTATCAGAGTAGAATGATTTCTGATGACATTGATACCTCAAGTCTGCTACAACATGCAAGTTCAAGGAAAACCTATTGGATTTTTGGTTTATTCAGGTACGTCAGAGTAAGAAAAACAGCCCTTATTTACAAGATAGTGTAAATATAAGGCCCTCTCGAGAAATGTTTTTCAGTTCTTAGTAAATATAATGAATGGCCTTATGTTTAGTCTGTGGGATGCCCAGCCCCCAGTGCATTTACTTGCTGTAGTCTTTTTCCTTCCTTTAGAGCAAGCTCTCATAAACTCTGGTTTTGTCAGAGTTCTTTCAGTTACTCATGCCATTCACCAACCAAGAGGTTTCAATACAGAGTACATGTTATAAGACACTGTTCTTGCATATCAGTGCTACCCTGTGGAATTTGTCCAGATTTTGTTGAATTTATCTCGGTTTACGTCTAGTTAATTTGTGCGAACTTTCATAGCAAAGTAAAGGGATTCCTAGTTTCGGTTCTGAGCATGCTCAATTCAACATAGAGTGCACACAAAACCCCATTATTAATACCTGTCTCATTCAGCTGTTGTTACCCCTCTGTGGCAGGTACAAGCTTTGCGCACAGGAGCGCACTTCTGTCAAAGATTTCTTTGCCCAATTCGGTAAACTATTTGAACATGTTTGCTTCACATAGACCCCGTGTCTTTCGCTCTCGTCTTGGTTGCTGTATCTGCGGAGCCAAATCTTCAAGTTCTCGTTTTACTTCTTCGACAAAGTATGAAGTTCTGTTTAGTGGCTGCTTCCATTTGAATGAAAAGAGACAAGGAGAGATTTGCAACGCCTGTGTACTTCTCGTTAAGCGATGGAAGAAACTTCCACCTGGCAGTTCAAAACACTGGAAACATGTAAGAAATCTGTTGGTTTTCTTTCCTTCTAGTTGTCCGTGACACGGTGTTGTGCTGCTTTCTTGGAACAAGCATATTTTCTTCTGACATTTTCCATGACACTTTTCTTTTAAGGTTGTCGACAGCAAAGCAACGGTGAAAAGGGCCACAAAACCTAGAAGATCTTCAAGGCCTCTGAGCCTGGAAAACGGAAACGATGTTTCTTCTTTTGCAAACGGAAGAGCAACAAGTGGTCGAACTCGGAGCTGCGGTGTGCAGGACAATGGAGTCAATCGAGGTGCGCGCTTTAGTTGTGTTTTCTTGTTCTTTCTGTTACTTTAACTGACGTTTTGCCTTTAATTTAACCGTTTTTCGGCGTGACTTCGAGATTGAGTCTGACTGTTTTTTTTTTTTGCTCAATTTGTTCTCTTTGCGTTGGTTTCACGCGGTCTGTCGTTTTGAGCATATTTACGAATAAGATTAGTTTAAAATCCGTATACCGAGTTGTTTAAACCGTGCTCAGTAAAATGATAATAAATGTTGAATGGTCTTTGAAGACACTATTATAGTGGTTATGTTAAGTAACCTTGGTCGTCTGGAGTTTTCGGATTTTGCGTGCGAACGACACTTACAAAAGAACAGGGCATCATCTTCGATCGTTCCAAAATGTCAATTCCTAACGTGTCGTTAAGTAATAATAATAATAATAATCATAATAAAATTCTCGTTTTCAGAGTTCTTAACTTCGCAAAAAGTCGTTTTGCTACTGAATTTCAAAGAGTTTCAAAAGTTTCTGGACCCTGTCTAAATAATGATTGCTGCAAAAAAAGTTTTTTTTTTCTATTTTCCTCCAGCTGAAATACTCCAATTCAAAGTTTTTCATGTCTCTTTTTTTAAGTCTATGCATTTTGTGTATGATTTCCACAGACTGGTTTACTTTGCCTTTTACACCATGTTCCTTGAAAATTTTTTTGAATGGGGTCCAAATTGTGCACCTAAATTTTTGTTTTCCTTTCTAATAACTTATTTTCCATTTAATTGACTTTAAATATTAAAAATAATTTATATCTAAATGTTTCATTGCAAATATGTTAAATCCATCTAAATCCAAATTCTCACATGTTTTGAAGTGTGAGACCCTCTCTAAGAAAAAAATTTTAAGGCCATATAGGATTCATATTGAGTTTTCTCTGATATTGTAGATGATGAAGATGAAATGGAGATGGAAGGTGATGTATCACCGTCATTAATGTGTGGTTCACCCAGTCCAAGCCCTAGTGACATCTCTGACGAGTGTTCATCAGGTTCACTAACTGTGCCTCCGACACAATGTGTCTCTACAGGATCACAGACATCATTCTTGTTTCCTTCATTATCATCCTCAGCAAACAACAAATTGCCATTCATTGACCTGTCTACCTGGCGCAGGGAAGAAATCTGTTGTGGGACCATATTTAGAGGGCCTTGTGGAGAAGTACTGGTGGATCCCAAGCTTCTCAATCCCATGTGTACATGTTCCTGCAGCGTTAAACCCCCAGTCAACTATGGTGAAGTTAAAAGTGTCAATTAATGAGGTTGTTTTTTGTATAACATTCTCAAATTGAGGAGTATTCATGCAAATTTTTGGATTCTGAACAGCAAACTGTTCCACTTTTAAAAAATCTAACATGGTTCACAATTGTTCACAAATGCAGAGGAACATGCCTTGATTTATCAACTTCAGGCAGTTTCGCACCAGCCGTGATTAGTTACTCACTGACAATATTCCAATCAAGAGGTCACTCTACTTTTTTGGACATAGGACACCTGATTTTCTGCTTATGTTTACAAGTACAACAACAATCACCCCTCCCTCTCCTGTGTGCCAAGATACATGTACTGTTCTGCTTGGGATAAAATGATTATTGTTCATTTATCTCTTAAACTTGATTAAATGGAAGGAGTTTCCTATTTTTGGCATAGCCTTCCATTCATCTCATTACATGCTGATGTGGTTCCATGAGTTTGAACAAACTTATTCATAAGACATAAAAATACCAACATGACTGGCTCCCCATTTAAGAGGAATAGACGTACTTAATTCTGCATTATCATTTCCCCATGTGGTTCCCTTCAACTTCATGCAAGAATATCTTTTTATGACCAAGCTTGTTTGGTCCAGTTGAGTAGATTTTGTTTTCATATTTCCTTCCATATTCAAGAACTTGCAAAATATTTAGACACCTTGGCTGATCAAGACCAGTAACCCTGTGTATATGTATATATATGTATATATGTGTGTGTGTGTGTGTGTGTGTGTGTGTGTGTGTGTGTGTGTGTGTGTGTGTGTGTGTGTGTGTGTGTGTCTTGTACTCATATGTTCTGGGTCCATAGAAACTGAGATCCAAGCTTCTTTAAGCACATCCTGCATAAAGCAACAATACCCAAGAAAATTACCATTGAAAAAAAATTTGTACAAGTTTATAATTGGAGAAGAACATGACTGGTATTACTCTGGCTATTTATGTAAATGTCACCTCTTTTTTGTTCCCTATTTGAGGGAAAGTCACTCTAAAGTTTGTCCAGACGGATCATGTGTCCCCTAGTATAAAAACAGTCATTTAAGAATTTATACTCATTTTAAGCAATCTTTTAGTATTTTATATAACTTTTGTATGAATTGTATATTTTCTTTCCTTAGTCTTTTTTCTGGGTTGGAATTTTTTTATCAAGTTTCATAGTTAACATTTTTTGAACTCATATAATCGTCTGGATCTGGGTAAGAGATGTTTTGTCAAATATGAAATTTTAAATGGCAATTTTCCATGTTAGGAGCGGCAGTAACTGGGTTTGTTTGTTGGAATTATTAAGTGTCCTGCAGAATGATAAAAGAGAACTTTAAGGCATTGTCATTCTGTTTGTGTTGTGCAGAGAGAACAATGCAGCAGAGAGGTGCACGTTTTCTCGCCCTACATGCTTTGATAAGTACCTGCTATACAGGCTACCTGTTCTGCATTGGGAAGAAAATTCTATTTCTAATTTGTTCAGAGTTTTTAACATCAGCTGCTTGCTTTGACATGTTTAAAAGTTTATATTTGTAGAATAATTTGGATGCAGTCATTGTAGTGGCAATTCTTGTAAGATGCAATGTTTTACAGTCTTATTGCATACATGATTGATAAAGAATTGTATCACAAGCCAATACAATTAAACACAAGACTTATGTAAAACATCCATAAGAGATTTTCCTTTTCATCAGTATCTGATTTTACAGTATTTAATGCGTTATTGAATTATAATCACATTGGTAATACTTTTACTTTCAAAATCTACAAGAAAGTATAAATTCTCCTTACACTGTAATTAGTTGTATGTTCTTCTTTAGACATTGCTGGTAGTTAAGACAATTGGTATAGGTATTGTAAAGGAAAACTGCATCTTGGTCAATCTTGGGAGTGATAGTGTTGATAACAATAACTTGATTCCATAAAGTCAAGTGGAAATAATAATAACAGTATTATCAACTCTGATGGTGGCAATGGTTATTGTTTCAGTAAAAAGTTTATACCCTGTCACAAATTTAATTGGATGTAAAACTTAAAACCTTGCAAGTCAAACCTTTCCTTGCCACATGGCAGACAGTGTGGTTCAAATACTAGGCAACAAACATCAAATAACTGTCAGTTTGAGCAGCCAACCAGAGCACTTTGTTAACCTTTAAAGTCCCAGAAGTGACCAGAATCCAATTTCTCATTACAATATTCACTATTCATCAACCATTCATGTTATGAGAATAACAAAAATGATCACCAAAAAAGAGTTGTATTGATATTTAAACAAATTCTCCTCACTAGTACCGGAACAAATATATGAGAACAGTTGGAAGGAAATGAATATTGATATTGGGGCTTAAGGGATTAATATGGTATATGGTTCGTTATTTGTAATCAACTTATGCATAGCGTCCTCTCTAAGTATATAAAGAAATTTTTTTTGTAAGGCAGGTTGAGCAATGATACTTTAAAAAGCAGTGCAGCCCTGTTGTGATCATGCAATGTCAATTGCACAAACTCACTTTTCAACTTGTTCTTATCAGCACACTTGATTCAAAGCATTTTATAGAATTTCTTAACACGGCATAATCACTTCACATTGTGTGCAAACTGCACTGCTGTAGTTTTCAAAAGAATATGAATTAAGTAATAATAGACATGGTGCTTTTGTGACAAGTTTGGCATTTTTCTATTAATTAGTTTACCTTCTTTGTAGAAAAAATAATGATTTAAAAGAGTTTTTGTATTAATATATTTGATGCCCATGCAATAAAATATTAGTTATTATAAAGAGTTGTTGTGAATTAAAATGTCATACTTTTGAGTTTAAACTGCCATGACACCTTCCTCACATTCCCATGGTATATTTAACAATTTAACTTATCGGCCAAGCGGAGGTCAAGGTGGTTGCATATTGGCCGACTTTCTTTTTTTTTTTTATTGACCGAGACGTGTTCGAGCTTGGTGTTTCTGCTTCCTTTTGAACCTTAGGTGATATAGTAGTCTGTAGATAGCCATCGCTTTCCTCTGAGTCTTCCCCTTGAGGCCCAGGACAAAATTTACTCATAACTCCGAAAGTGTGGGCCGATTTTTCCAAGTGGCAGCCCACACAATTTCTTTTTCTAGCTTTCTTCGATGACATAATGAATCTGAATGGAATCGTAGCGATATGGGGAAGAACGAAACGAACAACGAGATACGAAACGAAGCGACTAGCGTAAACGTGGAGATACGAGTAGAATGTAACACGAGTACGATGACACCTACCGTTTCCCTCCCATTGAACTATATTAAAATATTAAATTAATTAAAATAATTAAATTAATATTAAAATATTCACTTAAGAGAACGATGTCGAATTTGGACGGTTACCAGTCAAGAAAGCAAATACAGCCGGTAAGCAACACCTTAGAACTCAACTGCACGTGCAAAATACATACTGGTAGGTTTCCTTCCAACTCTTTGCAAAACTACAACTTGCCTGATAATATAAATTGTCCATTTGTTACACGATGTGGTCACTGGATGTTGATTGCAACTTGCCTAATTCACAAATTTTTGTAAACGGTAACTTTTCTCTTTTTAAAGAAAAATGGAAGAAGTATAACAGGCTTGCCGTCAAAGGTACAAAACGGAAATAATTTTTTTTAATCGGTTTCAACCTCGGCGCACCAAGGTCATCGGCACCACCTTACACGTGCAAATCTCAGCGGTTTATGCCAATGCCTTGCTTTTCGGCGACAGACGGGACGTCAACAACATGCGAGGTAGTTTTGCTTGGTAGGTGGAATTTTATGCAACAGTTCTTGAAATTTAAGTTTTGTATTTGTTTTAACACAAGTGGTGACGCCGCAAAATAGAGTAGACTTGCTTTTGCCATGAGTGAGGAGTTCAGGCAGAGGGACGCCGCGGTGATCTATGAATTGCACCGAGAAACAATTGTTTCAACACATTGCAAGGAGAGAGTTGAAAATACTCCGCGGAGTATTTTTGACAATTGTCGTAGTGGCTGATATGCAGTGAAATACATATATCCCGTGTTTGATAAAGTTTCTTTAATGAAATGGTTTAGAGTCAGCTGAATACAAATGAAGTAAGCCATGCTCTAGATTACTATTATATATGTATCTTCAACTTCAGCTTCAGCTTTATTAACTATTTAACAAAAGAAAAATACAAAATGGTCGCTTCTTGCAAATAGCATTGGAAGGGTTTCATTGTAGCTTGTCAAATTTGAACAAAAAATAAAGAAAATAAATGAAAAGTAGCCATTAAATTATTAACATAACATGTGGAAAAGTAAAAGATGCTTACATCGCTTGTAGAATACAAGGGAAGACATTACAGAGCAAGAGCAGAAAAGAAAAAAAACGTATCCATCGTGTAATTTTAACATGACAAAATAACAACAGAATTAGCCTTACGTAGAAGTCATTGTAAAAAATATTGAATTAAGTTTCTGGAACACTGTAGGCAAATCAATTTAAATATCCTTAGGAGCCACAAAAGACATGAACATATTGTGGATTTGAATTGGCCAAAATCACTTAGCTAATCTGTACCACATATTTAAGTTTCTGGACAATGGTAGGCGAATCAATGACATTCCGAAGCACGTTACATTGCTTGTTTTCTTGTGTATTAATTTGCTCGAAAGTAAGACTAAGTTCTTTGGTCATACCCAAGCACTATATTCTCTACATTGCGTCGCGCGGTCAGCTCAGTTGGTAGAGTGCCGGCCTGTCGAGCGTGAGGTCGTGAGTTCAAACCTCGGCCGGACCATAGTTAGTAGAGGAGAATGTGCTGCCTTTGTTAAGACATCTGCAAATGGTTAAACATTCTTGTTTTCTCGGATCAACTGTTGGCTCTGTCTCACAGCACTGTTCTTGTTAGACGTTAAAGATCGAAAACAGTAGGTGACTTAGATCCCGGTGTTTGATAAAGTTTGATTGTAATCAACTAATTAATAGGAGATAACAAGTATTGTGGGGATAGTTTCTAAAGAAACTGGTGCTGCGTCGGTGGGAAATTGAAACACAAGAAATTGGATAAATCAAACGAGTTGATTAAGTAAGTTATACCACCGTAAGGTGAATGGGAGGTGCTGACGTTTGGGAGGTGCTCCGACGAAGGGCTAACGCTCGAAACGTCAGCACCTCCCATTCACCTTACGGTGGTATAACTTACTTAATCAACTCGTTTGATTTATCCAATTTCTTGTAATTAATAGGAGAATTGATGTAAAGCGCTTTTGAACATATCCATATCAAAAAGAGCGCTATACAAATTCATTATCATTAATAATTGCTGTTGTTTTGTTTTTTGTCTAAACTTTTCTCTTTATAACTTGTATAGCCCGCGAACAGGAGTCCTTGTTCTTCTTTGTTGAAATATGTAAACAATACGTGATGTAATCTTCAAAATTTTACTGAGCAAAGATTTCGAGAAAATTGAGGGAAAAACTGTAACACCGGTACGAGTAACAAACACAACTCTGTTAACAGTCGCTATTTTCCTTACAATCTATATTGAACCAATTTGGTGAAGTTTACTGAAACTCGGCAAAACTGAAGTGAACTCAGTTGTTTTCACGTTTTAAGTACAACACTTAAGTTGTATCGTTTTATTTTTAAGGTGATATGGACATGACGATTCCAAGGGTAAAAAAGGCCGCAAGGAGGTACGATTACTAATCAGTGATGAGGCATTTGTGAAAACGAATAATGGAATAAGAATAACTGAATTTTTTTTTTGTTAGATAATGATGGAATAATGCTGCTTTGTGGTGCGTAATAACGGCATAACGACCTTCCTTTGGAACATTCGATTTATCGTTTTTGGAACAATACACTGTATTCGTATACACTGTAGTATCTGGGAGTGAAGAGGAATAATGGAATACCGGAAATGTCCGAGCAGGGACAATTAAATCATGAACATCTGATTATTTACTCTTCACCTGACGATATTAATAAAGTCCCACGGGCGATGTGGGAACTCACGCTCACACGAGGCGCAAACCCAAACTGGAAAAAAATGTACATACAATATTCAATTTCTTAAGTACGCTGTTAGAAACTTATGAACGGTGGCACGCACAGTAGCGAGATAAGAACCAAATACATGGAGCACTAGAAAGTGTTGTGTTGTTGGGTAAAACAGAATAGCTATAGGAAAGTACCTAACCCTCAAAATTTACTGATTAGATGGCATCTAATAAATTCTCAGTAAGGCAAGAATTCAAGATTTAACGGCCCTCTTAAAACGAATGCCTCAAATGTCATGGTTTTATATTTTATGTTAGAGTTGTACTGTATGTCGTCCTGTATGTCAGGTCTGTCTTGGGGGGGGGGGGGGGGTGGATCAAATTGAAAATAACTCCTCTTTGTTGTTGAGAGGTACGACATTTCCCGGTTGACGATGCAAGGTGACGTGAGGATGGCCCTTCTGTTGGGTTCTTCTCATACCCCGTATTGAACGAAAAGAGGCCGTGGGGGAAGTCCGTGTGAAAAATGTCCCGGCAACCAGTTGTTCAGGGCATTACGCACTAAGTGATATCCATACCGTCTCAGCAACTCCTCGCATCTTAAAGACACAACACTTATTATTGTTATTATTACTATTTTTATTATTTTTATTTATCTCAGACCCCTATAAAGATCCTATCACTGTTTACATGCAAACAGTCCGTTTTAAACATTATTAAACTCTTGTTAACAACCAGGAGCGAATCGGTGATTCGCTCCTGTGATAACATACGGCGCGTCATAAAGTGTTCTGAACTGCAAGGAAAAAAAGGAAAACGAGCGACGCACTTGTTCCCTTCACTAACTGCTCATTCGTCGCTAACTGTTATTCTTGGATCTCGTCATCGAGACTTGACTCACTCCACTTCTGCTTTCTGCTTTCTTGAAACTCCGCGAGAGGAATAAACAAGTTGATTATATCACGACTGAGTGTGTCGTTTAGCGTGTTTCAATTACTAAACTGCAAGATCTTTTGTGGAAAATGTTAGAGTAAAGATGGCATCTTCGTCAGCACTCTTCGTCTTCTCCTTATGAGACCCGCTTCATTAACCAATCAAAAAGAATAACAGCGTCATTTTCAGTGCTGTAAAATTTGGTATATACTTCGAAACCAGTAAATACGACCACAATAACCTAACCGCTTAAACTTAGGAGTGGTTTCTATTTTTACTAAATAAAAGTTTATGATCGCTTTCGGCTCACGTGGGGTCTACACACTGCTTTGCATGGACAAATAATTTTGCTGAATTCTTTCCTGTATGTCGTGCGATAATAGCGATAAATAAAAGGGTTAATACAAGAATTAAAGAAAGCAATAACATTACACGCCTTGTGGAGTGAGCTTCTGATATCTGTGATGCCAAATGGAGAGAGAGTATAACTGAGCTGGGCTGGGAACCAACATAGTGTCATAGCTATTGCGGTCACTGAGCACATGCGCAGTAAACGTTGCTGTCGAGACTTTGCGCGTTCACTCAATTTCGATCCCAGAGCTCCATCTTCTTGCTTGGAACCAGTCTGCTCTCCATTTTGGGCAGAGTAGAATTTGAACTTGATCTGGGCAAAGGTTGACCACGTTACCAAACAAGGAATCAAGAAGACACTGAAGCTATAAAGTGCGATAAAAGCCTGACTTTTTTCCTCCCCATCGAAGACTTTCGTGAATCCACACTCCAGAAATTTGTGAACTTGAAGCGCGCAGGAGATGATCCACAACAAAAGTATGTAGATCACAACGCGCTTTCTGTGAAAATATTGCTTGTATTTTATTGGCCTCAACACACAGCACCACCTCTCGATCGCCAGGCAAGTCGCTAAAAAAATAGAGAATTTTCCCAAGGCAAACAGAAAATAGCGATTTCCTAGTAAAGCGCAAAATACTTGTTGTCCAAGCCCGGTGGAGTCTGGGAACCAAGTTCCTGCAGCTACGTAACCTGGTGTTACGATCAAAACAACACCTGCCGAAAATGAAGACATGATTACGTTGATTGTACATAAAGCAGTTAACACCTTCAGTCATGTAAGTTTGATGGACTTATTGTTTGAGTACGGCTTAGATACGAAACAGTAAACATTAGGAACTTCCCTTTTCCCTTGTGGTGTTAAGATGTGTTCTCATGATGGTCTTATTTTGAATTCCGAGTGAACCGACAGGGATTACCCAATGTCAGTGATCCTTTATCAACTAAAATACAGTATTTCGTCAAATTTCAATCGCCTTAACACAGAATTCACGTCCACAACGGGACAACAAAGTGAAATTAACTTGCTGTTGGCTTGTGTAAAGCTGCATCCCTTGATTCATATTATAGGCAATCTTAAGGCCATGTGTCTCAGATTTAGAATTTAAAATGGTTGGGGGAGGTGGGGGGGAGGGGTGGCTAAGTTCTATCTTATCAACCTCGGCTGTGAAAGCTCAGTTATGTAAACAGTAGAGGTTGATTGATTGATTGTCTCGCACCTAACATGCCTTTTTTGGGTTTAAAGCTTTGTCTTTTCCCAACGTTATTCGCATAGTAACTCTTCTTATCCTTCCTGGTGCTTTATTTGGTGATCGATTCAATATCGTCGTGTTGATAATTCAGTTTCTTGCTTTCCTCGTCTGTTTTTTTGTTTTTTTCGGTTGTAGGGAGATAGTTAATAATAGATCACATCTGGGACTGAAAGAATTCATTTGACTTCTCACCTGTTAACAGATCTGCTATGGCCAAACTGAATAGTAAAATGTTGTGCGGTTTCCTTAAAAGGCGAGTGTTCCTCAGGAGAACGCCACAGAATATCAAATTAAAAACTAAAGCACAGCCAGCGATTACACCAAAAGCCACTTGGAGGGCCATCACTGATTGGTTGGCTTGCGGTGTTGCTCTTGTCTCTGATTGGTTTGTTCCTGGCTGGGTGGTAACAGTCATGTTACTGGCTTCACTGAGCGTACCTTGTGATGTTGAGTTGGTCAACTCCATGTCACCACGCTATAAAAGAACCTTTGTTAGCTATTTCTCACGGTATCAAGTTTTCTATTCTTACTTGTAAAAGACTTTGTAACACTCTATTTGACAACATGTTGAAGGAAACTATTATTACGCATTGCTTCGCTTCGGCTTGGGCTACTGAAATTGTTTTTGGTGTGTGTTCATCAGACGAGTTCTTGTCTTTTTTCGTTCAATTAGTTCATAAGACAGACTTTGGGTTTATGTATTCATTGAAAAGCTGCCCAGAGCATGTAACAGCTAGTCATCGTAATAATACCGTCATTTGTCGCACACTCCTAATGATTAGCTTTAATCTTGTAGGTTTACTGAGTTTGTGTCAATTTTCTTAAGACGGAAAGCTCCTTTCAAATGAAGCTGACGTGATAGCCTTTAATAATTGTTTATGTCATTTTCCTTCATGTGCTCGTCCGGTTGAAAATAACAAAACATAACTATAAGGGAACCCATAAATAGCAGCCAGCTATAAACAGTGGATGAAAAAAGGAATTTATAAGTAAGTCATTTAACCTAGCTGTGAGTTTGCAAAGGAAAAGAAAAGTTGAGAGACAGATAGTAGGTGTGATGGGCAAGGAGGATATAACAAACCTGCTGATCAATAGACAACTTGAGCTTCTTTTTTTGGTTCATTTTCAATTATGCAAAATCAGCATCAAACATTGCGATAAGTTTGTCATCTTGATCACCCAGTAATAATTGTCATGTTGATTATATCGCTGTGCATATTTCTTTTAATTACACAGTATAAGAAATAGATTGACAAATATCCTACAACGTCTTCTGTTGGCCATTTTCCTTTGGAACTCTGAATTGACACAAAAAAAAACCAGCCGGATGAAATTTCCGGTTTGTATAGTCTGATGTATTATTCTAGAAGATAATTCTTCCCAATAGTTGTAGCTTAATTGCTTTTGGCTTTCTGGCCCACTGTTGGACTAAAAACTCATACATTAGTACATTGTAGAAACACCGAGAATTCACATATCATTTGAATCAGTTTCAATAAGTGAAAAACTTCAATGCAATCATCATCATGTTTTACTATAAAGTGTGGTTCTAACTTTTTCATCTGTGGATCAAACCATACAATTTGACCATTCTTTGGAAAGCTACTGTGCAGAACTGCTCTGTGGTACTATACATTGTGTTACTCTATTGTTTATAAAACCAGGCGGTGCATTGAGAGACGCTAAGCAATACTTCAATCTTAGTCTGGTGGTATTTGTTTCTTAAAAACTCGTAAAAAGCGTTTTTGATTTTTTACCCGCACTTTTGTACTTGGCAAAAAATAGTCATTAAGTTTAATTCTTCAGTGAATATCAAATGAATGTCAAAGGAGTTCTAGTAGTATCTGACAAAGCACATAAGGTTAACAAGAATCCAGATTTGAAAAGTTTAGCGCTGGAATATAAAATAAAACGATACATAATTCTGAGTACATTATAACTGATTTTGTGTTGTTCTACCCGGGTGTCGAAAACTTTGAACTGATAGAAAATAAAGATAGTTGCACTGCAAAAGAAAAAATTATGACCGCATCGATTGACGTGCTCTCAGCGCGAAATGCCTCATGGTTCGCCGGTTTGAAGCTGGGAGAGTTGCATAAGTAAGGTGGTGGGTTCAAATCTTGTTGAAGCGTGTTTTTTCTTTCTGAGATAGAGTCGCATTTGCTTAATTGCGAGATCCAATGCAAATTTGTATTTAAGAATTAAATTATGAGCTCGAGATTTCTATGGTGTGATAGTTGATGAGGCAGAAGGCTATCACCCCGGCGTAGAAATTGAGAGCGAATAATCTCATTGTGTTAGTAAACATCATAATTAACGAATCATGGGTTGGTGATAAAAATACCAAAATACTAAATCTTCCTGCGAAACTTCGCTAATGTGCGAAGATGTCGCCATTTTGAAAACGATCTTCGACCAAGTGCTGTCTAATGGCTGATAGTCTGCAGTAGCTCAGCCAATCAGATTGTGGCATTTGGATTAGTCTACAAGTAGATTTTTACTAATAATTGTTATGCTCGACTGTCACGATGTTGGCAAAATCGAAAACTGTACTAGTATTTATAATTATATCCATCTGTCAACCTTCGCAATTCACCTTTTTACTCTACATGCTATTAAGGATTTTTTAAACAACCAATCTAGCTACCTAGGCCAAGTTTGTTCTGAACAGCAACCCAGCTCCTTGGGGTGGTCAATCTTTTTTATGTCTTAAGCCCACGACATACAGTTTTTGCAAACGTTTTTTGCATTGATGTTCTTTCCAAGTCGAAGGAAGAAGAATAAACATGTTATGGAACATACAAAATAAAAACTATTTCGAAGCAAAAAAATTCGCCAACACTGTTGTTGTTTATATGCTAAACTAGCCACTGTGAAAATTTGTTGGAACGAACAAGTTCTCTTTGAGTTTTAGCTCTTTAAAGTGTCCCCTTTCCCTGTCACCCTATTGTCGAGAAAACAGCGCAAAGAATGTCAATCAACTGGGGAATTTATTACTTCTATGAGAGGCCACATTTCGATCATTATTTTAGCCTAAAAATCCAAATTTCAAGAAAATTGCCGATCTGAAGGTATACAGGCTTAACGCCAGGGTGATTCGCTCTTGTTTACGCTGAAATTTCGCCTCCGAATTAAGGAGTAATTTGTTATCTTTGATATTACGCCGGTAAACCAATAGAAACTGCGGTTTATTACTTAAATAAACTGTGCACCGTAATCACTCGACGCCATCGCCTGAACTGAGGAGACCAGCAGTAAACGGTCGAGACTTCGCTTTCCGCATCCCAGTGACTACGTCGTGGGACAAAGAGAAAAGTTTGTATAACAAGAATGAACTTCTAATCAGACTCTCACATAGTAGGGAGGTAATTGAAGTCTGAAACAGAATCAAAGAGAGCTAGTAAGTGACAACAATTAAGTGCAGATTGTTCTCTCCTACAAACAATCCCAAACCTTGTCCTAGTATATATGCAAATTTTCCGTCATTTGTTTTATCAGAATCTGAAAATAACGCCTAGGTTGTATTTTGGAGTGTTATTGACCAGAGATAATTAGAAGTAGAACCACAATATGCTAAATCTTTTGGTTGATCACAAAATCTCCTGATACAATTACGAAAGCATTTAGTCCCAGCGTTTTTTGAACTCCTTGACCGTTCATTTCTAGACACTTTAGCGTGAACTCTGTTACGTACATTTTGTATGTAATCAGTTCAGTATTTTATCATTCCAAATAAGTGTATTCCTCCATACTTCAGCAAGCCCTTTACATGAATGATTGTAAGATTAAATGTCAGGCAGAAAAGAGAAAGATGTTCACTTGGTAGGCTGCGTTTGTTCTCCTTCGCTTCTAATGCGAAGGCGTCCCCGTCCCGTTACCCCCTGACAACGGGTCACCAGAATTCAGTGTATGTTAAGTTTTTAACTGAGTCGTGCATAGTAAGAGGGTGATCTTTTTGCCCAATCAAATTAAATTTACTTTTGTGCGAGCTTTTAGAACACCAAAGCCCTTTTTTGTATTTGAACCATTAAAAAGCCACTCGCTCACAATTATACAAGCTCCCAGTTATCTTAAGTTCGAAATTGACCGACTTAAAGCCAGAGTTAAGGTTTTGACCTTATTCTTAATATGATTGATGTAATCAGTTCGCAGATATAAAGTTTTTACTGCCTGTACTCTGATGCAAAACCTTCAGTGCACCTGTTCGCAGTTGTTGATAGAAGGAAGTGCCATTAGCGGGCTGTACAGGATCTGTTTGCATCTTTTGAACAAATCTTGAATGACAGTGTTTGTAATTTATGAGGCTATCTCTAACGTAAATTTTTACATTTGAGGATGATAAACGAAATAACGTACCTACCAGCCTTGGTTTTATATATAACAAAAACTTAAAATAACGAAACCGTCAATCATTAATTTAGTTTCTACTCATTAACATCTGTAGGACAGAGTGTAAGAACGAATGGCAAATGCTTGTAAACAATACACTCATTCTCTCACTTCAGTGGACTTTTCCTTCGAATGATTAACCAACGGGCAAAACATTTCCTTGCAGCGTATATTTCACTGACTTTCTCAGCTGTTGTCATAACTATGCAACATGACAACTTGCCCTTTTAATGCAGTAATGTTCATTTTCTGGTATTAAATTCACAAAAGTCATTTTCTCGATATTGGAATCCACCTTACCGTGCAATTTTTAATGAAACATGACTAATACATATGGAAATATAAAGGAAAAACTGTGCAGTACCATGGCATTAACACTTTGTATTATTTCACATTAATCACTTTTAAGGTAATTTCTTTTGGTGTCATAGTTCATGATAAGAAACGCTGTAGATATTGAAAGAAAATGCACACAAATAAAGTGACCGCAGTATATATAAAAAAGTGCGAATCGTAATCACATAGTCAGTAAATTTGCCACGGGGCAATAAACGTTGTCCAACATTGACGAGTGAGGGAGTTTCATAGCTGCAAGAAAATAACGATTTTGTGTTGGTTTTGTTTTTGATCTCCCCTCCGCTGTTTAAAGGTAATTTTCATGATGATTTTCTTTTTCGTGGAATGTTCAAAACAGGCAAAACGCTTAGCCCCATACTTGTTTTAAGGAATAACATTTGATCAAGGTAGCGCCTCACAACCCTGGCTGTGTTTCCCCATGCTGCGGCCCCGAAAGAAGAGTGAAGGCCAAATTTTTCCTTTGCAGACGAAATTTAAATTATTTTAGGAAATGCTGACAAAAATAAGAATAAATCTAAAACTTACGAGAGGTAAAAGCTTTTGGTGTCTGTGGACCGGCGTCAAGTCGTATCTAACATTATGCAGATCTATACCTGTTTTTTATCTTTACTATAAAAAAGACATTTATCTCTCAATCAGACTCAACGACATGTCATTTAAATGGCATGTCAATTTAGAAGCCAATATTTTTGCAATGCAGGTCTATCGATATTGTTACTGCTGTCGCTGTTTGTTTCATTGTCGTGGTAACAGCTGTAACTTTTCATGCCTGAGGGGGGGGGCTTGAGCACCTCATTGCTGCTGAACGAAAACAGAGGTCTTTTTAACTTCTTACATGGGTTCTTCATTGTTAAACCATCCATGGCTTATTTTGAAGAAAGTGTTATTCAAGTCCTAAAAACAGATGAGAAATATATAAAAATATGGAAAACCCAAAATGGAGACTCTATGTTATCGTAACTGCTTTAGTATATCACGATGTATATTAATTTCGAGTTCCCTTTCGGTGTAGTCCATATTTGGTCAACCAAACTCTTTTTGGAGTCTTCAGCTTCCTAAGTTTCTGTTTGATATTCAAGCCACTGACAAACCATGAAACATGATCTGCAGAGCTAGCTCCATATTAGATCTTCAAATAGTTGCTATCCCTCACTTGCGCACTTATTTTGCCCCTATCGTACATGGATATCAATACCTAGCTTGCCAAGTAATAATCGAAGATTCTACAAAATAGTAATTTATCATTGAATATCAGATAACCCAGCTAAATGCTAATAATAAAATAATAATAAAACATTCATTATTATCAGTCTAATCCTAACTAGTACTTTCATTGTTGTTGTTTTTGTTGTTGTTGTTGTTGTTGTTGTTGTTGTTCTTCTTCTTATTATTATTATTATTATTAAAAGAGGATCACCGGGCGATTTTGGCGCTTGTTGTGGTGTGATAAAACAAAGCATATTTCTTTGTATAAGCTACTGAACATATTGCAAAGTACTGGAACATCAGTTCGAATGATTATTTTATGCAAGTTATGATTTTGTTTTATACCTTCGTTTGCTATTCCCAAGAATAGATAAAGCCATTTTGTTCTTTCAGCTGAGAAAATATGAATTTGAATACATTTAGCAACTTCTTTAAAGCTTACTCTATGCACGCCTACAAAACTGCTGTTCCTATTTACTAGGAGAATATAAGAGACACCTTTAGACTCTGGTGAGAGCTGGGAATATATTTTCGAGTTCCATCTGCAATATTTATTTTTTTAACCGAAACACAGTGAATTCAAATTCAGTCGAACAGTTCAAGTTGCTTGATGTAAGCTTTAGAGTTGGCGCAGCTGAGGTGACTTGCAAAGGTTTACTAGTAGAAGCGCTTATGCATGGTTTCAAAGAGGTAAGATTACACATTTCTAAAACTCTCTTATGGTAAATAACATGTACGCACTGTAACCGACGATTAAGTTGCTTTCATGAATGCAGAGAAGCATTTAACGTTGTCAGTTTTTTTCAGCGGCGAAGGCATTTTGTGAAAAAACTCGTCGTAGAAAACGTCAGCTGCGCGAATATCATGATGATGCCATATTTTACCGTTGGAAAACGTATTTTTTAATGCTAACACAAGTGAGCAAGAACATGGTTTCCCGGCAATGTTCGCTTAAAGAAATAAATCTGTCTGTTCTTTCTTACAAAAAAGCGAGGAAAGAGATCTATTCCGGTCTAAAATTACCATATGGACTGAATTTTGACCAACAAACTACGGAACTTAAAAACCAACACAAAAATTTCCTGTCAGAGAACTTGTGCTCGATAACTGTGCAAGTTTCAAGGGAGATTTCTGGGGCTTTAACTTATTCAAACGTTAAGTCTTGCACTCAGTTCACTGTTGTATGCAGAGCTGTCGGCGGAGAAGGGCCCAGAAAATTTCTGCCATGCAGTTAACAGTTGAAATAATAAGAGGCGCCTCAGGCAAACTCAGATCTGCTTGTTAGGACTTAAGAACAATCTGTTTAAAATATTCTATTCTCGAAATGTCAGCTTGACTGAAAAGCGCCGTTCTCGAAACTTAGAAATTATACAAAAGCGATAGATCTCGGTGTCGGAATCTGAGTACTTGAACGCCTCTTGCGTGAGACTTTATATATATACTTTGGTCATTAAAAATCTCACAGTGTCGCGAATTCCCGAAATCACAATTCTGTGACTGTTGCATGAATGGGCTGTTTGGCACTAAATGTAGAATAAGATGGACAAAACACATAAGACTGTGATTCATATCAACTATCGTGGTGGAGCTGAAATCATTGCTTTAACAGTAAAACGCTACCGCTGTTTCTGATCTACTGTATATTCCATTGCATGCTGAAATTACGGTGCAAATTTCATAGAGAATTTGAAAAAGGGATTAGGAAGTTAGCTATACTGAACCAATTACTTCAAGTTTTTTCTTTATAGTAACAGTACAGCAGCAAATACTGACTTACAAAAGCAGTTGATTTTCAAGATTACACAAACAAATCTGCTTACCTTAATATTATATTGTGTTCGCTCCTTTTCCCCTCCTTCTTGACACTGCCACGGCAAAGTGTTTACTGCTGCACTTTTCTTAAGGTTCGGTTGCTTCAGGTGTTTTGCCTGCTATTAAACATGAATAGTGCCTCTTAATTGGCTGGTTTGTCAGCTGTACGACATTGAGGATGTAAGGAGACATACTTTATGACACGTGTCAGTGGAACTATCCACACTGTATCATGCTGTAATATGATGTAATTTACATTCTCCAAAAAACACAAATTGAAGACTGAAACTATTGTCAGGGGAAACGAACCTCTCATGAAATGAATTTACTATTGCATAGGATGCTACTCGCCAAATACTATAGAGTAATTTCGCCTTCTGATCGGTCAGTTTTTATCATCTATTACATAACAGATGGATACCATCTTTTTCCTGACTTCTCCGCGTACGTAGAACCGCTTTCTTTATAAGCACAAATTTATTTCAGTTTCAATGTCTGTTTTCTCGTCGTCAAAAGTAAGAAATCTCGACTCAACATTGTCAAAGTAAGTTGTGCCTAAAGATCAAATTGAGTATCAAATTGAGTGACATCAACGGAAAAGCAGACGCGTTTTTTGTTTAAACAGAGTGCGTTTGAACATTTTTCATTTTTGAATTAACGACTGATGACACTTAAGTTGACTATTTGTGTAATATTTCTTAACCGAGCCGCTTGTAGAAAATTATTACAGACTTTAAGATATGCGACGGCAACGTTAGCGAGAACGCCATCACACAAGAGACTTGAATGAACAGAACAATGGCTCTGCACGTGCGTTTTGAACTTTAGTACATTTCTTTGCCGTTCTCTGCCAAAGCGCGAGCACGCGACGGAGAATTTTGATTTTCTTTCTTAGTTTGAACACCGTTTCTCCCAAATCATTTCCTGGATAGTTCGGATAATTTGTAGAAGCTTAACAAACTGGAATAATCACGAAAAAGTTAGCAAAACATAAACTAGCAAATTTAAATGATGTTTTCATGGATGTCGCCGTTGTAGATCTATAAGTCCCTAATCATCCTTTCATGAAGTATGCGCATAACACCATGCAAAGGAAAGTGAGGGGACGACAATTTGATTTGAGCCAAGGATCAATGGGAGCGAGTGGGCTTATGTAAATTTAGACAGCAATTCCCTCTAGAGGACTCTGGCAGGAATAAAATCAAGCATAAATAAAGCTTTATATCTACACTGAAAACTAGAAACTGGGAGAGCTCATAATTGTTGAACCTCGAGTCCATCCAAAACTGGATTGTCTAAACCAAGATTACTAGATTGAATTATAAGTGAAAGCCAGCTTTATTTCCCTTATTGTTCATTACTTTGATGAAGTCCTCCAAACCTATGATAGAAATGCCTAAAGACAATAAATACACAGAATCCGTTAACTGTCCTTTCTTGGATGGACGACTTGTTTTAAATTTATCGCCTTTCTTATTTTTATCGCGTGCGTACTTGATTTTGACTGGCTCTTAGTAAATAATATATCAAACACGAGATACAGTGTTTCATCACATATAAAACACCGAGAAGAGAGCTGAAAATACGACGCGCAGCGGATAATTTTTGGCAAAATTCGCGGTGTTTGATATGTGATCAAACACATGATTCAAGTGTTTGTTATTGCTTCTCCAACGGAATTATCAAGGAGGGCAAACTAAAGATGCAAAAACCAGCCGTGTTTCAACAGATAAACAAAAGCGTCACGATGCCTGATTTCCTTTTTCTTTCTCTCATGCGTTGTTAATGATTTTGAGAAATGTAATCACAAATGCTGTGTGGCGCTTCCGCGTGAAGGAAAGAATTAACAAATACTGCTTTGTCCACAGTTAGTACTAGTTTGCGCCAGCTAAATTTACTAACGTATAGTTGTGACGTAAAAATTACTCGCCAGTGAAGAAGATTCTCTTCCTTGCCAAAAGCGACCTTCGCCATCTTCTCTCAGTGTTCACTGAGAATGAAATCAACATTTGCATGGACGGATCCAGGGGGGGGAATTGGGGGGCTAGGTACCCCCCATTATAAATAAAAAAATAAATAAAGCAAAACAATAAGATAATTAATAAAAATATATATAAAATAATACCGTCCGAAATACGTCCGGTGCCATTTGTACCTGGGTATTCTTTTTAAATCCACTACCTTGGAAATTTATTAATTTAAAACTATGCAAATTTTCAATTTCAAAACGAGGCTTGGTAGTGAAATTTGCTCGTCTGACGTTAACATGCGTAAGGACTATTGCAACGTTTTGGGGTAGCCGTTGTAAAAATTTAAGCGTAACATTTCCTTTGGTGGCCGATTGATATAAGGCACTCCCTTTTAAAAGATCCTGGATCCGTTCCGGCGTTTGTTCACATATCTTGAGAGTTTAAATGCGAATTAAGTTTTGTTTAGCATTTTGAGGATAATTTTCCCAACGTAGTTTGCATGATCATCGCAAATTTGAGTTTTAAAAGATGAGTATCCTACCTATGATTGCAGGACAGAGGCGTTTGTGCCCATTAAACTTTGCCAGTAGATAAGACTTTCTTCCTTTAAAAGACGTGCTACTACAACAGCCTTGCATAATGAATGCTTTTCAGTTTTCAACTCAAGTTCGGAAAAGGCTACGCATGGAACTATAGGTCACGTTCAGACGTTGTGCTTTTCATGCACCGAACCAGGCGCCCATGATGGGCTCCTGACCGAACTTAAATCGAACTTGAATTGACTGAAATTAACAAAACTACAGCTGCTGAATTACCAGCCACTTTCAATACGGGAAAACCAATGAAAGAAGTTGTTGTTTTAATCGGCTTATGATATATTTTATTGCATATTCGCACCCTACACGGTCGCTAATTATTGAGTGGTGGAACAAACATTAGCAGATTAAAAACCGCTTCGGATTCTTTTCAGTGGACACTGACGCAGAAGGGCGAATCTTAATTCAGGAGACAAGCACGTAACAAGTTTTGTCTATGTATTGTTTTATTACCATGTGTGTTTTACCATCTTCCAGAATTTGACCTTAAACGCCTCCTTTCATTGGTTATATTTAAAATACAGTCTGTACCAATTGTTACCGCTAGGGTCTCAATGCTTGACATTTGCATTCTATTTGAGGTTTTCATAAGTCGACAATGATAATTTCATATTCCATACTGCCATATATCACTGTTCAGATTTCTTTTTATTAACAATATGAGATTAAAATCTCTTATTTCCTGCCAATAACCATGGAAATAATGAGGTGAATTCAATAGGAAATAACTTACCCGAGTCCTAATATTTAGGTGTTAATATTCGTAATTTATTTACAGCAGAGAACAAACTGTGTACGGTCAATCAAACCTGACAATGCTTCCATCAAGTTAAAACTACCACAACAGAGGACCTGTCGAATTTGGTGAGTACAAGACGATTTAATTTTTCAGCTTCAAAAAGTTGTAGTCGATTATCATTTAAATTTGATGTTTGAAAGGTCTGCGGACGTGCTTTCTTCACTGATCCGGCAGTAACCATTCATCAAACATGTCATTGTCAAGTGTCTTATGTGAACTCAGCGTTGATCCAAGTGTGAGTGTGGCTTGGTGAGCTAGAGTCCTAGTGTACAATGTAAACTGTGCTGTTTTTTTAAATTGTTTTTTGTTGTCTTATATTAAGTTTCTCTTTGAAAGAAAATAAGTTATCCTGCATGGGTGTACGTGCCACGCAGAGTGTAAAGGAGAACTGACGTGGGTCTACACCAGCATAGCTTGATTGTTACAAACCGATTCTTTATTTTCAAAGAATACATTTAGGTGGATGTACAAGTGAAATCCTAACTTTGAGGCACAGTAAAAAAAGCATAGAAATGACCCAAAACATTGAGTCGATTCTCAACTCAGGCCATAAACTAGGAACGTGACTTTCTTATACTAGTCCTTTGACACCCCAGATTTAAAAGAAAAGCTATTATTACAGTCACTAGTTACTGAGTGCAGCCATAGTTAGTAGAGGGGACTGGTTATGAAACCCGGCAAACTTCAAAGAGAACAACGATAGGCCCGTTCTCGATGTTGAACTTGTCGGTCACGTGATCACGAGAGTGCACACTCAACAACAAGTATGGCGGACAACTTAGACGATTTGATACTTGCTTGGCGATGATTTTGATGCTCTTTGGATATTATAGAAGGAGAAGAAGAAATGGAGGAGCACTTTACCGTCTCAGATAAAGACGTGAGTATAAACTTTGTGAATCGATTCGTCGTGTATGAAAACCACATGATTTACTGACCCAAGATCGAAGTTTCTCTCCAACAACTGCGGTGCAGTATTATAGAACTCTATATTAACTAAACATAAAAGTTTGCTCTTTAGTCAAGCGTATTTCTCGCAAGCCTTTGAGCATGTTAACCTTGCCGGAATCTCGCTTTAGGGCGTTTTGAATCAGAAGCTGTCTTGATCGTTTCTATACAATATTCAAACTTAATTTTGACGATTTCTGGACATGTTTCAATTTTACGATATTGATTCTATTTAGCGCAATTGTTTTAACTTAGTTTTACCCCGTTTGCAGGTGCAATCGCTCGAAATATTGTGCCGTTCACGTGGCAAAAAATATAAGACCAGAGGAGAAGGGTTTGTTACGGTGTGCAATGCATCAGGGGAAGGACAATAAAGATTGCTGTAGTTTTCACACAACATGGCGTCGGCATAGTTCGCTCTGTGTCTAGAGACTTAACTTGGTGTCAGGAGCGGGATCAAAACAACCCCGAAAAACCAGAAGGACCTCGGCGAACTAAGTTTGAAACTAAACTAAACACAATTAAGGCGAACTAAACACGCTTTCGTCGATTAACACACTCGCATCCTTCGAGCACATGGCTGACAGCAAACCGCCAAAACTCACCCTCGGTGACGACAAGGCGGCCAGTGTGCGAATCTGGCGTCGGAAATTCAACGCCTGGTGCCTACTCCAGCGGTCCTGGCGGGACCCAAGCAAGAACCCGACTTCCCCCGAACATTGGGTCAAGGACAAAGCTCAATGTGAAATCGCCGCATTCTACTTAGCTCTCCCGGACGATGTGCTGAACATCTTCGACACTACAATCCTTGAGAAATTAACTCAGGAAGAAACGAGTCAACCATGGGTGTATCAACTGCGCCTAGAGGAACATTTTGTGGGGCAGGACGATGTAATGCCACAACGCCTCGCTTTCTTTAACTGCACTCAAAAGCCAGCGGAGTCCGTAACCGATTTTGAGACTCGCATTAGAAGTACAGCAAGAAAGACAAAATATGCAGAGATGACTAACCCTTTACAAGAACTAATGCGTGATCGTCTATGCACCGGTGTCCACAATAAGGATTTGAGAGAACTCCTCCTTCACCACTACAAAGAAGATGGGAAAACTCCCTACACATTTGAAGAACAGCTTGCCCGAGCAAAATCCTGGGAGGCAGCACACAACACCAACATTACCATCATGCATTCTGCTACTTCTCAAGTGGAAGAACAGGTCAATCGATTGACTAACAAACCCTCACTTCCGCAGGCAAAATGTAGGTGGTGTGGAGGCGCCAGACATCCCCGCAAGGACTGTCCAGCCACTAAGCCAGGCAACTTTTGCACCAATTGTTACATGATGGAAAACCACCTGGCAAAAGTTTGCAGATCCCCCAAAGACAAGTTCAAAGCAGAATTTGAAAGAAGCCATAAAGAATCCAACAGACGCCCACCCCCAAAGCGTGGAAGTGATGTCCACCAGTTCACAGCGGACACTTACTTGTCTGATGATGATGATGATGACGACTATGTCGTGCATTCCTTCTCTGTGTTCGCTCACCACCATCATGGCGACTCGCCGAAGGATGACAAATACTTCACCTGGCTTCCTGTGTCCATCAGTCCCAATAGGAGCGTCAAAGTGTTAATGCAGGTGGATTCAGCGGCCACATGTAACACTCTCCCGTCATCCATCTACAGCAAAATATCAGACGCTGCCCCGTTGAAGCCTTCTCGTGCAAAGATCTTCCCTTATTCTGGGAAAGCCATTCACCCTGTTGGCAGGGTCACCCTGGCCTGTGAAGGCGTAACCCATTTTGAAACACTAGAATTCGAAGTAATAGACACCAAGGACATTCCTGGAAAACCAGCACTGATCAGTGGAAAAGACAGCGAACGCCTAGGTCTGATTACATTCCACAGGGACAGGGTATTCTCCTCCACAACAATGGACATCAAGCCTAAGGAAACCCACGTCCATATGGCTACCTCACGTCACCTGAATACCCAACAGCCATTCCCTACAGCAGACTTGCAACCAGGCCTTCTCCAGAAAGTCGAACTGATATCAGTGTACAAGGACAACTTTACGGGCCTAGGAACTGTGGGTCAGCCAGTCAGCCTGACCCTTGACCCCAGTGTCACCCCGCGTCATGCAGGGGTCCACAGAATACCAGTCGCCAAACTTGAGAAAGTAAAAGAAAAGCTGGATGACATGGTGACAAGCGGAAAGCTCACAAAAGTAGATGAACCTACCAGCTGGTGCAGCAACATGACAGTCCGAGAGAAAGTCCTTCCAGACGGTAACACCAAAGTGCGCCTCTGCCTGGATCCGAGCCAAACACTAAACAAAGCCATTGTCATTCCGCACTACCAAATTCCCACCCTTCAGGAGATACTGCCCAGACTATCAGGCAAGAACTACAAGACCTTCTCTATCTTTGACGCACTGGATGGGTTCACCCAAATAGCACTGACCGATGAATCCAGCCTACTAACTACCATGCACACACCTTGGGGCAGGTGTCGGTGGCTGCGCCTCCCTTACGGCATCAGCAGTGCCCCCGAGGAATTCCAGCTGCGAATGCATGAGGCACTTGAGGGACTACAAGATATTTACTGCATAGCGGATGACATTCTTGTTGTGGGCCAAGGAGAGACAAGAGAAGAGGCAAACAAACAGCACGACCTCAATGTCTTTGCCCTAATGAAACGTGCCCAGGAGAGGAACCTCAAATTCAACCCACAGAAGATCCAGTTTAAATTACCAAAGATAACCTTCATGGGCCACGTGATCTCTGACCAGGGTGTGGAACCAGACCCCAGCAAGGTAAAAGCCATAAATGACATGCCTACCCCAGTCGACAAGCAGGGGGTAATGAGATTTTGTGGTATGGTCAACTACTTGAACACTTTCTGCCCTCACCTGTCACAGACGATTAGCCCTCTCTTTGAACTCACAAAGAAAGACCATGAATTCATTTGGTCGGAAACTCACCAATCAGCCTTCCTCGCCGCAAAGCAGCTCATCGTGAGAGCTCCATGCCTAGCCTATTTCGACCACACCAGGCCTGTCACCCTCCAAGTGGACGCTTCCCAAGGAGGCCTTGGAGCTGCCCTCTTGCAACCAAATGACTCCGGTGATCTTCAACCTGTGGCCTACACCTCTTGCAAAATGCGACCAAATGAAGAAATGTGGGCTCAAATAGAGAAAGAATGTCTGGCCATAGTGTCAGCCTGTGATAAGTGGGACCTGTGGATCTATGGTCGCCAAGTTAATGTGCACACAGACCACCAGCCCTTGGAAACTATCTTTAAAAAACCACTTCACGCAGCTCCTCGTCGCCTACAGAAAATGATGATGCGCCTACAGCGATACAATATCAAAGTCAGCTACAAGAAAGGTGCATCACTCCTTTTGGCCGACACACTCTCCAGAGCCCCACTGCCTACAACCAATGCCTGCCAATCCTGTGAAAAATGCGCCCAGTTTCAGGCACAGAACTCAAAGGAACCCATGAAGAGCCAACCCATCCCACAATATCCCTGGCAATTTGTCAGCCAAGACCTTTGCATGTTTGAGTCGCACACCTATCTCATAACCGTAGATCATTACTCTGACTTTATTGAAGTTGACGAGGTCGAAAACACTCTGTCCACCACAATCGTAGCCAAAACAGAAGCTCACATTGCTCGTCATGGGGTACCTGAGGCCATCTTATCCGACAATGGATCTCAATTCATCGCTTCTGAATTCAAAGCATTTTGTGAAAAATACCAAATTCAACACATCACAAGCTCACCATATTGGCCTAAAGGTAACGGGAAAGCAGAAGCCGCCGTTAAAATTGTCAAGCGTATTCTCAAAAAGTCGGGAAAATGCAATCTTCAAGAGGCACTTCTCACATACAGAAACACCCCCCAGGAAGGACACGTCTTGAGCCCAGCACAACGGAGTATGGGGCGCCGCACTCGTGGACTACTCCCAGTATCTAGAGAGCTCCTACTTCCAAGTGACAACACTGCACTAGCCGTACAAGAAAGCATTGCCTCAAAGCGTGCAAAGGCCAAACAATACTATGATGCAACCGCAAGCAGCACCCTACCCCCATTGGCAATCGGAGATTTTGTTTACGCCAAGCCATCACCACACCACAAGTCAGGGCCTTGGCTCTATGGCCTCATCACCGCAGTACCAGCTCCCCGGTCCTACATTATTGAGACCCCCACCGGACTAACCAGAAGGAACCGCAGGCACCTGCGACCAGCTGCACCTCCACCCCCAGAGGCTCTAATTCCACGGTCATGGTTGAAGCAACTGTCTGCCAAAACACCCCCACCTGCTGTCAACCCCTCAGAACAAACCAAGCCTGTTCCGCCATCTTCCCCACTCAAAGGGTCCAAACCAAGCACTCCTGCCAAGCCAACTCAGCCAAGTCCCACTGACACACCCTCTGCACCAATGCTAACTTCATCTCCAAATGTTTCGCAGGGTAAATCTAACCCATTGGAGTTGGTGTCACACCCTCGGACTGGATCAAACACCCACCTACCGCTGAAAGAAGGAACTGTGACAAAGACCAGATCAGGTCGGGTGTCCAAACCAGCAGCACGTCTGGACTTGTGAACTGTCTCTTCCCCAAAGAGCCATGTTGAACTCAACATGCTATAATGACATTACAAAGTCACAACATTGCTAAAAAAAAAAAATTTTCTTTTATTTTGACTTTATTAATTTTTAGTTCATTTTTTTTTCTTTCTCAGTTGCCTACTAGGCCTGTGTACTGCTAGACTAAGAACATTGTTGTATACACTAGCTTTCTGGTTGAGGGCCAACTCGGAGCTCCAGCCCACTTTGCAGTACATTTCATTGCTGTTGTTGTTATGGAGCCGTAACTGTTGTGCTCTGCAAAAAAAAAAAAAAAAAAAAAAAAAAAAAAACAGAGAAAGGAAGATGTTACGGTGTGCAATGCATCAGGGGAAGGACAATAAAGATTGCTGTAGTTTTCACACAACATGGTGTCGGCATAGTTCGCTCTGTGTCTAGAGACTTAACTGGTTCTGCAGACATACGGCTGCCATGCACTACAACATCCCAACGCCAGTCACCAACACCAAGCATTATTTAAGAAATTATCAACTCTACCTTACTTACTGTGAAAAGATCCAAAGTTTTTGCTGAAAGGTTAAGGAATGAATTCGACTTATATTTATTTAGAAAACCTGATGAAGAGACTGTAAAATTTTCTCTCATATAGTCCATGTTTGATAGATATTGCAAGGATGGAGTTGCTGAAATGTTTTATGGCAAATACTATGTTAAACTATTCAAACTTTTATAAAGGACTGTCTCAAAATATTGCAACATTACTAGCAAGCAAGGTAGCAGGTTGTATGCTAGCACACTGCAAGCACATTAGGCTTCGTTAAGTCAACAGCCCACTTTCATAATCCATGCTTTCAGAGAGAGAGAAAACTGGTCTGCCTTATCTAGGAGGACATGTGCTGCACAATATCTACAAAGAGCGTGGCAGAATAAACTCACTTGAGAACAAGGAGGCAATGGCTGTTTTGAAATGTGGGAAAATGGAGAAGGGCTGGTTGCAAGTCTCAGTGGCAGAGGTCTGTGGCACATTAATAGGCCAGCAGAACACATGTTTAGCAATACAGAAACTTATTTCAGGCAGTTCACCTCCAAAGCTAGTGTACAAAATATTATATTGAGGATATCATTCATAAATCAATTACTGACTGCGAAGTGCTATCAAATTTTCATTTGATGGTTTCTGATCCAGAGCTGGTACCAGATGCATGTGTCTTCACTGATATTTTGAATGAAATAGTGAGCTTGAAATACAGGGTAAAAAATTGGTGCTTGAAAGCCAAAGGGTTGCTCATGGAAATCAAACAGTGTTGTGACAAGCACATTTATAGACAGACTTAACTGACCTTTTTGTTACTTTTCAATTCTGTGAATTGTTATGGTCCCATAGTCAGAGCAGGTGTTGCCAGCATAAGCCAAACAATTATGATAACTCTCACAGATATTGCAAAACCCAATCCAATAAATTGTTTCATAATGGTTTTTGTACACTTTCTGCAGAAACAATATAAATTTTAACACACATTGAACAAAATTAAAGTTTTTCCTAGATTCTTACTGAAGACTATGAAAGAAAAGTCCAGTTGGCTCAGAGATTGTTTTGATAATTTTGAAGGGGTATTGACAACAAAGATAAAAAATAAAAAACAAGATATGATTTTTGCCTAGGAACTGCAAATTGAAAAAAGTTTCCACACATGTCCAGTAACACCGGCTGGAATAAAAAACTAGGATGAGTTTTGATTCAAGGTACATTGTGACTTTTAAAAGTCATAATGATATTAATGAGCTTTGTTTGAAACTATCTAAAACAGTAGGTATCCTGTCAAAAGTGAGACATTTTGTCAACAAACATATTCTTGTCATGCTTTGTTACTCTCTAATCTATCCTTTCCTCACTTATGGTGTCCGTGTCTGGGGTTTAACCTTTCCATCATTTCTAAAACAATTATTTATTATCCAAAAAAAAGCAATCAGAATAGTATCTTTCTGTGAACCAAAATCCCATTCTGAGCCTCTGTTCAAATCTCTGAATCTACTTAAGCTTGATGATATTATTGAATCACAGATTCTCTCTTTTGTTTATCAGTGGTCATGCCCCTCTGTTTCAGTAAATATTTCAAATTTACATCTTCCATTTTATTCCTATTCAACAAGGCAATCATGTAATAGAAATCTTTATGTAGCCTTAGTTAATACCACCCAATATGGTTTGCACTCCCTAAAAATTCACTGTTCCTCGTCTTTGGAATTCCTTGCCTACAAGTATAACTAATTTAAATTCTCTCAGAATATTTTGTAAAACCCTTAAGAACTCTATGCTTGATTGTTATTCAATTTAATTATCTATCTTAGCGTATGAAGAAATACTTTTTATAAAACATATATTTTTCATTCTGTCTGTAACTGTATTTTATTGTAGGGGTCTTCCACTAGATTAGCCTTTGCTATTTGGATTATCCCAACTCGCTCCCTATTTGTTGTTACATTTTCTTCTTTTATTCCTTGGCTTTACTCTGTTTAGTTGCCTATGTAAATTTAACCTATATTTGATGTGAAACTGAGCTGAGTTTAATAGATCATCTTGTCTTGACTTTACCTTTAGTACAATAAAAACCCGAGAATACATGTAATAACCTGTGGATTAACTAAGAAACTACAACATCTCACTGATTTGACAAAGAAATGCCCAAAATGATAAAATTCTGTTTAGACAGACGAAGATACTTCAAATATATTGCATGAACCTCATCAAATAGGCTCCAAACACAGTAAAACCTCGGCTGCCGTCTACAACTGTCTCGAACTCTGGAAGGAGATATGGCTCCACTACTCTCTTGAGAATGACACGATCAGAGAGTTGTTTTAAACTCCATCTTTCCAAGGATTTAAGATTGTTCACTCTTTGACAGAATTCTGGTAGTAGTTGCTCTTGTTCGAAGATTTTACAACGTCTTAAACGACGGGACGCTCTGGTCTTGGTACTGGCTTGCATGTTTCATGGCTCCAATTCGGCATATTCAACTTCGGTTAGACGCCAAATCTGGGTTTCTTTTTATTCAGAGCCGCAACCAAACACAGCACAGTTGCGTCCAGATGTTGCTTTCTACTAATCAAACAACCGAAAACTTAAATACACCAACGGTAAATTGAGTAATCTGCCAAAATATTGCTCACTCGAGGTACAACTCGCTTGTTTAGATTTGCAAATGTGCACTCTCAGAGTCACGTGACCGAGCGAAAACCACAACAAAGAGATGCCTCTTTGAAGTTTGCCGGGTTTCATAACCAGTCCCCACTACTAACTATGGTGCAGCATACGACAAAAAACACTCGTCTCTCGGCGGCACGACAAACCACTATTGTTTTTTCCCGCCAAAATGATACAAGTTCACCCACGCCCAGTCTCTCCTCCCACTTAATGAATACTAGCCTGTTCCAGGCTCCCGGATCGTGGGCACGATCGAAAAGCGGGAGAGCGAGAGAGCACTCGGTGGGAGTCTGGCATTTTTTTCCCTCCCAAACTCCCGCCGCTCATCCGCTGTTTCGATCGTGCCCACGAACCGAGAGCCTGGCACAGGCTAAATGAATACCTAATTAAGTGTACTTCGGGTTGCCTTCGGAAATATCCTGAGGTAGTCGGGGAATTTTCACCGGAGAATCAGTACTTTTAGTTGGAAAGCTCCATTTTCTTAGTAAAAGTGAACGCCATATAATTATTAGTAACAGTGGGCGTGGTTTCTAGTATAGCCGAGTCCTTTAACGACTGAAGGGTAATAATGTGCAGTTGAGGAAATGGTGTCATATTGCTGTTAAAATCGGTTTCGGAATTTTTAGCACTTTTCGACGATAGGTCTAAACGTTGTGATTGGTTTATATTTGCACATTTGCTTGAGTAGGCCTGATACCCGCAGCTCACTCGCTCTAAGCCTTTCGGGCGAGGAGCGCATCTGCAGACTCTGAGCCCGAACAGCGGGGAAGTAGTCATTGCTAGATTTCCAAAAAACAAAAACAAAAACAAAACAAAATCATTCGCGGGTATAGTCAAAATCCCAAAGAGGGTAGATGCAACCTCGCTTTTGACGATTATCTTGTACAACAAACGTTAATCAGTGTATTAACTGCGCAGTAGCTCAACTGCGAGATATATCATACCTGTTACTATTTTTTTTATGATTTTTCAGGTTTCATATAATATATTTTTCGTATATTTGACGTTCCCATGGCCTTGTCAATATATTGGAGGGTACCTGTGTCTTCCTGTTTAAACATACAAACGACGTATACTTTAGGTCTACTAATTAAAGTTGTTGCAAATTTATGGCCTCAGAACTAAATCAGTGTGTCGAATTAGGAAAACGTTTATCAGAGTGAGGAAATTTAGCTTAATTAAAATTGTTATTCGGGTTGCTAGACCAGCTATGAAACGTTTGTTTCTTTTCGAAGTAGAGAATATACTGGGTCTGCGTAGTTTTCATGTGCTTGATAAAACTTTTTTCATTCGACAAAACATCTATGATAATATTTGTCGTAGTACTGTGTAATTTCATCTTATTATCGATGTAAAACTCAGCCTTTCAGTGAGGGCTGCAAGGAAAGCAGACCAAACTTCTTTAGTGATTGTACCTGGACGTCTATACTGTAATATGCGCTGTCATTAGCCGACTAAAAACAGTGATATTCAATTTGGATTGCGCCGACTATGATTGGAAAAATTATTTCACATAAAGCCAGAAACCATTACAAAATGTATTTCATTGTTCCACAAGTTTTAAAACCGGCAAAGACAAACAAGCTTGCAAGCTATTTAGCTGGTGAATCGTTCTGCATTGTTTTGATTTTATTCCTTCCTACACTTTGTTTTGTAGTCGTGAAACGTGTTTCCGATTTAAATGCTGTAATTAAATTTGATGATCCGACAGATTCCCTAAATCGTTTGATGTAAAATCGCCGGAACATGTGTAAACAAACATGTTTGCCACCATAATTGCCAGCTGTGTGCATGAAACCTGTGATTCCATGCGGTAGCTTTCAGTTTTGTTAGATGTTTGTTTTCTATCCGGGCCTTGGAAGCAACGGGAATTAATTGCAAGAAACGGAGGTGGTAATCAACTATACCAACAAAGATTCTCCCGTCGTTTTTTACCTTGGAATTGATTACGCATTTTCAGTTTAAGAACAGACAAATTCTACCCAGCGGCAGATGTTATAGCCTGATGTGTTTATGGTTATTGATTTGCCGCTTTGCCTTCTGCATATGAACCGTGAAAAACGCTGCCACATTTTTCCCACACTGGTAAGTTGAACTTTTTTTGTAGAGAGCCTGCTGTAACCTGAACTAGCTTGAACTACGTGAAAAATCGTATCGAGTTTGACTATGACAAACCTGACCTGGCACAGCTCTATTTTAACGTACAGAAGTAAGTTTCCAGTTGAAGAGAAATCTTATTTTTGTTTTTTTTTATTTCAGTAGTGACTTGTAAACGTGTTGTTTGCATTTTTTGGCCTCTGTATAAAGCGACCAATTGGACATGATGTGTAGAAGTACTAGAACACAAATACACGTTAAATCCTTTACAACTGCATAGATTGTACTTTACTGCAAGTCGTTTTGTTTAGGATTGTGTGCCGCAATGGAGGTCTTTTTCCTCGGGAATTTTTCAGCTGAGTGCATGTAACATTTTAGCATTCTACAAAGATCAGTGCCGTGACGTTTACAAGCACCAGATAGATCTTAGGTCGCTCCATTTGCGTGATGTGTTTGAATATAAATCGATTTTCCACAGTATTAGTAATTTTGTTTTTCTGGCTGAGACTGAAATTACAGCAATTCTTTACTGACATTTAAGGAAATAAATTCGGAGCCATTTTGATGGATATATGCCATATACGATTCATGCCGAGTTAGGAAAGAAAGTGTATCGTAAAAATTTCCATTGATTTTAACAAAAATTAAAGGAGCTCCGTATGTGCGATCTCTGCGGGTATTTGTTAGCTCTCAAACAAAAAGGTTACGTAACACAAACGTGCATGCTTTCTGTTGAAGAAGCAGATTGGTTTTATTCAGTACTTCGCTTGTCCTTGCTGACAAAAAATAGAAACATACCAGTATGTTTTCAGAGATCAGACAAAAGGTTGTTTGATCGGCCTCCCGTTCTTCTGCATCGCATTGTTTTCAAGTACCGTTACAGTTCACCGCCGTTCTGGCAGTTCCTTGACTTTCCCCAGCGAGGCCAATTACAAGGGCGGGAAATCGCTAGGGGGCAAGATGGTTCCAGCCTGCTCGTTCTGATAACCAATCACAAAGCAAGATTTTGACCATCTGTCCGCTTACAGCGCCAGTCATATGATCATAGCAATGGGCAGGGATTTCATTGAATGTTATTAAGAATGGCGTCAAAAGTTTAAAATCCAGCTACCAGAAGATGATGAAACATTCGACCTTTTTTTTCGTCTGGTCATACGTTGAAAACAGGGCTTTTTTCTTGCCGGCCCGTGAAGTCCTGTTGGACAATTGCGAAAAATAGTAAAAATGGGAAAAGGTTGATTCCAGGACTAAGTACGTGCAGTGACTCTCCCTGGCAAAGAACTATCTTGTTTCCAGGGTCCGCCATCTTGATGCTAATTCAAGATAGCCAAACATAATACAAAATTGCAAAAATCGATTACAGACCAAATGATTTGTGCAGGTTCTGCGAGGCTCAATCAGAAAGTAAACATTAAGCCACATTTTTTACATTGTTCATACTTTAGGCGTTTTTGGTCTGATTTTGAGTGTTATTGGTATTTTTTGTCAAACCAACTGCTACATCTTTCCCTGGAAAATGTTTTATATGGAATAATAACGCAACTGTGCCCTTTACTAAATTTACTTAATTACTTCACTATAATTGAAAATTGTTTTTGTGGGACTGCAGAAGAAACCAAATTAAGCCGGCATTTCTGGCTTTAAGAGCAAAATTGTTCTCAAATACGAAACAGAAAGGAACATTAGTAATATGAAGGATTATTTTCAAAAGAAATATTTGCTCATACCAACTTCATTAGTCTATTCGTCTGTTGTTCAATCGTTCTGTTGTTGTGTTTTGTCGATAACCAAACACTCCCTGAGGGGTTTGTGTCCGGCTTTAGAAATCCTTAATCAAGACTCTTTTGGACTCAGTTTTCTCCGCAATGAAACGCATACGTTTCTCAGTAATGTTTAATTTGTAGTTTTTAACTTAATTTCCAAGTGAGTTGCTCTATACTCTCCATGGTACGTACAACGGCCCGGGGCGCCCGTGACCCTCTCTTTCTGATATAATTGTTTTATGTCCGTAGAATTCAGGTGGAGAAAACTCGCGAATCTAAAGAATCAACATGCAATAAATCTTTTTGCAGTGCCAGATAGTTACATTTAGTAAAACACGGCGTTGATGTCGACATGCCGATCTCAGGTTAAGTACCCTGGATGTGACAAAGTGTGATCTCCCCTTTGCCGGAGAAATCCTTGCAACGCCCCTGCTGTTTTGTCGTCATCCGGAATTAACTGTCGAACTGTTCTTTGCATTTACTGTGGGAGCTAATATTGGTACACGTATTACCTCTGAGTGATTTATATTTTGGCTGCTGCTCCTCAAAATGTCACTCCTTATTTATTATGAATTTGCAATTGACGCAATGCAGGTGCGACTGATCATGAATATTGCATGAAACGAAAAAGCAGAGATGAACAGAATTAGTTGCCTCTGAATGCACTTCACAGTTTTGCTCAGGATCGTCAGGGACCTGACTGCAAATAACAGTGTAAGCTGAGGGATTCCTTTACAGTTCATTTTTTAACTATTTTAATTGCCATTCAGTCAAGAAGCGCGCCCCGTTTTTTAAAAACAAAAAAATTTCATTTTAGAAAAATCTCCAAAACGCAAACATACTTACATTATTACAGTCCACTCTCAGATATTTCATTAAGTGGTTGCACCGCATGTTTCGGCCCGTCCAGAGAAATGAGGAAAGCAGGAATCATATATTGTTAAGTTGCCTTCTAGCGTGAATCTTTTCAGCAGGAAAAACTATTCGAAAAGACAGGCGAGCCGGAAAAACTTCTGATATTCCTGTTTCTGTTGGAGAAATTACTCTGAACAGTTGAAATTTGTCTTCCGAAAGAACAACCAAAATATTCAGCCTGAAAACTTGTTGGGTAAAATTTCCAAACACAGTATACCTCATGCGATCTGTTTACTTTTCTTTGTGCGTGTCGTGTGGAAGTCGTTTTAATTATACTTACAATGTCATTTGGTCGATGCCAGAGGGAAATGAAAATTGGCTTGAAAGAAAAATGTAAAACTGTTATCTTTTGCGGTAGCACGGATAATTTAACACTCTTTATGGAAGTAAGCTAAGACGGGAAAGATTTATATTATCGCCGAGAATTTTCACAGCTTTAAGACATTGGAGCTTATTAATGGAGTGTTATTGATCCTAAAAAAAAGTCCTGTACGGCATGATTAAAAATTTAATGTCAAAATGTCAAAAATACAATAAATTGAGATTTCTTTCCAGTCGAATCAAATATCAAACATGGGATGGAGGTGAAGTGACAGTAAACGCTAACAAACCTAATGCAAAACTCATCAGTTCACACTCCTGATGTCAATCGTCAATCTATGTTGTTTAAGAAAAAACTATCCGAGCTGTGGTCTTTCTTTTTAAATAGGGAATTGCAGGTTTTGACGCAAAACTGAGGATATTGGAAATTAACGCTTGAATACCCATGTAATTATTCGAACTATTTTTGTCTTTTAGAGACGTGTGCAAGATGCAAAACACCACAAGTCTTCCTAAGACAGAACCAAAGATGCCTTCTAAGAGTACTAACATCACTATAGAAACCACGTTCAGTGTCATAGCTGCCGTGTCATTTATTTCCAATCTCATGTTCTGTCTGGTTTTGCTAAGGAGGAGGTCATTATTAAGAAAACCACACAACGTACTGCTCTTCAGTTTGGCTGTGGTAGATATGTTTACAGGTAAGTGGGATAGTAATAGCTGCTGTGCTACTGATCAAGTTCAGCTGACTGAGAGGGGTACATGCGGTGCTGCTATTTTGTCCTCATTACAATTTGCCATTAAATTATGGGTAAAATTTTAATCAAGGGTAAACCTAAAGCCAGCAACTTCAGTTTATTCTGCTATGGCCATGTTGTTTTCGTGGGTTGGTTTAGCACCTTTTTTAATAGTTTATATTTTTGTGTTAGCTGCTTTAGTAGCATTTAAAGTTGTTAAATGGTCACGTTGAAATGGATATATTTATAGATTAGAAAATCGTTAACTTACTTGGCTAACTTGCTGAGGTTATCTGGATTATCCAGAAAACCTCAGCAAGTTAGTTATCCAGGATATCTACTTGTTTTTTTTTTTTGTATTTAAGTGATCGGCCGGGCCCTGTTAAGGAGTGCAATGCCCGCCGGTCTATCGACTCATGTTAACCCACATGACAGTGGGCAACATCACTCAAACACGGGGGTGCACCAGCACGTCAACTGTCACCCAGGAATCGAACCTGGCCCACACATACACAAGAAAACAACATAAAACGGGACAAGACATAAACGACGACCCCAGAACTTCTGGCGGAGATAACGGTACAACAATGAACAACTAACAAAGACGTACTAAATACGACGACCCCAGAACTTCTGGCGGAAAGAACTGAACAACAATGAGACGGGACAACAATCACAATAAACAAACAAAAAAACTACGCTCCTCTCTCTCTGTTGTATGACTACGTTGAGTTGTGTTAGGTAGGCATCATCTTTGTATTGCTGAGTTGTGGTAGACATCATCTTTGTATTGTTGAGTTGTGTTAGGCATCATCTTTGTATTGTTGAGTTTCGTTAGGCATCATCTTTGTATTGTTGAGTTGTGGTGGGCATCATCTTTGTATTGTTGAGTTGTGTTAGGCATCATCTTTGTATTGTTGAGTTCCGGTAGGCATCATCTTTGTATTGTGAAATTAGAAGTTGTACTTTTTGTTTAACATTGGAACTTATTTTATGATTAGGTCGTGAAACTGTTTTGTGGTAATTTGCCAGAGAATTTTGGATTTTGGATTTTTGTTAAATAAACGTTGTAGTAGACAAGGCGGAAAAACCACAGCGCATGCGCTACGAAAAACTCGACGTTACAAATTCAAAATGGCGGACGACAAATTGTATTTTGCCACGTATTTGGGGTCCAGTTTGCGCCCGCATATTGGAGTACAAGATGAGATTGCCCATCAACTTTTCAGTTCAATCCCTTTGGATTCCGTGTGGTTTTTTTTAAACGACAATCGGATGTTTTTTCGTAAGTGTTTTCTATATCATTGTACTGTCTTTGACGATAGCTGTTCTCGACGGTAGGAATTCAGTGGACCTTAGAATTTCTCGTTGTTTAAGGCCGTCGATGAATATTTAAGGTCAGAATTTTCGTAGTAGAAAGTTCGATAATTTTCACACAAAATATCAAATATGACTTTTTTTTCGTTCCAATGACTTTTTTTAAACGCCTTTCAAAGTTGTAACTGTGAAGTGGTGGCAAAGGAATCATGTAAGTCTCTCCTCCTGGCTTCGTTAAAATCGTCGCACTGTGTTTGCCTCTCGGGTAAGCAGTTCTTCGTCTTTACAAAGCTAATTCATCTTCCTTTCAGTTTTATCGAAACCTTATATATCTTGTAATATATGATCAGGTCAGTGATTTATTCCTTGTTTGTTGTTAATGCTCCTTTTAAGTGAATGTATTTGAACCTGAGCATATTAAAACATTTTACTTTTAATAACCTTGTTGTTGTGTTGTCCTTGTTGAGTTGTCGCCATTTTCTGCGTACCGGCCACAGGCCGGCAGTTTTCCCGCCGTTTTTGTAGCCGTGGGCAATTAAAGGGTCCGTTGTTGCCGTTGTAAACAAAACAGCGACGGTAAAAAAAAAGACTGTAAAGTTTTGTTTCCATGATGTTCTGTTCAAAAGCCCCGCGAAGTTTACGGAACAAAGAAAACTGTTTGTTGAGTAGCGTAGGTTGCTGGGGAAAAATTTCCCGTCTGAATAATAATCAGTGTAAAAAATACGGTTTCGAGGAGGGTGAATATCTATGCGTAAGAAATTTTGACGAGGAGAGGAAACAGAAACAGCAGCCTGGGTGCTGCTTCCCGAAAAGGTCGTTGGAAGATACATGCCCTGGGGTACTAGCCAACTGTCCCCAGCGTTTGGTCGCCGTGTTTAAAGAGCTTGATACTGTCAAAACGGGTTATGGCAAAATTTGTCTTGGCCATTTGAAACAGGCGGATAGCGACGAGAGGATAACTGGCAACAAGTGTTACGTTTCTGCCAGAAAGGTGAGGGTTTTGCACTGATATTCCCAGTTCGCTTTCCTTTCCAAGTAGGAAATTATTACTGTCATTTGTTTTAATAGCGACAACACTCTCGCGGCGAAAATGAAGCGAGCCCCACAAGGGTTTCCCCAAAGGATGTACCTAACTGGTGTGAGCTTCTTAAAAAGCTGGAAACACTTGAACAAGAAAATAAAGAGCTCATAGAAAAGAATTCACACCTGAATAACCATATTAAAGGTGTGTTTCATTTTTGTTTTTTAATGGCTTTATTGCATTAAAAGGGTTTTCTTATAAAAGTTGTTATTGTTTCAAGAAAGTTTAAACTGTTATACAATTTTGCTTTTCTAAAATGGAACATTTCAAAATCCAGTTTTAAAGAAAACCCTGCTAAATAAAAGATCAATAGACAACAGAAATTAACAATTTTCCCAACATTTGCAGTGATAGAACAGAACAACAAGGAAAAGCAAAACACGATTGATGAGCTCCAAGTTGAGACCAAAAAGCTAGCAGAAAAAAATACAGTCAGTAAGTTAACTTTTTATCCTGTCCAATCATACTGAGAAGAACATTTGACTTTATTCCATCAACAGAAATCACAATGTTGTACAAGTTATGTGAGATAGGTAATAGTGACACAGGAATCCACTTTTCCACATAGCTAAAAATGAAAAGAAAGATTTTAATACTATCAGTAAGACAGTAGAAATAGCATTAAAAAACGAAGTTAAAACAATACCATAACATAGTTTCACATTTGTACAATACATAATTATTTTTAAGGCCTTTTGCTGAAATAATATATTAATGCACACACAATTTTCCCTACTTCTAATGAAGCTACATGCATAATCTTACAAATATGCTCTGACAGAGTATAACAAAAACAACAATGAATTTCAGGTAAACCTGCATTCAGTGAATTAGTGCACTGCTTTCAGAAAGCACTGATGAGTCATTATATGAATGGAGGCCATCACTTATATGACCCAACCGAAATGGAGAAATTTTGTGAAATGCATGCACCAGGTTTATTCAATGAGTTCTACACCTCCATCCTCAATGAGTCAAAAGAAATGCCTACAGCAAAACGGAGGGAGCTTCAACGAGTAAGGACAGTGGCATTAATGCACAGCTTCAGTTTTAATAGAAATCAGGTACTGGATACTTGTTCTCTTACAGCACTATAAAAATGCAGTACAATTCATTACTGTAAGATCCTTTTTTAACATTGACAATACACTCTACTAAAAATATTATATTTTTGCTTCTTATTCCAGCCTTTTTTTGAACTTCTAAAGACATATAAAAATAAACCTTTATCCACTTCACTTCTCTTGCATGTAATAAATTGACTAGATTTCTTTATTAATGCCTACCCACCAGTCTACCCACCCCTTTCCAAAGCTGAATGGGGGCACCACTGGCTCACTGGGTAGAAAGGGGAGGGGGTACTTCCTCAAAAGGAAAATAGCCATTATCATTCAATAAAACATACTTGTACACTAAGACACAAAGCCTATTTCTAGAAAATTTGCCCAATGCAAAAAGCAAATGGCTTGAATCTCAAAATGTGTGGTGCAAGTTACAATTCACTGATGTCAGGGATGGTCATGGGATATAGCTGCCACCCAAAAACTCTTCGCAACTATGAAAAATCATCAGTAGAGGCTAACAAGCAGGAGACAAAGAAGAGAATCTTGGAAGATGTGACAGTAAGAATACTTATTTCAGTTAATCATTACAATGCTTTAGTTTCCCTTTACGAGTCTATAACTGAATTAATGCAAATGTAACATGAAGATGGTAAATTCTACGCTCATTAAATAAATGATTAAGATGAAATGACCATTAATTTTGCTGCGAGCATGGGACAAAGCAAAAACCTGAGTCCCCTAAGGGATAAAATCGATGGCTTCCAGATACTAGTTGGGTGCTCTAACCACTGAACTACAAGACACACTTGGCGAGCAAGGACATTTACTAGGTTCATATGTGACACGCACCCTGCATACTGCATGGAACAACCCATCATACGGCTAAACTGTGGCCATACCTTCCACAGAGGATGTCTGTTCCATCCAAGCGAAAGCAAACAAGAGCACAGCTATGCAATGAGAGAAGATCAAGTTAAATGTCCTGTTTGCTATGAGCCATTGTGCCATCGTATGGAAGAACTTGCAAACACACTTAACAGGTGGGTTCAAGAAAAATGTAAACTTGCTTGATGATGTGAAAGAAAAAAATAACTCTTTGGTCAAAACAGTTTCCGATTTCAATCAAACGTACACTACACTGACGGAATTTAATAAAATACGTAAATACATACATACGAATACAAACAATCGTGTACATTTTGTAGAAGCTTACTTGCCAGGGCTTTTCCGCCACAATATACTACGATTACAAAAAATATAAGGTAAATGAAAAATTACGTACCAGCTATTGATAACATTTCATTTTAACATAAATATAAATATTTAGTTTTTTATATAAAATCCAAAAACAGGAAGAAACGACCTTGCTGATAATGTAAATATACTTCATTAGCTTTACATACGACCACAAGCTCTAGTCGCTCAAGTTATTGAAGGATTGTACTGACCTGTTATACTGACGAGGTGTCTTGATTTCAATACTTTTTTGAGGTATCTGGCAGGTGAAAACGATGACATCGACGCCGCCGAAGAAGACGATGGCACCGACGACCAGGATGATGAAACCGACGACCAGGATGATGAAACCGACGACCAGGATGATGAAACCGACGATGAAGAGAACGAGTCAAAATTCGATGAAAAGTCATTCAAGGAACGAATTATTAAGATACAGGAGAAAGCTGTTCTCCGATTCTCAGCATTGCCTCATCGAGACAATAGGCTGATCAACAGATCAGACAAGACGACCACGTAAACAACGGCACACTCCGGCTGAAGACACGTGGAACTCCAAGAACGCCTGAATGACCACTAAAAACGCCTTCTTTAGAAGCCACTCAATATGCAAATGTCAATGACCAATAAACAGGGCAACCTTCGGCAAGATTTCCGCACCGGTCCCTACTTCATTATGCATGCACCAGATGAATTGTTCACATGTAAACAATTTTTGTTATTGCAGAATGATACAATATGGCTACAGCATGCATAATGAAGTAGGGACCTGTGCGGAAATCATTCCCAACCTTCTTCATAAAATCGATCGTAGGTTGTTTGTAAGATCAGTGAGATCCAGCATCTTTGCGTATTCACGCAACATGCCTCGTGCACGTCCGCCATGTTCTTATCAAAAAATATCAAAAGCACGCGCAAGCGCATTAATGTTAAGCAGCGCCCATTGCGTCATTTTGCTCAGCCAATCAGCGGTTTTTCCGCCTTGTCGTTGTAGTATAGTATTAAATCATTACCTGACCCGCATGCAGAGGCTGAAATGAAGCTTTTTTTTTTGTTTACAGGAATCTTTCTGGTTATAACTCCTGGGTACGCCATCTCAAAGTCTACTTTCCCCGTCCCTAGTGGACTCGGTGGGGAAGTATTTTGCCGTTTGTTCGGCAACAGATATCTACTATTTATGATGGGAAAAGTCTCAATCCTTTTGGTCGCATGCCTGGCAATAGAGCGATGGTACTGTGTACTCAAACCAATCAAATATAAGCGACAGTTTAACATCAAACGTATTTTGATTTACGTTGCGTTAATGTTTATTGCTACTTGCATTCTTTCCATGAACAAGTTGTTCGAAACCAGTCTTACCGGAAAGAAGTGTGTATCTCAAAAAGCCCCATATGGTAAACATGGGACGAGAGCGTTTATATTTGCTTACAGTTTCATTACATTTTACATTCCGTGCTTACTTACATGGGCCACGTTTGCTCATATAACCATAAGCCTTCCATCAACCCCGGGAGAAACCGCTGAGAACGAAAACAGGCGAAGACGGCAGAGGTTGCTGTTGCGCATGTGCGCTATTACTGCTGTGGCTTTGACAGTATGCAATTTCCCATCGCAGACAATTTACATCCTTAGTCCTTATGGTATAACAAAAATTGGCAGCCCTTTGCACAAAGGTTTTAATGTTCTAGTGTTTCTGAACTCCTGCATGAATCCGTTTATCTACTGGATAACCAACAAAGAATATCGAAAAGAATTTCAGAAACTTTTTGGTTGCAAGGCGAACGTTTGTCCTGAAGAAACAGACTTGGGGACTCAAACGGCAATGGAGTCATATAAATCATATGAAACCAAAAACTAAGTCTATTCTTAAAAGCACAATAATTTGAGTTATAGCTCTTTCGCAGGGAAACTTTACTCAGTTTCGCAACCCTTCTACTCTGCTCATTGACTGCCTTCTCTAACACCCAATATAACGTCCAGCTGTTGAACGGAACACAGAAAAATAGCTGTGACCACCTTTAAGTTCCATATCACACCTGTAATGCTTGTCTTAAACGGATATAGTTGGCTACTAAAGATTGGCCTTACTTAGCTCAGCAGAGTTGTAAACATAACAAAAGATAGATCCTTTCGAAGGATTCATTGTGAAGATGCCTTCTTTTATTATCTGTATTATAGTACCGCAGACGACCTTCATACTTTCTATTACAGAAATCTTGTGTGCTAAATATAAGACCCGTGTTAATTAGTGACAGGTGAGGCAATTAACACGAACAATTACACAAGAAAAATCATAAAATGACTGAACTCAACGGAAAGCCGGGACTCGGAAGTGCACTATATACAAAACAGTACTTAGCATGCAATTGGGAACAACTGTAACTAAAAAACTGATTGACATCTACTAATAAAAGTCAATATTACCGTAAAATATATAATGTGTAAACATGTACACATGCACACACGCACACAAACACTCCAACAAAATACTTGAGTAAAAAGACTGAATGAACAATAAGATACTGATACTGTTAATGCTGATGAGTCTCGATAATATGTAAAATGAAATTTTTAATGATAATGTCCGTCGTATTTGATGTAGTCATAATTACTGATCGTCGTCCAAACCCATTGTTTTCTGTCTGCATTATATCATCGAATGCCGAGAGAAAAAAAATGCAAACCAAGTGTGTGAGAAAAACGGGTGCGGTCTTTTTTGGTAGCAGGGAAATTATCAGGGGTAATCTTACACGTGCTAAATCGACACGCAGCATTATTAAAACACGCAGCATTATTAAACCTATAACAAGCTGCATTATTAAAAATAATGCTGCGTGTTTTGGTTTTAATAATGCAGCATGCTTTACATCCGTATATCCACTGCTGAAGCACTTCCTCGTCTCTCGCCATTCTTTAAAGATATTCAGCGCCCAATTCTACTTCCTTCGACTAGCATCGGAACTGTCTTCAAACCTCCGACATTCGTCAGATGAGATTGGCGCACGAAATCTTTCACTCCCTAGTAACAGCAAGAGAAAATGAGGTAACAACCAATACTCCTCGTTACACAAACAATTAGGACTGAAAATATTTAGAAAAGTACATGACTATCTGTCTCACTAGAAAACGAACTAACCAAAGTCAAGAACATTTGTGTCCATATCCGCTTCTAATACTTTAATGAATAAAATTATTATCCTCTGATCATTTTCTGTGCCCTTCACTCGTCGACACACCCATTCCCGAACAACAATTACAACATCGGGTTACACACAACTAAGCAAAACCAAAAGAACTGTAACGACTGAGAAAGTACTTACCATCTCATTCATCCGACTTAATAGTAAACGTTGACTGCGTAAGACACAATTCTTCTTCAGAACTGCTTTCGCAGAAGTTTTCCGCCATCATTCCAAACAACGAGTTGACTTTCAGAAAGAACTGTGTTTGTCGAGCAATATGCAAATTGAATCTACCTTGACAAACAAACAGTCAATAACTCGTTTCTGGTTGCATTTTTCACACGTACATGTCAAGTTATGCTCATGAAAACAATAGCTAATGTGGCAGTTACCTTGAATAAAAAGTATCGATTGAACGCCATGAATTGTTTAACTTATTGTTTTCCACAGAAATACAAAAGGAGGGTGACATTCGATGATATAATTGCAGACAGAAAACAATGGGTTTGGACGACGATCAGTAATTATAATAGATAATTACTTCGGCTCGCAGCATTATTGGATATAATGCAGACAGCTTCGGCCTGCGGCCTCAGCTGCCTGCATTATATCCAATAATGCTGCTCGCCTCAGTAATTATCTATTACATAAAACGCCAGGTGTAACTGAATAGAAGGCGGTAAAGAAAACCAGCATGCATGTAAAAGAACTGTCATTGATACTTTGAAACTTGTATAAATAGTCCTAAATATTGATCTGAACATTGTACTTGTATTCTTTCTCAAACCTCATCTTAATTTATTCTTATTTAATAAACAAGCCAATGTATAATCTGGCTTGATTTCTCAGTTTGGCTGTGGTCTGCATCAACTTTCCCATAAAATGATAATGACGCCTTTAACTTTCTTATTACCATCTGTAGTCACTTTTTCATTTATTTCTTTATTATTTATTATAAACCGTTTTTAAACAGTGGGTTAGGGAAATAATTCTTTGATATTAAGTAACATTGTGTTGCGAGCGATGATCTCTTTGGTCGGCATGGAAATCTAAAATGAGCATAATCACTCACAATCGAGGTTGTGACAGCGGCTTTTATTCGGCACCATCAGCTACGTGCAGTTGGTCGTTATCGCCCACCTACTTGTGCCACCGCTCCCGAGTATCTCATGGCGTATTTTTAAGATTATTAAATATTTCTTACGTCTTATCGAGTTTGGGGTCGCAGGGGCGGATCCAGAGTAGTTCAAGTGATTTCCAGAAATCACTCAAATGTTTCCAAACCTGGGTTTGTTATTTCTCAGGTTGTTTCTTGAAGCTCAGTGTTTGCAGTGTTTATTATGAAATAAAACAAAGAAAAAAATCGTCGAATCTCGTTTTACCGTCGATTACACAGCAAACCCAGTCCATTCCGAACGAATTTGACGAATCTCCGTTCGCGCGCTTTCGTCCTTTGTCGAGACTTCGGAGAACAACACGAAAAAATTCGTAGGCACGACCGGACAAAATTTGTACGCAGCGGGTGGGAGTGGTTAGTTTATCGATCTTTCCACAAATCACTCAAAACCCTCCTCTATTGGCCAGAATCACTCGCATTGTCTTGCGAACTACTCAAACTCGGTTGTGATTGGCTATCCAGGACGCAAACTACCGTGCAAACTACTGACAATCGTATATAAAGGGAAGCCTCTCCCCGAAAGTCCCTCGTTAGTTCTTGCTCCGATCAGAGTTTATTGTTAAAGTAACTTGGTACGGAGGAAGACAAGGGAAATTTTAATTATAAATGATGGTTCGAGGCGATCCAGTTTGTCGGAAGGAGGACTGTTCACAGTCTGATGTTGGTTTGGTTTTCAAGAAAATCAACTCATATTCGGACCAGGACAAGTTCATAGAGAATGTGTGGAAACCAGGTGAGCTATTTGATTTCCCAGCGTCAGTGGAATGTTCGAATTGTAGCCGTCATTTTGTGCGGAGCTGGCTGAAAAGATTTCCCTGGCTAGCATACTCTAAATATGTCGGTGGTGCATTTTGTTTACCGTGTGTTTGTTTTGGAGTCCAGTGTGGGCGAAATACGAATAAACTAGACAAATTGTTCAAGTCTCCACTCACACTTTGGACGTCCGCCGTTTCACGTTTTACCAAACACGCCAGCGGGAAATGTGAGATGCATAATTTTGCAGTGATCGCAGTGGAGAATTTTCTGAGAAACATGAGAAGAGAAGCGGTTCCAATTGATCAGCAGATCAACAATTTACTTCAACAGCAAATCAATAGAAATCGCGAAATTCTGAAATCCCTTTTTAAGACAATAATTTTCTGCGGAAAAAACAACATAGCCCTCAGAGGTACACGAGGTGATGATCGAGGAAATGGAAGTCTTTCCGGTAATTTCCATGCACTGTTAGAATTTCGAATTGACAGCGGCGACCAAACACTAAAACATCACCTGGAAACCGCTCCCAGAAATGCGACTTATATTTCCAAAACCATTCAAAATGAGATGATTACAACTGTGGGTGCTATCATAGTGAATTATTTGTCACAGGAAATCAGGGACAGCAAATTTTTTCCATTATGTCTGACGAAGCAGCTGACATATCAAATAAACAAAACCTTTCAGTGGTGATCAGATTTCTCGATTCGACCAAAACAGTCAGAGAAGAGTTTGTAGGATTCTACCTTTGTGAGGAAATACTATACTTGAAATCCTGATCACTATTCCCATTTCATCGGCATCTTTCGAAAGGTCCATTTCAACCCTCCGAAATCTGAAGACTTATTTGAGAAGTACAATGGTCCAGGATAGACTGAATGGATTAGCACTGATGCATGCCCATTGGGAAATGGAATTAGATCTTGAACAAATTATAGATTTATTTGCTAATTTACATCCCAGAAGAATGAGAATGGAAAATATTTTAAATGAGTTATTTTGTACCAGGCAGTCACTAGTGTTTCTAGAGTACTTGTGAGTTATCAGTGTTCCATCGGGATTGATGTAATCCTTAAACTGATGGAGAACAGTACAGATACATAACTGGTGTCTGTGGTACAATTGTATTAATACTTATATCTGGACAAAAAAGTCATTCTTCAATAGTTTTTAGAGTTATTTTTCCACTGACACTGGGTATTTGATAAGCTTAAATGGTTTTCACATATTCTCTCAGTCTGAGCTCATTGGACCACATCAATTTATACACATCAATTTTTTTTCCTCCATTCCCACTTTGAGCTAACTGACCTGATTCCCACTGAATAGTTATTGGCACCCCCACAAGCATCCAAGACAGCAATCCAGGCAGCAGATCTACTACATTTTCAAAAGTAGCCCTCAATCTTAATTCACATGCTAGACTCCTTAGACACAGAAAGGCAAATTTCTGGACAAAAAAAATTTACTGTTATTCTGGTTTGTCTGTGTAAATACACAGAATTGATTTTTTTGTACAGAATTATGCCTTTCTGAGGAGGTACTGTTAATGTGTCTGAATGGCTTAAAGTGCTCTCAGAATGCAGGAAAATTGCATTCTGGGAGCATTAAATTTCAAATTTTCTTGGTGGGGGGGGGGGGGGGATGGGGGGCATACCCCCAAACCCCCCAAACCCCCCTAGTTAAGGTGCTGCAAATCACTCATGTAAAATCCTGGATCCGCCCCTGGGTCGCGCCTCACATAGGTTCGCACGCATTCTTTTGCTGTTCTTGATCGTCAGTATCGTCCACTGCTGTTTTCTGTTTTCACAGAGTTTCTCCTTGTTTCTCCTGTTCTTTTGCAAGTTTGTCAATTACGGATCCAACGAAGCGGAAGACAAAACTATATTACAAAGACCTTTTCGTAAAACGCATCGCTGTACGTCCTTGGATTCGCGGATCATTCGCCATGAAGTTGTTTCTGAAAATAAGCCTGGTACTTAGAAAGCCAATTAGTGCTCCTCAGTGATCACCGTCTGAGGCTGGTTTTCAGTAGTGACAGAGTCAGAGTCGTAACTGGAATCTTAAAACGATATGATCTATTGAAAATTAACCGATGGAGTAGCTAGTAAAGTGTCCAACACTTGTGTCACTAGCGCAAGTGACCATTAACATCCTCAACAGAGTCGGAAGAATAAACCAATCACAACCCCTAATGGCGACCACTGTGATCGGTCCATTCTTTCTCATCTGATGCTGAGTCCAAAACTTTAACTTTTCAGAGGATCATGAACGACAGAGTGAAAGAAGAACTAGAGACTCTGCTTCCCGCTTAGTCGGTTTAATTCTGAAACGAGCTCCACCCTCCTCGATGTGGGAGAAGCTGTCTGTAAAAAACAGAAAGAAATAATTATGTATAAAACAATTCATGATCTTGCCCCGGAATACCTTCAACGCCTTTTCAGTCAGCGAAATGCTGAATATAACTTGAGAAACTTAGAAGGGAAACTCACTCTGCCCAAGCCAAATACTAATTATTTGAAACGAAGTTCTCTTATGGCGGGGCCTGTTTGTGGAACAGTTTGCCCCCGGAATACTTAAGAAATGTTGACTCTATTGGGCAGTTAAAGCGTACAATCACGCAGGTATCTGACCTATGAGATTCCCACACGGCAATCATGTAAAACAGACTTGTAAAGCGTTTTCTTTTTTTTAGCTTAACTGATAATATAGTTTACTTAATTACTTCTGATCGTATCACTCTGCGCTTCCGATTACAGTAAGCAGAATCTGAAGAAAACGACAACTTTTTGATTCTGCCGATTCCGATTCCGTCGAGTCCTGTCTCCACTTACGACTTCGATTTTCACTGTGTCATAAGCGCTCTTACAACTCGGCTCAAGGCGCCGACTCCTCCCACGCCGACTCGTCCCACTACACGGAATAAGTAAACAGAGCTGCAGTCATACGCAAAAGTTTTTATTGCGAAAAACACAACAGATGTATATTAAGAGGCATTACCTTCCTCTATTGTTTACTGGTTTACAGATCGTAGATATATTGTATACATCAATCATTATTTAAAATTAATAGCTTAATAAAAGGACCGTAGGATCAATAGCACTTAGCTCAGAATAACAAAGAAAAAATGGGAATAACTGTGCCTTTCCTGTCGTGACAGCTGTCTGCATCCAGCTGTATAGGAGTGTACAGATATGAAACAGCTTGGAATACAAAGCCGCCGCTACTGCGGAGTAAGTAAATATTTCTATGATAGCATAACGCTCTCGAGATATATGGATCTTTGGAAGTAATGTGTTCTTATCGACAGTTTTTTGACGCAGCATTACGAACACAAAGTTATAAGTTTGCATTTATACTTAATACACACATTCGCCTTAACTTAGCTCAAGGTCCCTCTCTATTTCAGTTGCAATTCAATGTGGCGGCCTCTTTTGTTAGTATTCAACTGTGATTAGCTTATCTATATGCCCCTTTATCTTGATAAAAATAACTGCACAACGCCAACTGCAACATCACTCTAGAAGTTGCATTTATATAGAGTAGCACCAAAGGAGTAGACACCAAAACGTTTCTCTTTAGAAAAGTTGCCACATTGTACCTTAATAACCGAGATCTTGGCGTCTTGCCATTTTCTATCAAGCGTATTTATAAACAACATGCAAGACGTGAGTATATGAGAGAAGTAATATATTTGTACTGCGAATGGAAACGTGGTGCAAAATTTGATCTGCACAGGACTTACTCAAATTTTTAGCAATTGCGATTTAGTCTAAAAATATGGAACTGAAAACGGGATTCGAACCCGAGACCTCTGAGATACTGGTGCGATACTCTACCAGCTAAGCTAACCAGCTGACCACGTTGGGAACAGTAATAATATACTCCCGTGCTCCGAATGACCTCAATGGATTGAGTATATATGAAGGCTGTTATATATTTACACAGCGGTGAAAACATAACTGTAAAGATTCGCCAAATCTACCGCAAAGGATATTCCATTGAGTAACTTGGTTCTTAAGTAACTATAAACTAGAGCATAAACCTGCGCTTTTTACGGTGTTATAATTCTAGAACACAGTGATACCTGTATTGAGCTCAAGCGGAGACGCTGTAGGTCCTGTAGGCTTGCAGAATTCGTCAAGGTAGATTAGTTTGTTGCTACATTTCATCTATAGTTGTTGTCTCACACTCGAAACGCAGCGAGACAGAGAGATCAAGTAATTTTCCATTTCATAGTCGTTGCGCTGCAGTTGCTTCTGTTTCCATTTCCATGTCCAATGCTGATGGGTTCTTTTTTTTACATTGTAAAAGATTTAAAAATTCATCCCTGTATTCCTTATTGGCAAAATAATAGATAAATGGATTCATACAGGAGTTGAAGAGAGCAAGCACATTAAATCCTTTATGCAGATCACTACCAATTGTTGTAACACCAAAAGGACTGAGAGTATAAATTGTTTGTGCGGGAAAACCGCATACAGTTAGAGCGACAGCCGTTATGGCACACATGCGTAAAAGCACTTTCTGCCTTAAACGTTGACTTTCAAAATTAACACCTGCAAGGGATGAATGGAGGTTGAGCGCAACGTCGGCAAAAGTGAACCAAGTAAAAAAGCATGGAATATAAAAAGTAACCAGACTATAGGTTACAATGAAAGCTTGGGTTCCCTCCTGGCCATAAGGTGCCTGTTTAGAGGTACATTTCTCTCCAGATAAACTTGTTTCAAAAAACTTATTTAGCGATAAAATGCAAGTTACAACACACATCACAAACACATAGATAACAACGCGTTTTCTGCTGAAATGAGTCTCATATTTGATTGGCTTAAAAACACAGTACCAGCGCTCCATGGCAAGGCAAGTGACCAATAGGATTGAGACTTTACCCATCAGAAACAGAAGATATCTTTTGTCCAGCAGGCGACAAAACACTTCGCCACCTAACCCATAGGGGACTGGGTAGGAGGCTTTTGTTATGACATAACCAGGGGTAGCGACGAGAAAAACACCTGTATGGGAAAAAAACATCAACAAGTAAAAAAGGATGAAAGAAAGGAAGCATTATTAAAAAAGAAGAAATACCTGAACAAATGTGAAAATGAACAAAGGATAACAGAGAAGAGCAATAATGACTAAAACTACAAATTGGACATTCAATGATTGATCCTTTCCAGATCAGAATCTACTATGAACTTTTGAATGAATGAATGAATGGTTAATTGAATGAATGAATGAATGATTAATTGAATGATTAATTGAATGGTGAATGAACAGTTGACAGCCTTTATTTTCCCGTGAAATCACCGCACTGAGTGAAAATGTAAGCGAAATCTGTGGAGAGTGCAAAACTATATATTTTGTTTCATGTCATGAACGAAGAATTTTCAAAAAGCACAGTAACCAGTGATCAGGCGTTTTTTTTTTCGGCGAAGGGGAAACGAAAAAAATATGGCGTCCTTCCTGTCCCACGCCATACAAATTACAAGGGAAGGACACCTGATCACAGTTTAAAGGCACGGCTACAAACCAACTTTTTACACCTCGCTTTCTTTCACAATCAAAAGAACAGGCAATTACCTGTCAACATATCGACGATTGCTAAGCTGAACAGAAGAATGTTGTGCGGTCGCTTTAACATTGAAGGTTTTCTCAGGAGAATGGTGCAGAATATCAAGTTAAACAATATAGCTGAGCCTGCGATTAAACCAAACACCACTGCTAGTGCAACATGGGAACTTTCTTGCTGTGTTGGTCCCGTGGGGAGAGGGCTCGTGGTGTTATCCATTTCGTTCCAACTGCAAAGTGTACATAAAGAACTTTCCAGTTACACTGCGCTCAAATAAAAATGAATTATTTGCTCGACAGTGTCAATAGCATGTCACTTTGGTGATTCCTTGACCATAGTAACGAGCAACTTATAATCTTCAAGCTTAGCGGCAAGCGTTCCGTCAAGTGAAGTTACATAGCTGTACAGAGAATTGAATTGTTGGGTGAAATAGAAAAATCCAAAATAATAGCATGGCTGACTTTTTTTAAAGAAAGATTCGATCTTCGCGCTTTATTACCCCACCATGCGTATGATCCGCGATAACATGCTTGATTTGCCAGGCTGTGCGGTAATTTAGCGTTTTAATGACAGATAAAGGCAATATTTCCAAACATTTAGAATCTTCAAACACTCTTGTTCACAAACTATTCACAGTGCCAAATTTGATTAGGTTTCTTTCTTTCCTCTCACCATCTCAGGCTGAAAAAAGTTTGATACACAGACAAGACCTACAAATATGTGACACTGTTCATTTCAGTTTTATGATGGCGGAAAAGAATCTGCGACACAGGAATTCAAGTGACGAAAAGGCGGCTATTACCGCTGGGGCAAAATGAACAACAACGTTTTGCAGTTCACCAGCATGATAGGTAAGGTCGTTTTTCTGCAAATCTCGGGCGATATCGAGCCAGCGAAATCAAGCACCATTACACAGCTCTGCTGCAGACAGTTTGTTATTTTGGGTTGGGTGCACCAAATTCTGTCACAGTTTAAGGCAACCCAGCATAGGATTACAACATTCACTTTGCAGTACTTACGAGATATAGCAGATTGGCAGTCAACCTAGAAAGAATAAGCCACAAGTAACTGACTTTGTTAAATTGTACCACTCCCAGAGTCGCTTGTTGTGCGTGCTTAATTTGTGTCGCATTTGTGGACGTCAACTAACAGAAATCGATTAACTTTGATAGGGTGACGGGAGAGGGAGGGGGGTGGGGTAGTCTGACATTATTTGGTCAAATTGTCTTGTAATTTCTGTTGGTCAAACTGTTACCTCCAACGCTATGGATGCAAATCTCTTTGCCGACTTCGAAGTGATGCTTTAATTTGACCTTTGCCTTTAGAAAGAAAGAAAAAAGAATTCTGATTTGCTCTCTGGGTTTGGTAACATTCAGGGTAAATTCCAACTTTTGAGACCGGTTGAAGTGCTGTGGTAATAACACCCTGCAACAACCGACCCAGTGGGGAGGGGGAAGCTCTCTGCGAGATTATTCTTTTAGGATACTTCGTTGTCACAAATATCTGTAAACTCACGCAAGTCAAAAATATACCTGGCAAGTCACGCCATGATACGTAGCAAAATTCTGAAAAGTTACGAAGGACCCTGCGGTTGTTGGATTTTGGACCATTTGGGGGCACTCGTTCCGTGTTCCACGGTGTTAGTATCATAATTTTTTGTGCTTATATAAAAGTGGTCCGTAGCGCCAACCTGATACTTGTTACTGTAGTAACACTGCACAATTTATCTATCATCAGATGTACAGATGCGTTCTGTTGATAGCAATCATTGCTTGTCTTCCGTTACGTTCAGTTGAAATTCAACGCCCGTCTTCAAAGACTGAAATTATTTTGGTTACCCACTCACTCGCTCCCTGGATGGAACTGAGAAGTGTAACTAGAAATACGACTCCCGCAAAACCTCGCGAAGCTAGTTTTTAAAGGACTCCTAATTGTTTTTCCTACGAGGGATGAAACCCCAATTTATGTATTTACTTATTATTATATTTTTTTTATATTTTGTACTTTCTCATTTTTGCAATTATTATCATGATTATTATGATTGTATTATTATCATTATCATTTTTAATATTACTACTGGTATTGATGTTATTATTATTATTGTTATTTTTTATATTTAACATAATATACTGTTATGGGGTGGGGGTGTATGTCCTAATCTGGGAAAAGGTATTGTTCCTCTACTACTACAAGCAATTCCGTTTTTCTTCTGAATAGGGTTTGTCTCATATGAAGTAAAAATTACTCAACTCTGAACAATACCATTTCTTCTTTTAAGCTTAGAATTTAGTCATGGTTGCCACAGCCATAAGATCTTTAAATTCCCTGACTTTTTCCCTTACCCAGTTCAGTGCTAGTGCAATCATTATCATCATTATAATCATGTCCACACAGTTAGTGTGGAAAATCATGATTGAAAGCAGATGGCATTTAGGAAACTTCAAAGACTTGTTATACATACAGCACCCTTGCAATGAATATATAAGAAAAATTGCTAAAAACTTTAGCATTACAAACTTTAGTTTCTCCCTTATAGAGTTTTTCCAATGTTAAAGGTCAACTGTATATTATGGTTGTTATTAAGTAATGGTCCGCGTAAGAACTAGGCAAAAGAACAATAGGCTAGTGCAATAGCTCTAACTTTTGATTGGCGCATAGAACAATGCTAATATTTGACCGTGAGGTAGACAGGAGGGACCTGGGGAAAACTAAGGAGAAAAATGTTGTTTATGTCGGGTTTTTCATTGTTTTTTCGGCGATTTTTGGCCGTCCACCAATCAGATTCGTCGATTTAATTGATATTAACAATTAAGAGTTCACACTTTTTAATCGATTTTGCGTTTGACCTGCCTAGTTCTTACGCGGACCATTACTTAAATATTTGTATTTGACATCATAAAAATGAATTAAACAGCATTAAGGAAAAATGTTAAGATGTTGCCTAATTTTGCAAAGTAGGGCTTAAATTAACTTTTCATTTGTGGGAAAAGGATGGGTGATAAGAGAGTAATTCCCAGGGATACATGGAACTCAAAGGTAAAAACCCATTTTGAAATGGCTCAATGAAACTTGTCTGTCCCAACAAACTTTTTGATTATGCAATACATATATGTAGGTAATGACATTAACTGATCATCGCAGTAGCTTATATGTAGCAAAGAAATAGAGCAAAGAGAAATACTACTCAGAAGTCAGTAATAACATCTGCTTTATTTACAAATAATTGCATTGATCAGTGATAATATTGCAGAACCAGTCACTTATTGTTTCACTTATCGTTTCTGTTGAAAATACTGAACATAACTGCTACATCAAACAAATCTACAATAATTATATTTTTACTGTTGCAATGATATCAGATCACATAATTATAAATAGTTGCTATCACAACTGCAATCTCTGTATTGGGAATTTCTTTCAAATGGAAGGCAATCGTTTCACTACGAAAAATACCTACTTGCATTCTCATTGCAGTATTAATACTACGTGACTGTCACCTTTCATTTCTTTGCGGTTGGTTTCTGTTTCCCCTTTCCTGGCACTTTTTTCACGACGATATGGTAATCTGTTTTGTCGCTCGTCTTCTGTTTCTGTCTGCATGCTGGAAGTCGTTCCTACTCGGTTTCCGTTCTAAGTCATTTTGATAAATTTTGTTCGCCAATTTCGTTATGTAATCGCTCGCTCAATAATTTTTTGTCCCGTATACCTAAAACGAGTCTTTGTTTCTATCGATAACAAATTCAATTTCCAATGTAACTTGATGGTATTCCTGGTCCTTTTCCTTGCTGATTCCTTTGCTTTTTGAGCAAGCAGCTGTTGTCTTAGCTGCGATGTCTCTTGTTATCGTCTCTACCGTCGTTTCTCAATCTCTGCTTTGAGTCGCCGCTTCCCGTGTGCCGATTTTTGCGGCATTCAAACTTACTCGACGACGATCTCTCGCCATTCTTTCTTGTATATGTAGGAGATCTTCTTGCTGGGATGTATTTCCAAGACGAGTGAAATCGGTTTCCACAAAATTCACATTATTTTCAAAACATCATTAAAGGGAATTCGTAATGGGTGAATTTCACATGGAGTAACGCTGCCAGGTAACCTGGCCTGCGAACGGACACCTTTAAAATATATTTAACAAATAAAGAAGCCTAAGCCGTGTATTACACTGTGATAAAACACGACGGGCATTTGAGAACACAAGTGAAATGTAGAAAACACGAGCCGCAGGCGAGTGTTTTCTACATTTCTCGAGTGTTCTCAAATGCCTGGAGTGTTTTAATCACAGTGTAATACACGGCTTAGGCTTCTTTATTCGCTTTATGATATAGATTTTACATGCCGCGAATAGAAACAACAAAGCACACAGATCGACAAACCGACGCCAATTAATACCAAATTCGCGACTTTTTTCGCTTCTTCTTCTTTATTTGTTTCATTATTCTCAGCTTCAAAACTTTCTGCTGCTTCGCAGAGAATTCCATCATGAATTTCTTCAAAGAAAAATGTTTTTCGCCATCTCTTAGAGAATTATCGAGTGAAGGTAATGTGGCGAAAAACAATAAAACACGCTTTTTCTATGTTTTATACTCTGATAAAACATAGGTTTTTGACCAATCAGGGCGCGCGTAAGAACGTAGCTATATTATAAATACATTTATTATATATACAGCCCCTGTATATGAGCAAACGCGCGCTCTGATTGGTTCCCTACTCATAGTATATCAGATCATATACCATAGTACGGAAAACGGCCATCATGGAGGAATGATTTCTTGAATTAGGCGGGGAGAAATTCAAGTCTTGCTTGAAAAAAACGTACCAAAAAAATACTATCGAAGCAAATAAATATGGCATTGACTGATTCGACGGTAAGTGAGCAAAGTATATAGCGAAATTGTTTATTACGAACGATAGTGAAACTCTTACATGCAGCTGCCATTTTGAAAGATCTGTGGAGCCCGTAAACTGAGTTTTTATTTATTTCTACCTAATTTTCCACTTTTAATTCTCAAATTGATTTGCTAACTCGAAAAAAATTGACAAGTACATCAAAGAGATGTTTAAAAACGAGCCGGCCTCGTGTTTGAAACTTTTTTACACATCGGCTCTACAACATGGCGGCTCGACAACAACATGGTTCTGTTCAAAAACAAAAACAAAGTGAATTCTTGTCGTACAAACTAATTCCAGTGTCTCATAAGCGAGGGTTTAGAGATATAATAAAACAATTATTCCACTCAATCTCGTCGTATATGAGCTATAGCCAACTCGGCGCTACGCGCCTCGTTGGCTATTAGCTCATATACGACTCGATTTCGTGGAATAATTGTTAAATATAAAAACTCTCGGCTCGATTTACTCGGGCTTGCGAGCCACGTGGTCTGACCGAAAGCGACACGATTAGTAACCTCGCTACGCTCGGCCTTCGGCCTCGCTTCGCGAGGAATAAGTATTTCACAACGAAGCGGGAAGAAAACCAACAAACACAAAACAAATTGACGCAATTTATGAATTGACAGTTTATTTACATTCATAGAAAAGAAATTTAAGAAGAACTAAGAAAACAGAAACTTCGAAGTTTTAAAAGAGATCTTCTATAGAGAATCAAAACAAGAAAGGAAGCTAAATAAAGTATGTTGCCCATAACAGACTAGAAAAAAAGACGATACATGTACGATGTTACTGCTATTGAAATCTCCTCGCTTGACCATCCCAAGCGTATAGGTTTCCAGCAGTTCAGGCCAAAATTAAAAATTGACTGGAACCTACAAACCAATGGCTGCTTAGCCAAATATTTGTCGCTTGTCCACGGAGGACGGTCCATTTCACAGCTGGGAATTTATAACATTATCTTCGGGACCACGCCCCTTTGTCCGAATTAAATATTAACTGCGATATTTTACTGTCCATCTCATTGGCCGAGGGGAGGGATTAGGCATACTGTGACTACCGTCACGTGGTCTGATATTGTTCTCATAGATTTCATCTAGTCTGTTTTTTGTTCTTTGTTATCTAAACAAACGAGAAAAATGCTTCGATGCTTTCCACACAGTGTCCTGGTTTGACGAGCTGCAAATTGAGAAACAAAAACATCAGAAAACAAAACACCTGCACCACGTGGTCTTTAACTGCGGTCACCAAAAATATCAAACAATAAATAACAGACAATTATGTAACATTATTAAAACCATTAGTTCCCTCAGTGCTGATGGATGGTGGTAGGTACCTCCACTCTGGGAAATATACTGTTAAAACAGAGAAAGTAAACATATCGTACCGAACAAGAGACTGGTGAAAGTCCTGTAGCTGTTGACGAGTGGCTATAACATTCCCAGTAACTGTATGTGTTTGAATGGACTGCAGGGAAACTTCCACCCATTTGGCGGTATCCTAACAAAAACAAGAACACAAGTCACTTCAGTAAGAACTAAATACGAAACAAGAGCTTTGTACAACTACAGTACACTGTTTAAAATTTACGCTCCGTACGTAATTCCTCCCTCTGAATCACAATGTTTAAGCCAGATGAAAATCTTAACAACCCGTCCGATCACAATTTTAAGCACCTCAGATCTAGTAGGAAAATCCGAATCAATTTAAGTAACTGGGTAACGGTGCACCTACCCCTCCCCGAATCCAACATTAACGCTAACCTTTTAACTTATTAAAACTTGTTGGGTTAGGGGAGGGGTAGGTGCACAGTTGCCCAGACACTTATATTGAACCGAAAATCCCATTTCCGTTTTGATATTTAACTGTGATGATACTTTGCCTTTCAAGTACAAGATTTACATGACCCAACAATATAACAAAAAGATTTTACATAATCCAACAGTATAGAGTATCTTAACTGCTGAGAAGTTTACCTCTCTACAGAAGGAAATAAATTCCCACAATACTTCGGCAACATCCAGCACCATGTAGGACGGGAGCGCCCCAGCGCATGCCTGAACGAGACCTGCAGTACAAGCGCATTTACGGTAAGTGAAAAATGGCATACTTAAGGTAACGGCTAAAAACAAGTTACAAATACTTGTTTTACCGGTTATGATGTTTTGTCCATGAACAGACAAGATTTTTTGCACTAGTGAAATCCGGTCTTGAACGTTGTTCCGTGCCTGAGGAGAAAAAGGGAAAACACGGAAAACACAGATAAAACTGGCAGCAGTTTATCGATAGATGAAAGACGGACAGTGAAAGGCCGAGTTTAAGCAGTATCAAATGGATCCCTGATGACTTCCAAATGACCAGTGACAATCGACTGACCGATCAACAACAAACTGTTATCGTGACTCCTATTATTTTGTTTACAAACTCCAGAAAGGACAGCCGCATGGCAAAACGTTTAACTCGAAGGTGTGACAAACTTTAATTGTCAGTTCTGGCGACATAGCACTCCGTAATCTTTGGTCGAAACTTTTTCTTTGGCACAAGTATTTAAGTACTTTTTCCCAAATTTATTTTAATACAGATTATTTATTGAGTGCTGATTAACCTTCTCTGTAGCACAGCTAACAAGACTCTTAAGGAACTTCATTACTGATAAATTGGCATCTCTGTGTTCCAAAGTACTGCTGGCTACTGCGCACTGGATAGCAGGCACTGCTACGTCACTCTGCAGAAACGCCACGGGGCATTTCTGAAGACATCTGAAACAAACAGTACATGAATAATAGAATGAATCGACAAAGATCGTGTCATGGCATATCAAATCACAGGACTTAGCATTGAAATAGTTCAATTGCAACAAAATTACAAAACTGGTGTGGATACTACCATGGCTGGCAAAGATGTTCTAATTTTAAGTACCTACAGTTCCGCAACACAATCCTGTTTAGGATGAGTACTTAACAAAATATTTTAGAAAACATGTTCTCATAACAGGCGATTAGACCTAAAAAGCGCCCTGAAAATGGAGATTTTCGACTCCATCCACAAGTACAATTGATGGTCTGGGCTGGTCACTGACGAGTAACTTCCGTTGGGGCAAAAAAGAACGCACTAGAGAGATCTCCCCTGTACACCAAGTGGGACACGAAAGTAGAGCCAAAAGAACGATGCTTAATAGTTCGCAATGGACAGAAACCATTAATTGGGAATTAAAGGGAAAAAATAACAGAATGAAGACATCAGGGAACACCGCCAAGAAAAAAAGAAAAGGCCAATGTCGTGGTTAGACCGTGGGAGACTTGGAGTGGGATCATAGTAACTTTGTGTTGGCCCCTTACACAAGAAAGTTTGTCAAAGGGGTGGGGGAGGCGCATTCTACTTCGGTGTAACATCTCTTCTAGGGACATGTGTGACCTTAACCTGGCTCAATTCAATAAAACTTTAACACGTGTAGCTAGTGTATTTAAAATTTCAAACAATAGCTACATTTGTATATTACGCTTGCAAAAGTTTGGTTGGATTAAACCCTGAAATGTATTTATTGTACAGTTGCAGAAGCTCTTTCGTTACCTGCCACATAATCTGAATAAATCATCTATCGTGTCAGGGTTTTCAATCAATCCTTTCTCCTGAGTTAAAAGCTGAAATGCTGGACCACAAAAGGCCTGAAAATGGAAGTATATAACATTGCTTCAGTGCTCTCTTATTTACAGTATGAAGGTGCCGTATGAAAACAGAAATATGTAGCTAAGGCAAACTTCAAAATACTAGCGACCATTAAACAGGAGAAGCGTTTTATATAACTGGTTGTGAACTAGACAAAGACACACCAAAGATGACGTATTTCTTGGCCATTGCAGGGTGTCCAGAACTTACATGTGCCAGTTGAATAGCATGACAACAGAAACAGAGCATGTCACATACCACAGTCATGCTGATCAGACCAGGAACACAGCCTGACTCATCACCATATTCATCAACCAGAATACTGCCCAGATACAGGAAACATGAGTGAGGGTTGGTACCATATACACTGACCATCTGAAAAACATGCAAGTCATGACATTGTGAGTATTCATCCAGCTGAAAAATCTTAACTCTCAAACCAGCTGCAGAGTGGTTATTAGTAAGATAGAATAAAAAATGGTTGTAGGGGGCCACAAATTTACTAGTTGTTTGAAGTATTCCGAGCTAACCTCTTCAAATAAAGTGTTATTATTTTATTCATAAATCCACAGCCCTGGTAAACTGTGCATGCATCTGTCTCCTATGGGTATTCTGACAGAGAGGTCTATCAGGATGAAAATGTTAACCACATATTGGGGTTATTAAATAGCACTAGCATTGTATGACATACTGATAGACATACAGTAGACATGGTTCATTTATCCACTTAGTGGTAAGAATGTGTGATAATTTAAGCACACAGTGGTAATAATGTACAATAATATTGCCAGTCAGTAAACTAATGTGACCCACCTGTGAAACCAAGGGCGATAAGAGATATATTGCTGATTTTCCTATACAGCGGATAGCAAACCGTATGCACCTGTAGATGGAGAAACAATGATAATGATGATGATGAAAATGATATTTCTATTGTAGTCATAATTTAATAAACTTGGCATAATACTGATTAGGTATTCTCAACATATAGTACTTACCGGCAGCATCTTTCAATGACTTTAATATCTCCCCTGTACTTGTCACAAATACGAGAAAGTAAAGGCCAAACCTACACAGATACAAACATCTTGACTGTTAAACATTGATTCCTCTAGGTTTCACTTAATATTAAGGCCCTTACAAAGAGAATTGAGAGCTAGTAAACCTATACAATATCATTTAAAATCCAACAACAAAACAGACAGAAATCTGCTAACTGAGTCGCTGCATGTTAATGATATGAAGGTAAACGTACTTCCTCCACAACACAAAGTGCAGGGTGTACTTTGCCATTTTCTGATTCAAAGTTGGAATACCTGTAGTGGTGCAAATTCAAAAGAAATTACAATCTTTAGTTCAAAAAATCATTTCACTTCAGATTACACTGAGCCTGAATTTGAGTTCAAGGTTTTAAATTTGTAACAACCCTACACTGAATTACAAAGCAGGCAGTATGCCACCTTAAAAGTATGGTCACCTGTTTTCATATCACAAAACTTTTAGGGTTCTCACCTAAATGTTGCAGCCAATCGATCCAACCAAAGTGTAGGGTCTGGGAAGGAATTTGCAGCAGCTGATAGAATCTTAAAAGAAAAACATTAAGCAAATTGGACAAATTCAAGTTAAAAAACTCCAATAAGGCAGGAGGGAGCAATCCACCAATAACTTTTTATTATCCACAGTACACTGTATATCACTATGATTCTTATCAATGTGCACAGTATAATAATTGCCTTCAATAGCAAGCACCTGTTTCAGTGATGTTATGTGTACCATACAAATGGAATGTACTCCTTCAGCAGCTTTTTCTGGAGAAAGGCCTTCTAGCACCTTGCACACTCCTAAAAAGAAACATTTATTTTAATATTAAAATTACTGTATAAGAGGAAGACTAACACAATCCAGAGAGCAAATAACAGAATTGAAGCTTCTACTCTGGCAGTAATAATGCAATTTTTAGCACTTGCAGTTTAGCCTGGAAAAAAAAGAACATGTGCTTATTGACTAAGTGGGAGGGCCGGATGGGAAATGTTTGGCTCAAGGTCATGACGTACAGACCGAGTGCAGCAAGGTCCATACATCATGAATGGGAGCCAAAATGCTTTCTGGTTCAGGCCGACCTACATGTAACTAAGTAATAAGCTGTTTATCATATGATCACAGACTAAGTTTTGAAAATTTCAAAAATTTGTTTTTCTTCCAAATAGGAAGAGATAGCTTAGTGTGCACAGGAAAAATCACAATCGAGTGCAATTTTTTTTAGTCAGAACAAGAATTTGGCAATTCATTGAAAAACATGACTTATTTTCTCATTTATGTTTTCAGTGTTTTCTTTTATACCTCGCAACAAAGCTGAACAAGTGCACCAGGGCTGGACGGCTTTTTCTGGACTGGCTCACGTCAATCCATCGGGCCCTTCACACTTCAGGTTTTACTATAGTTTTCCATGGGATTGTGCGACTGGGGCCAGACAGGTCACACAATAACATGCAAGATTAACCAGTCATGTTCATAACATCCACTGACCTCTTAAGAGTCCTATATATGCTTCATGAGATATTGATAAGGAATCTGCAGCCACCACCACCTGACAATAATCATTAACAATACCATTAATAAGGCTAGCAATACTATCAACGACAATTAAAAACAGGAGAAACCAAAACAAAGAAATTGGAAAACAATATACTGCTGACAGTGAATGCATTTTAAATTGAATGTATCTACTAAGGTAGATTTTATCATTCTTCCAGTTGACAGCTTAAAATAAAATACAAACAAAATGTTGAATGGGGGAAACATTCACAGCTTCACCACTTAACAAGAAATTTTTCTGTTATGGCTGGGTCCTACAATGGATAGTGATTACACTGTGTACTGTAGCAGGGGGCTTAAGACATTTACACCATAGAAACAATACCAGTTTGCGTAAAATGTTTCTAACCTTTGTCAGTACATCAAAGTACTTTGCCATCTGAGAAAAACATGACATACACAGACTCTCAAGGGCTGATGCAGAAACTGATGACAGAGAAGATTCCTGGATATTGGAAAGGAGAAACTGGAGCACTGGATCTGTAAGTAAAACAATGACATCAAGTGTAGCGATAATTCATCACGTTATTCTGCATGTATCAGCACATGACCTCTGATCACCAGTTCCATGTCAGCCAATCAGCGACTTTGATCTTATCACATAATTATGTAATAACCAGACAAAAAGACTGTGTTAGAAAAGCTTTGGTTTTTTGAGTACCCTCTGTTAGTTTTGAGTAAACGTTATTCGTCTACTCGACTGAGTTGTCACATTGATTTTGTTACATCAAGTCATTTAATTTTTTCTGTTATATTATGTCATAATTTTGATAGGAATAATGCAACATTGTTCTGTACCTAAATACTGTAAGTGCTTCAGAATCCACTCAGCAAGCTCACCAACCAGTTTAATGCTGGAATGTCTTACGGCAACATGACAAGTTGATGGTAAACTCAGAACCACAGGCAGAAAGTGACCTACTATTTCACAGTCCCTTCATAAAAAATATAAGGAAACAATGTAAGATATGTTTACTTTAAAGGTATGAATGACAAAAAAAGCTAAAACTGTTAAATTTAACACTTACAGTGAAACATTCCGTGAAACTGTTGACATTACAAACAATATGGCCTCTGTTGCTTCCCATGGTAATTTACTTCCTTGCTGAACTAGGCTGTTATACATCTATCATGAACAAAACAACTGTTAAAAATTCCACAAACTTAACGATGTGAAGTAAGTTATCACATTGTTATACCTGCGAGAAGCAGTTTGATGAACCAACAATGAAAACACAGTCCTTGATAAGATCTGCTACTCGTGCACGGAATTCAGCGAACTCATCGCTTTCATCTGGAATACCTTGCTGCAGAAACAAAACACAGATTATAATATGTCAGAAAAACTATAGAAAACTTGAAACTGGGTTATACCACCGTAAGGTAAAAGGGAGGTGCTGACATTTCGAATGTTAGCCCTTTGTCGGAGCGAATGAGAGGATTGTGGGTTATGTTCAATTTATATAGAGAAGTTTGGAGCCATACTATTGGTGGAACCATAGTAGTGTGTGAATGGAAGTGAATAAATTAGATGAATGATTAAATGAATGAGAAACGTTCGTTAATACCGTGGGGATTAAGAGAACTGAGTTGGAAGATAAATTTCTGTTCTAGGTTTTTACGGCTTTCCGTGTTGCCCTGATGCACAGAAAGGCCACATGCCGTCATATTGTGAGTTGAGTGGTTAGGTAGATTAAAGTGTCGTGTTACAGGTTTCGATGCATCTTTTTCATTTCGTTCGACGTCACGCAGATGTTCACAGAAACGGTCACCTAATCTTCTTCCAGTCCCGCTGATGTATATCTTCTTCCATAAGGTGCATTTTATGCAATAGATAACATTGGCATGGGAAGTTCTTCAGAATGATGTTCTTGACAGGTAGGTTGAGTGGGTGAAAAGTGAGTGTGAACGGTATTCTCTGGTTCTCTTCCTTTTGTGACGTTTGTGGTACTGAGTGTTGGTCAGTTGTTTGAGCGCGTTGTTGAGCTGTCTTCACAACTGAGTCAGGGTAGACACAGTTCTTGAAGAACTGAAGCATTTCTTCTGATTTGCTGGAAAAGTCCAACTCATCACAACATAAACGTTGAAGTCTGAGGAATCAAGAATATGGAATGGAATTTTTAACAGGGGTGGGGCGAGAAGACGAGTGCAACAAATAACTATGGGAGTATAGGTTTGTAGTACACACTAAATGATAGGCCGTTGCTGTGGATTGAAGCCTTGATATCGAGAAAAGCTATTGAGGTTTCTGAAATTTGCCAAGTATATTTCAATGCTGGGTGGAACGAATTGACAGAATTAATGAAATGCTCAAGTTCTTCCCCGGTGGATGAGGTTGCGCCAACGCAGTCGTCAATGTAGCGGCGATATAGGTTAGGTAACCTAACCTATATCATTTAATCATTCATCTAATTTATTCACTTCCATTCACACACCACTATGGTTCTACCAATAGCATGGCTCCAAACTTCTCTATATAAATTGAACGTAACCCACAATCCTCTCATTCGCTCCGATAAAGGGCTAACGCTCAAAACGTCAGCACCTCCCTTTTACCTTTCGGTGGTATAACTTACTTAATCAACTCGTTTGATTTACCCAGTTTCTTGTGTTTCAATTTCCCGCCGACGCAGCACCAGTTTCTTTAGAAACTATCCCCACAATATATAGAAAACTTGACTGCCTACTTGTAAAACTGTAGAAATTGCTGTCAATCAAAACAGTAGCAAACTCACATCTATCAAATGAACGATAATTGTATTATTATTATTATTATTCTATACATTATTATATTATTATTGAGAACTACACTTAATTTCCTCTTTTCAGTTAAAAAATGTGCTCAAAAAAGTTTGCTTTCAATCAAAATGGATTTCTTGATCAAAATGAATTGTTTTTAATTGTAATTGTTTTCAATCAAAAATAATTTTTTAAAAATTGAAATTAAGTGTTAATAGGTCTTAATAGTTAGTTTTCTATGTCAATAAAATATGCTTGTCATTTTCATTATGTTATTACTGTTGTGGTAGTTGTTATTATTACATTTCAGAGGAAATGTACTACTGCACTTATCATTTACCAAATATACAGAGGAGGATGACCTACAACTGGCAGCTGACAAAATCTGTTGATAAGTTAGCAGCCTACGTGTATGGTTAAAAGAACAAGGGAGGCAGGTAGTGCTTACAACATCAGTTTCCAGACGGCAGTGAACACATAGGGTTTCAAATAAACTTTCAAAGTAAGGCCTGAATAGTGCTGTCTTCTGCTCATCATCTGCCTTGTACAGTGCTTCAGATAAACGGTACCAAAAATTGAAAGTAACCTCTGCTACCTGTCAAGTGGAAACAACAATTATTTTGCACCCATTTTAATATTGACACATCATGCCTATTGTCATTAGTCAACACTGGAACCAATCTACAGAAAAATAACCAATAATTTAACTGATACAGCTTGCCTATTACCAATAAGTTGACTACTAATGCTTGAGTCTGAAGAATAATAACAAAACAACACTACAAAGTAACATACACTGTATGGCTTTATAGTCAGGTACAATGTATGTAACAGGAGTATAAACTGACATACACTGTATGGCTTTATAGTCAGGTACAATGTATGTAGCAGGAGTATAAACTGCTTATTAATAACAAGTTACCTCATACTGGTGGTGTCTGACGCAGGCCAGTATGATGCTCAGTGTCCTCAAGTCTCCAAGACCCTAAAACAATAAAATCAAAATTATTGCTGTTATGGGTTCCATGACCTGTGGAATTCCTTTACCAACTTGGCCTAATGTTTTTATACCCTGTGAATACAGCCGCCTCTCCACGCTCCAACCGCTTGCAGCAGCTGTATTCACAGACTAAATGTTTTAGTATTAAATAAACGTTGTATTATCATTCATTTATTATCACATGGTAGGTAAATACTACCATCAAAGTAATTATGAACAAGGAAGGAGATTGCATATTCAGAGGCTAGTGAACAAAGTAGATCACATTACATACCTTTCCTGGTGAATCAACAATCACAGGTAAATATGATTCGCCCATCTCTGTGAACACTCTACACAGGTTCAAAGCCCTGAAAAACATTTATCATAAATAAACAAGAATTACTTATTTCATTGACTGCTAGTAAGCTTAATATTTCATCAAAAATCAGATCTCTGAAACGTCAAACACTTTTAGAAGTAAATAGCTTTTCAGATATAGTTTGATGCTACACTGTTTTAAAAAATAACAATACCATTGTAACTTAAAAAATTACAATTCACTGACTCTACATGTACGTTTTGATACTCCTGTCTAGTGCCTTATTCAGGGGATAAATAACTCTTAATAGTTATGACAGTTTAAGATTGTGCTAAAACATGAATATTGGTCACTCTATGAAAATTGCAGTACTTACCTGTCAAAATCTTCTGTGTTAACAGCAGCTTCATATGCTGGTGGGAGTGTCATTGCATATTTAAACAGACCTTCTGCTAATAATTGCTGTTTGTCAAGGTTCTAAATGAACAAAAAATGAAATGCAAATCAGGTTCAACCTTGACTTTTCTTTCTAACTGTTAAGCCACATCTTCAAGACAGCCATGATTTAAGTAGTAATTATCCATATTGAGTGCAATGTTCTATTATACCTTTTGAGAATTTGTAGAGTTTGTTGTAAGACTGATACAATACATGTATCCTAACATGTGATATTTAACTTTCTCAGATTTTGCCTTTTGTTTGTTTGATTATGCATGATTATGCATGCATAACTGCTATTAATAGTGGTGTTGCAGTAAAACTCTTCTCAATTTATCAATTAAATCTGTAGGATAAACAAATTCATTTTTTAGATTGAGCTGATTGAAAATTCTATATGTATATTGGCCCACCTCAGATGTGTAAAGAGCGTTGCAAACAAAATCAGCTGCCACCTCATGTAACACATCACTGGTGTCCGCTTGATGCTACAGAAAGAAAGTTTTGTCATTACTGTGTGTTAACATAGTCATTATTAACAACATGTTCACTTAGTAATGAGAAAAACCATTACAGTGAAGTAGGAGTTTGCATAGTTATACATATATGTTCATGAATACCTACAGTATCTACTCAAGCAACAAACACTTTCTTTGGTTTTATTAACTGATTATTAATTCTATTTTTAAAGCAAGCAAGACAAACATTTTTGCTACAGAACAGTCAACATTGCCAACTGATGGGAACAACAAACTGACTGGGTGTTATATTGCCCACCTGAGCTACAAAATCTCTTTAATCTGGCATGTGAGTAAAAGAGTTAAACTAACTTTCTTGTTGATCTTACAGTTGTATATACATGTAGTAGTTCAATTTTATCCTTGGTTCAAATTTGGTTTTGTTTTGTTTTGGTTATGGTAATTTGATGATAATGAGTTTGAAACAAAGGAAAATAAATTTTGAACAAAGGATAAAATTGACCCACAACATATACATCTATGATTTCTGTTTAGTTTGATCATGCAATCATACTGTACCTTAATTTAATAACATGATACACAATCTTGAAGAGGGAAGTGTTAGGAACAGCTGGTCCAGACAAATGTCAGTAATGCTAAACTCCTTACCTACAAGCTGCCCTTGAACTTGTGAGATGTACACGTTTAAACTTAATTATGCTCAGGAGACTGGAAAAATAACTGGAGAAATAACTGACAACAATATTATTGTACGGTCAAGAGTGTTTGTTACCATGGTATGGAAGGTAACTTGAAGCAGTTCACTTTGAACAAGTTCAGCTGGTGGAAATGCACTTAGTGTCACCCAACTACCAGCACAGCGGAACATCTGCTCAACAAAAGAACAAATCATATTACATTACTACTTTCAATATAATTAGTTAATCAGGAATCTTAGGTCAGTTGATTGGTACCTTCATCTTAGATTTTGCCTTAGGAAAACTACCCAATCTTGAAGTTAACAACTTTTATATATTAACTTAATAGAGAAAATGTCAAACACAAACTTTAATACAGTGCTGAATATAAATGATCTGTTAGTAAATCATTGGTAGTATCTGGAGAGGTCACCTGGCTTGGGTAATTTAAAAAGTGCTTAATACACTGAAAGTAATTGTTAGAAATAACTATGTTTGGAAACTACCAAGGTCAGATAATTTTCATTTTTGTTTTTACTGCAGAAACCAACCAAGAGTAAACCCCAAATGGTTGATGTATATTGCGCTCCCTCCATCAGTGTGTAAACTTTTAAAAGTAGAAGTGACCAAAAGGTACTTACTTTAACTTTCAAATTTTCATTGTCAGGACCTTGCTTAACACAGGCTATCTGTTTAAAGATTAAAATGTATTACACTTTCATTAATCATTATGATCATATAAAGACTATTAAATCAAATGCTATTGACAATATTGTCTCCAGTTTACCTTTATGCTAACAAGTTTCATTTGACTGTCAAAAATATCTTTCTATGCACAGATAATTTTTTGGGTTCTATTTAATGTCAAGAATAAAATAAAATAATCAATAATGGACTATAATAGAATACATACAAGCAGTTTAAGAACTGTTCCTGCAGATGCTCGAAGTTCACTCAAAACATCATCTCGTCTATTAGCTCCAACTCTGAGATGATGACTTCCAACCTGCATATCATCAAACAGTCCATTACATTAAGAACAAATAATAATAACATACATACATACTTTATTGACTTTCCCCATAGAGGCTTTTCAAAGACAATAATTCAAATTTAAATAAATACAAAAATACAGATAACATTACAGCAATAAAAGTCTACTTTAAAAACCTTCAAAATTATTTACAGTAATACTTGAGAATCTGAAAAATCCTTGACCAGATAACGTTTCATGTTAAATTTCAAAGCAGATACTAATTTAAGAATTTTAAGATAGCTAGCCATGGAGTTCCAAACACTAACTATTCTATAGTTAAAGGTCCCCTGGTCAGTAGCAGTCTTAAAAAGCAGAATATTCAGCATCTGTGAACATCTTGTGGTATGCCTGCTTATTTCTCCCCGTTTTATGAACTGGGAGGAAAGGTATTCTGGCACATGGGATGTTAGGTATTTAAAAGCCATGACAGTGTTCCTAAAGTGTATTTGAGTTGCTACTGGTAGCCATTTAAGCTCTTTTATAGCTGGTGTGATGTGATCATATTTGCATGTTCTGGTCACGATTTGAGGAGCGAAGTTCTACATACTTTGTAATTCACTTAGATTACGCTTCGATGTGTTCGCCCAAATGTTTGAACAATAAAAAGGTTTACTAAAAACTAAAGCATTTATAATGGTTAATAACAGTATTTATGATGGCTAATAACAATAATAATAATGAAGAGAGAGAATTTTAATATATCTTATTAAAAGTAACTAATTGAAAGTCAATTAAGCACAGCTATAAAAATGAACCTCTTCAGGAAGCACTGTTAAAATTTCTAAAAGAACAGGTAGCCTCTCTACTGTTGTTCCAAACCTGAAATGGTGAATACCAATAAAGTTATTATAAGTACTTGTTTAAGTAACAAAGTAATGTATCAAAAGTATACTTTATACAATGTTATAACAGATGCCACTGAAAAAATGGTAAATGTGCAGCGTTCAACCATCGAGTTGTGGACACATGATGGAAGTTGCTAAGCATGAAAGCATAAAAGATGCTCGAGGTGCAAACCTCCCAAGTGCATCCATAACTCGATGGTTGCACAGCTGCTGCATTTATCATTTCTATTATAACATAAGACTTCACAACTTCGCAATCTGATGTCACCATGCAACCCATGGGCAAATGGATTGTGCGTATTAGCCAATGATAGCACATGGTTTCCTGAAGCTAACTGTTATACTGGTAAATGTACAACATCTAAACAGAGCAGAGCTGTAGAATGCTTAGTAAATACTGTACATTAAGATTCACTGAATACAACTGTACCTAACACTCCACAGTAGATATTATACTCAGTTTATTTTTCAGATACCTTGTGATGTGTTTTCCTATTTTGAATATTTTAAAAATTGATTTGAGATATAATGAAGATGACATATTTTGAGCCTGCAAAATTTGAGGAAGATGTGTTCTTTGTCGCTGTCACAGGCAAACTTAGAAAAAGCAAAAACTAAGTCCTTCCAACTGGAGTCAAATTTTATTATACATATACTATGGTCATTATTTCACAACCTTTTCACTTTGACATTCAAATCCTACATTGTAGCAGTATACAGGATCACTGACTCCTGAACCTAGTTTAATGGCATTGCTCCCATGAGTCTCCTATAGCTCATTGACAGAACATTCAAACCAGTAATTAGAAGGGTGTAGGTTCAACTCCTATAGGGAGGACTCAGGTTTTCTTTTTCAGGGCGCGACGAAAGTGCCGTCCGATAGCCCGGGGCTAGTGGAATGACTTGTCAGGCTAGCATTTTCTTATCGTAGCTTGCCTGACGGGCAAGCACCGTTGGTTCCTCTTTTCTGACGATAAATTGAGCCTTAATACCAAAAAGTGTCTAGCAGAAAGCTCCTGAGAGAAAATGATAACATTTTGAGACCAAATTATAGTAGCGTGATAACGTTTTGCGCCGCATTTTAGTTGCCACAATAGAGTTTACTTCATCGAATGTCGACAGACTTCAGGTTACAGTGCTAGTTTAATTGACCGATCGCAACGTTCATGACATGAAAATAACTGTGCTGTGATTTCTGTAAATTTATAATATTTTTGACCGTCAACGGGGGTAAAATGTAAAGAAGAATTAGTTTATATCTATGCCTGGTATCAAAACTTGTATTTTGCGTAATTAAATCTGATTATTCTTTATAAACAATTTAATTTCGGGCTAGCTTCTCAGAGCTTCCAGCTAGTAACCTCAAGTAACAGCTTGCCCGAAGGGCAACCTGATCTTTCCATTTTCGTCTCACCCTGTTTTTCCAAGTTTACCTGTGACACTGCCGAGAAATACATCTTCCATTAATCAATTTCTTTAATCAAGATGTTTTAGTACGTACCGACGCAGCAGATCATCAACAACTTCTTTCCATTGTGGCATTTGAACTGCAAGGTCTGCCAGGGTCAAACACAGCTAGAAGGTTTGCAAAATAAAATTAAATTAATACATCATCACCTTATGTAAATTGGTAATTTTTGTGCTATGCAGTAAATGAAAAGTAGGAAAGTAAAGAAACTGACCTGTGTAACAATTGCATGGGAGACGCCATGAAGAGTAAAAAGATGATCCAGCAAAGAGTCCTTTAGAGACTAGAAAAGAGAAGACAATCACTTTATTATGTTCTTATGGAGTACACACTGCAGTAGGCAGACCATGAGGATCTGTATTACCAGTGGATTAATGTGCTGTCTTTCAAGACACTGTTCCATTTACATGAATCCAATCCAAGGTTATACCATCAATTTGCTTTAATATCGCATTAGTTTTTCTCACTTTCTACTTTCACAGAACAATGGTCTGGTGTTTGATGTGGCAGGAGATAGGCAAAGAGGAAGTATCCCTTTCAGGGGAGAAGCAATTAGGTATAAATCAGACAGTTGGAAAAATAATAAGTATTTTTTTCCATCTGTCTGATATTATTGTCACCAAGTGTTATAAGGAATAGTGACTGCAGAAAGCATTGCAGAACTTATGCAGAACTGTGGATTTCTTACCTGATATTGGACTAGCTGCAACTCATGGAAATGATACTGCACCTACAAACAAGAAACAATGATCAAGGGCGTTTGTAAAACAAGAAGGTAATTTTAAGCACAATTAATTAAGACAAAGAAAAGTGATCGAATTTTGTTATTATACAAATGAAGATCTGAAGTGAAAGTTAGAGCACAGTTCTGCACTATGTACAGATCAAACAGTGGAAATTCAACATCTTATCTGTTATGAATAGATACTTATTCCATGTCAGAGTAACAGTACCTTGGTTCTCATAGTCTGGGCAGCAAAGTAACTGGTCTCCACATTGATATTCATCCTAAGTAGCTGGTCAGCTATCTCCCACGCAAAAACCTGACAATACCATGATAAAATATCTTTAGCACAAATGAAGACAATTCTAGACCCATCTTTCTTGATCCTTCAGTTATACCAGAGAGTCCAAATCTTACACCTAAGCACCCTCCAAGAAGCTTGTTACCTCATAAAGTATCTATATTTTAATGTCGCTACAACAGTGCTTTGACTTCGCAACGTGCCAAATTTTTTACCAAAGCATCTGCAACTATATGCTTTTGGGCAAATGATTAATGAAGCACCCTTCACCGCTAAAGTCAGGTTAACACACTCGTTTGTTACAAATGCGTTCACACGTTGTGACGGTACCAACACGAGGTTTTTGTCAGGTTGGTCTCTCCCAGACTTGCTAGAAAATGAAACTTGGGCTCCAAGAAACAACAGGGATGGAAAGAAGAATGATGTTTGTTACAGCACATTTAAAACGACAACAAACCGGTCATGTCAGCTCGTAAAACCTCATGCGCGGATGATAAAAAACACCTTACCGAACGTTGCAGATGTTGAAGCCATTCCGATGCCTTTTCTTTGGCGTTTAGATCTGAGTCATTGTATAAGGCGCTTATCACCTCTCTGACTTGATCCACGGAAGGTCGGTTCATTGTGAAATATTTACTGACGCATTTATGCTCAAGAAGCCGCCATTTTAGTACATTCGAAGAATGGAGCCTTGCGAGAAAGACTGGGACTAAAAACTATACAGCGGTCTTACGGTGAAGAAGTTTGATACGTTAAATAATAGGGCTTTTAACAACATGTTCGTTTTAATGGCCAATCAGAATGCACAGTAGCTTGAGCGCCACTTTTGATCCTCAAGTTAGTGTCTACGGGGTTCAACTGCTCCTCATAGAATGCCGTCTAACGTTGAAATTAAGGCCAAAGTTAAAGATTTTGAACAATTGAAAGAGAAGGCTAAAGAGATCAGTGCTTCCCAAGGTATTCTAAGATCTGCAGATTTGCTTGCGGCAAAACTGTTTCTAGACTGTCAGGCACGGCTTCCAACTCCATATCACTTTTGTTTGTCTTTTTTGTCTCACAGGAATGATGATAGACCAGAAAGATATTTTCTTTAATGTTCCACAAGGAAGGCTTAAGGTATACTTAAATGCAGAATGATTTCAGAAACAAGAAGTTAGCTGCAAAACAAAATGGCCTTAGGCCCAGTTCAGACGCCGTACTTCAGCCGCGCCGAATCGAATTGAAATTTAGGCCGACCTAAATTAATTGATCCCAGCTGAATTGATTCAGACGCCGAACTTAATGTGGCCGAAACGAATTCAGTGAGGAGAGAATTGAGACACGGTTAATGTTGATTAAATACTGATTTAAAAATATGGACGCCGAGAGGTCTGGCAGAAACCACCAAACAAGAACCTTTATCAGTGTAGCATTATTCGCACTTCTCCTCCGCTGTCGTAGCGTCTTTTCCTGTCACTTCTGGATGTGGCTCGCAAAACACAGCGCTTTCATCAGCGACCCATCCCTGGTAATACTCGTATTAAAATGAAACCGTTATTGCATATGGGAATTTCACATTAGAACCAAATATACTCGATCGTGGTGAAAGGCACGGTGTCGCATTCATATTGAGACTTTGGAGTCGCACGAAACTATGCAAAGTTTTACCCGCCATGCTCTCAGGTAAAAATACAATGGAAATACATTATGATTATTTATGCATTTGATTCGGCTCATGTGAAGTACGGCGTCTGAATTAAAGCCGGTCTACGGCCGTTCTTCCCGGCTGAGCCAGGTGGGATTAATTGCTGGGCCGATCTAAATTAAATCAGCCGTTCCGAATTGATTCAGACGCCGTACTCCACATGAACTTAATTCGTTGAATTCGATTCGGCTCGGCTAAAGTACGGCGTCTGAACCGGGCCTTTAATAAAATTAATGCTGACTGACACCCACTACAGTAAGTAAGTTGCAATTGGTGACAAAAACGACGTCATCTCTGGTGTATTATAGTTTATTCCTCACGGCTCACGTAAAAATAGGGAATAAACATTCTTAACAACATACCTAACCCTTATCACGTCTACACAAACAAGAAAATGAATAAAGATTACGCCGCAGACGACCCGAAAGTCGCATCAACACTGGAGAGGAGGGAGCCGGAGGTCGAGGTAGGGGAGGGGGGGGGGGGGGGTGGGTGGTAGTTGTTGTAGGAGTCAGATCTGACACTGTTCAAGTCTGGTTGTCAATATCGCTTTTATTAACAGCACAAACAAATAACATGAAATAGTTGGGGCTAATAACATTGCTTAATCTAACAACAAAAAAATGGTTATCATTAATTTATTGTAGCCATTCCCGCATATATTTTCAACATTATCCTGTTTTTCTATTTTCCAAGCTTCGTTTTCTGCAGAACAAACCTTCACAGTTAATTTACTATGAAAGAGATGATGAAAGTGGTCCTAAGATGTCAGACTATCACATTAGCTTGACAGACCAACCAGATGAATTAGCCAATGTGCTGACACGTGCATTGGGGGTGAGAGGTGAATATCGATAAATTATGAAAGGGCATAAGGGGTGGGGTGAGAAGGGGATGTTAGCATGTCCACAGCAATTATTCTCTGATAATATCAATTGCTAAAAGAATAAATCATGGTTCTACATTAGTAAAAGTACTTATGTGCCTTACCTTTTATTTGATTAGTTTGTCTTACAAATGCTTGTGGTGTTGCATTTAATGCATTTCAATGACCATTGTACACTAAAAGATTGTATTAGACTTTTATATATATGTTGTAGTTCAATTTTTTTTCTTGGTTCAAATTTTATTTTCCTTTGTTTGGTATGGTAATGTTTGATAATGAGTTTGAAACAAAGGAAAATAAAATTTAAACCAAGAAAAAAAAATTGAACTACAACATATCTACCTACCTACCTTAACCTACCTACCTACCTACCTGTATATATATATATATATAGTTGTGTAGAAAAGAAGGTTTGCCAATATATATATATATATTATATTACAATATATTATATATATATATATATATATATATATATATAAAATATATATATATATATATATATATATATATATATATAAAAGGTGAAATTTCAGACCAATTAGCTAATTGGATAATTAACAAAAAAGCCAAACCAGGGGTCGCCTTCGGTAATATTAAAACCCACAAAGCAGGGAACCCACTCAGGCTTATCACCTCGTGTTGTGGTACGGCTATAGAAAATCTTTCAGCCTTCAGTGAATTTTACTTGCAACCGTTGGCTCGTAAGTTGCCATCTTTCATCAAGGATACGACCGATTTACTTAACAGAATTGAGGATCTTAATAGGAGTGGCCCTTTCCCCGAAGGCACCCTTTTAGTTTCTTGGGATGTTGTGTCAATGTTCCCCAACATAGATAATCAACTCGGTCTTACTGCAGTCAAGAAGGCACTGAATGCTAGAGAAAACCAGCTTCCATCCACTAATTGCATTTTAGAAGCAGTAGAAATTTGTTTGAAGAGCAATCACTCGGTTTTTAAGGAAAACTTTTTCCTACAAATTCATGGCACAGCCATGGGCCCAAAGAACGCCTGTAGTTACGCGGATCTTGCCATGGGGGAAATAGATTATCAAGCTAAATTTTCTGGCCCCATAAAGCCGGCCTTATGGTGGCGATACCGTGACGATGTTTTTGATCTCTGGCAACAAGGCCTCCCTGCACTGCATGAGTTTACTGACTTTATAAATTCTCTATATCCTACCATTCAATTTGAATTAGTTTTTTCTGAAAGCGAGCTTCACGTGCTAGATTTAACTCTACATCTCATCGGGGGTTTCATTCAGACAGACGTTTATTCAAAGCCAACTGATAGCCACTTGTATCTTCCACCATCAAGTGCTCACCCCAAACACGTTTTCAAGGCTATCCCTTATGGCGTAGCAACTAGGTTACAGAGAAACTGCTCTGAACAAGTATTTCTTGCCGAGAGAACAACTGAATACAAGGGTTATCTAGTCAATCAGGGTTATCCCACAAAACTAGTGGAAGATCAATTTTCTAAAGCCTTAACTACATCTAGAACTGACTTACTTAGAACTCGTGCCAAAGCTAAGAAGAAATTGTTTCCATTTGTAACAACATTTAATCCAAATTTACCTGATGTTGGTCGCATCATCAGAAAACACCTAGGTATTTTGGAATCCAACCCCAAATTAAAAGAATTTTTCCCGCCAAATTCCATCATAGCCTCTTTTCGAAGATCTAAAAACCTTAAGGAATTGTTAGCGCCATCTCGTTATGGCTCTAACATTAAAGTTGAAGAGGCTATTGAGGTTAGGGGTTGCTTCAAATGCAAAAGAACAAGATGTGATCTCTGTTGCAATTACTTTGTCGAATCAAATTCTTTCCAAAGTTTTCAAACAGGCAAGAGCTATAAGATACGATCGAAACTTTCTTGTGATTCAAAAAATGTCATTTATTTGGCTTCGTGTAAGAAATGTAACTTACAATACATTGGTTCTACAACAACAGATTTTAGAGTTAGATTTCGCAACCACAAGTCTGCCATGCTGACCAAGAAAAAGACTTGTGAGGTAGCGGTTCATTTCAACAGAATACCGCACGACTTAAACGATTTTTCTTTCCAGTGTATTGATCAAGTGCAGATAAATGCTAACAATACAAGTAACATCGAAAAGCTTTTAATCACTAAAGAAGCATATTGGAGCGCACAGTTGTTCTCTCTGGCACCTTTTGGCTTGAATAAACGTCAGGAATTCCACTCGAAAAAAAGAATAAACTACAACTAGCGTAAAAATAACTTGCTAATTTGGCGGTTATCTTAGTTCAGGTGTTCAAAGGCCCTGACCTTGGATCTTGTTAGCTTTGTTAGTGCAAGGTTTTCTCAGGGGCCCCCATCGGGGAATTTATTACATTATTGTTGTTTAAGGGCCCTGTTCAGGGCGCCTGTTGTGCCTTGCCGCGGCATAGCTTCAAGGGCTTTGTTTGGGGTTTTTATTACAAGCTTTTCCTAGGATGGCCTTTTATGAATACTGTGAATATTTTACATGCGGGTCCCTTCACACTTTTGGCTGACTTGACGAATCATGTTATAGTTTTTTAACATTAATCTTTTTGTTTTATATCCGATTATTTATTCATATTTGGTTTGCGTTTCTTGAGTTTTGTATCGCATTGTCATAGTTTCTCGCTTAGTAATCACCGATTGTTTATCATTGGTTAATTTTTTCATTTTCATGTGTTACCACGCCCTGTTATGTAATCATCTTTGTTATATTATGTCATCTTTTATACTGTAAACCTATTTAAGGACATTGTAATTTCTTATTCACTTGCACTGCAACTGATGAAGGTCATTGACCGAAACGTCTATTTTTATTAAATTTTTAAACTTTTTTTAGATTTTTTACTGTATATATATATATATTTTTTTTTTTCGCTCGAAGTTGTCCGTCCTCGTGTTCCACAATTGCCTACAAATTTCATTACTCGAGGTTTGGACTACGAATCCTTTTGGATCCTTCTGGCGTGTGGCATCCCTGTTGGCTCGAAGCATCATAACTTTTTATATATATATATATATATATATATAACTAACTGCAGACAGTACTGTTTTGGCCTTCTGGGCCTCATCAGTGCAGTGCTGATGCTAGGATGGAGGTATGGTTATATAGCCACTTCAAACGAAACCACAATTGTGGTATCATTTATATATATATATATATATATAGTTGTTGCGGGAGAAAAAACACAAACAAACTACAGGTTTATCCCTACAAGCCTGTTTCGTGGTTGCCCACTCATCAGGGGATCATCATCATCCCCTGATGAGTGGGCAACCACGAAACAGGCTTGTAGGGATAAACCTGTAGTTTGTTTGTGTTTTTTCTCCCGCAACAACTGCTTCGCTCTACGTTCACGTATTGAGCACTGTTTTACGATTAATCAACTTTTACACTTTATATATATATATATGTATATAAAGTGTAAAAGTTGATTAACGTAAAACAGTGCTCAGTACATGAACGTAGAGCGAAGTAGTTGTTGTGGGAGAAAAAAAAACACACAAACAAACTACACGTTTATCCCTACAAGCCTGTTTCGTGGTTGCCCACTCGTCAGGAGAGTGGGCAACCACGAAACAGGCTTGTAGGGATAAACGTGTAGTTTGCACGGTTTGTGTGTTTTTTCTCCTGTAACAACTATATATATATATATATATATACATACATATATACAAAGCTGCTGATTTCGCCGCCAACATGTCGACCGTGGCTGCAACTCGTCTGCGGTCACTGAAGCGTCTCAACAGAGAACTCTCTCTGTCAGCTTCTGTCGGGGTGGACGTAAGTTCCGCTCCTCAGCAGGGTACAGGAAGTATAGTTTGGCTTCTTCCCAGTTTACGCTCATTTTACGTTTACGCATTCGTATTGAGTAGCAGAATGGCGAGAAAGAGAAAGACCTGTGATACCGTCGTTTTTACTTTTGATAATCTTTCAAGTAAATTTTTTTTATAATCTGCAGTAGTATAGTTGGGATTAATCAAATACCACCACCTAGGAACCGTTTTTCAGAGAGGAAACGCTTTAACATGTCTCTAGAAGCTGTATTTCAAGGCGGAAAGACTCCCAAGGCAAACAAATACGAATTGGTGTGGTGCACGAAGATGACCCGAAGATGACCCGAAGATGATCCGAAGATTTTCCGAGCGTTTTCCGAAAATTAATGAGCAATTTCAATTTAGACAAATATGCATACTATAAATCTTCGGAAAAAACGTTGGCGTGCCACCATAAACATGCTTTCAGTCAAAGAGTTACGCGCTTTGGCAACAAAATACCAGATTCCCGGCAGGTCTAAGATGGTCAAAGCTCAATTGCGTCGTGCTTTATTGGCACACCCTCGAGCGCGCGTGGACATAGAGCTCGCTGATAGGCGGGCGAATTTCAATCTGTCGTCCCGCGATGTTGCCCTCGTGTGGTTGAGTGGAGATGCGACACAGAGGGCAGAGCTTTGCGACGGTACCTTCTATGCCGTTGATGATCAACTCCGGAGGGACTTTCAGGAACGCGGGCTGCCGCAAAAACTCGCAGCTCTTCGCGATGAAGTTCGTGACGCACATTTAGCTGACGTCATCTTGTATCCAAAGTATTTCTATTATACAGAGTTCCGGTCCGCAGAGGTACGACTGATTTACCGCGAGTGCCAGCTCGCCCACAATCGATGGTTGGAAAATAGGGGCGGCGAATTTCTCCCTCTTTATGAAACAAGACAGTGTTTCTTTGAATTGGTGAGCGACGCCCTCGCCATGTTAGAGCGGCCGGTGGAAGATGTCGAAGAGTTTGGCGCGCCTAAATTCGGAGCAACCATGAATTGGTTGAGCTCGTTGTGGCTCGACTAACCCTATTATCCCCACTTTTTTCGGTCAGGCAATTAGAGAGTAGCAATTAATAGACCGCAAAAATGGATGTAATGGTCGCTGACAGCTTGAAAAAAGCAAACTATTCCTCTACTTTCCTCTCGCAGTTAAAACTCTTAGCAACCTCTTTCTTAGAAGACCCTCCAATTTCTCCCCAACCCACACCAAAAAGCATCGAGGGGTATCTTTCAGCCAGCCCTCGACTTTGCCAGCGTGTGGTTTCGGGTGAGTTTGATCATCTTACGTGGAATTTTCCAACTAACAGGCGAAAAGAGGGGTATAGACCAAGACCAATATCAAAAAGTAAAAGGCCCTCGTTGCAAAAATTGTTGATGAAAGAGTTCGGGCTTGATTTATTCGAAAGAAAATCGATAGTAAACCTTGTGAATCGTATTGAGGCCAACTTGAGTTTTGTCTCAGACTACCGCCGGCTTCCAAAGCTGATATGGTTGTTGAAAGTAATCTTCGAACTCCGAGAGGACCACGAAAGAGCCGCCAGGTGCGACATTTCACACATTCGACCGACGACGCTTCGAAAATACGATGCTTTATGGATCAAGCTGAAGTCATCGCTCAACATGGAAATAAAAGCCTAGATTCAAGCGAGTTTTTCGCGCATCTCTGCGACCAGTTCGCTGCGAATCTCGGTCCGCAGCTTTGTCAGATCGAGGTTTTCGTTTTTTGTCACAGCTTTTTGTTTAATCTCGCGCTTGAGTGTTTCATATTTTTCAACCTCGGAGAGAATGAGTTGAAATTCCGTAGCGCTGATTTGGTTATCCTGTAAGGCTTTCGAGACCAGGTCGTTGATGGTACTCAACTTCGTCTCACCAATCGTGACGGTTCGCTCATGCTTGGAGATCTTTACGGCGATACGTTTACTGACCCGGACCATTGTGGCTGACACGATTCCAAAGATGCCACCAATAGCACCCAGTGGAACCCCAACGACAATCCCAAGGCCGGTCAAAGAGGCGGCTAGGCCCGAAGCCGAAAGTATAACGCTCAGGCTTCCAGTCGTCAAAGCTACCCCGTTTAGAATTGTCCGAGAGCGGGTATATTTTTTTCGTACGCCTTCATAGTGGGCGATACTGTTTTTTAGGACGGTCTGAATGTCACAAATCTTTTGAAGCCGAAACGAATGCCCCTCATCGTTGGGGGCGGTGGGAACCTTTGGGTACAAACAATCAGATTCCATGTCCTATATACAGAGCTCCAACAAAACTTCTGCCCTGATCGTCGGTACCGTCCAAACTCGAAAGAGATTTCTTTTTGTGGGGTCGACGGGGAGATAAAACGGTCGCAAATGCCACACCGAAGGTCCTTGAAGCTTCAAAGGCTCGACCTTCGCCAGTAGATAGGAGGGTTTGCCCCCTTCATACGACTTGTTTGGGTCCACCAAATCGCAGTAGATTGAAACAGAAGGCGGCCCCCATTGTACAGGAACATGAATCAGAACGCGCGGGACTTCGGATATCCCCAACAAGTAGGCTAGCTTGCTGTCTAGGATCACCTGTACTTTCGAGAAGAAATACACTCCAGTAGCGGTTATCCGAAGTTCACAAGTGCCCGCGGCGACATCCTTTCCATGCCCATAGACAATTGCCTGTTGTAGACAGTGGAGGTTGTACTCCCCCTTCGGAATTGAGACCAGAATGTTCCCTTTCGCTTTCCTGATCGTGGCAAAATCGGCGTTTCCTTCGCGAATGAGGTTCAATTTGTCCCATGAGTTGAGAGCGAAGAAATATATATCCATCGTTTTAAGTACTGTGAGCGTTATTTCAGGGATCTTTACGGTTCGAGCTGCGACACTCGAGAGCTCACCAACGACCGGAGGGTGAAGTTCGTTTACACCCTCGCTTGCCACTATGCTGAGGGACATTTTATTTAACCGCGTATATATACATCATGGATCAATCCCACGAAATAGATCTTTGGTCTGTTATAAAAACAGCGTTTCCAAAAAAGACCATAGAACATTTCGGTAAAACCTTAGAAAAAATTAAATTTCCGAAACAGAGCAATTTCCCCGATGCCCTCCTTCTCCGCAGCCCGGACAAATACCCCGTGCCTGCCGTTCCGTTCGCTGAAACGGTCTCTGATATAGCACCGCTGCTTCGAGAGCTCGAGATCTTTGTTGACCCAAAAATTTCTTTCAAAGCAGGAGTCCGAGACATATGGAAAGAAACAACTATTACACATCGCTCGGCAAAGGAGGCGCACCAATGGCTCTCTTCTCCGACGTATGAATATTGGCCTCAACAGCTGAACTTCGCCACATGGTGCGCAACTGCGGGGTGTGGGGTGACTATTACCGATTCGGTCAATAAAACCTTCCCGCCCATAGTTCAGGGGCTACTTCGCTTCCACGTATACTTCACCGTCCGCCGTATCCTATTCGAGCTCGGCTGCCCCCTCCCCGGAGACAAGGCGTTCCAAAAAACAAACAACCCACTTCGCAAGTCCGCCTTTGAAAGCCTCTGCATCGAATTCGGTCTGCCTAGAGCCCCGGACTTTCGCTGGAAGGGCGGTCGAAACCACGGGCTTGGAGACGTGTTCGTGGATTATCCGGTCGAAGGACCAAAGAACGAGTACGTCATCCGCCGCTATGACACCGAGTCCAACACATGGCCAGATAGCTTGAACCTCTTCTCAGATGAGGGTGGGAAAAAGAATAAAGGTAATCTGTTGGCATTTATCCGAAACGATGCTGGCGGAGCGCAATACAGCTGGTTTTCACCGAAAAAGGGTGAAGGTCTGACGGAGGCTGGCATGGGGCGTCTCAATCGTAGTATCGAGGCTTTGGTATATTGTGTTCTTGGCTCGCAAGTCAAAACCCGATCTACTATCGTGGGGGCGAGCGGCAGTGCTGTTGAGACCCGCCAAATGTTTAGACAACTTCTAGAGGAGACAATCGTAGTAAACGATATCTCCACCGGCATCCAGAACTATCAAAGGGCTTTGTCCGACGCTCGAGCGCAGCTGAATCTGGCCGTGGCCCCAGGGCTCTGGTTGCTCCCCAGCCGGCTTGTTATTAATTCAAACAGCGTTCTCGGGTACAACAAGGAGCTCCAGAAAGCGACCAGCGATATGACTTTCGGGGTCAATCCGCGTGTGAACGAGCGGACACATAAGCGCACGCCGAAAATAAAAGCCCCAGTCCCCCTTGTCCCGAAAACAACACCGAAAACAAAAGCCCCAGTCCCCCTTGTATCGGAAACAACGCTGAAAATAGAACCCCCAGTCCCACTTGTCCCGAAAACTAAAGCCCCCGTAGCGCCGTCCGCGCACGAGCGAAATTTAGCTGCAGTCACTGTTGTGGCCGCAGGTGCGACTTGGTGGTTGTTTAGGTAGACTTCTTCTTATAGCGCTCGATGAGAAACACGACCACGGCTACGATCAAGAGCCAGGCGTTTTTGGCTAAGAAACCAACAACTTCTCCAGCCGTGCGGAAGAGGAATGAGACAATGGCGCCTATGGCTCCAGGAAGGAGGTCTCCAATCTTTTTTCCGATGGTCTTCAACCCCCGCCCTACCCCCTGCGCTACGCCGGCGAGCCCCCGCTGTAAAGCCCCCAAGATAATCCCAATGACCGTCCCAGCCGCTACGAGAACCCCCAGGACCCCTACTCCGTACTTCTTGAAAATAGCCCGAACGCGGTCCCGCAGAGACATTCGCTCCTCAACGGCTTCACTTTCCAGCTCTAGCTCTTGAATCTCTTCCTCGCGCGCCGCAATCCGCGCCTCCAAAGCACGTCTATCTTCCGATGAAATATCGTGAGCGTCTCTTATCTCCTCATCCTGTCGGTTTTGCTGCTCGAGTTCCTGAGTTCTGGCGTTATTTTCTTCCAAAATCTGTGCCGCGGTGGTCCTAGGGCTTCTTTCAATTCTTTTGGCAAGTTCTTAGTTAAAATACCATCCTTGTTTTTCAGTGGTCGCCACATTTGGTCTTCTCTGCCCCACAGACGAACCATAGTACGTCCATCGTACCCTTGTCCGATTTCGACCCCGCCATATCGGGGGTACTCTTTTTGTACCTCTGCCTTAGCAATATCCATTAAGCTTTTAGTGAATAACCCCCTAGTAACAGGGTTGGTCACCCTCTCCTCCCCAGTAACAGGGACGGTCGAAAACGACGTTTCTGCTGTGGCAGGCTCACGGGGACGACCTCGCGGTCTTAAGTCATACATCCCGAATTGTTCTCCTCCCTCCGGCAGATCGGCGGGGTCGAAGCTGGGGTTAACCCTCCCACCTTCAGCGCTGGCGGGCTCATCAGGGGGTATCAAAGGCATCTCATCAGGGTTGATATCCATTTTTGTTTCTGCCTATACATACAAGACAAATAAAATGGCGTACATCTCCAAGAAGCTTGACCCAAGGGAGGAGCCGCGCAATTTGATGGCTGCAAAAGGAAATTGCGTCACCCACCGCCTGACCTTCCACCCGAGCTCGGCGAAATCCAAAGAGATCTTGTACGTTGACATCCCCAGACTTCCCGCCGACACCGTCCTAGTCCCAGACACCCTAGCCCTTTTGGCCAAGGTGGAGCTAGGCGGAGCGTCGAAACACGCCAACAACCGCGTCGTCGATAACCTGGGGCGCTGCTTGATTCGGAGAAGGGAAGTCAAGATGGGTGATAAAACCCTAGAGGACCTGGAGCGAGCCGACCTTGTTGGAGTGTTCTCCAACCTGTGGCTTCCCACCGAAGAGCGTGCCAATCGCGTCGAACAAGGGATCCAGACAACCGCGGTCAACAAAATCCGCTCAGAGGCCGGCGACAAAGGCGATGTGGCGGGGGACTTGTCAATTTCCGCGGCCTTCCCCAAGTATCGGCTACCACTCGATCTCGAGCTCCTGCGCACCCACGGCGCTCTCCATACGGCAAGTCTTCCACCGATTCGGTTGGAGCTCACACTCACCGCCCCCGAAGATGTCATCAAAAGCTCGGATCCGACCAAGGTTGGCACCTACGAGCTCAAAAACATCGAATTGGTGTACCAAGTCATCCAGTCGCTCATTGTGGCGCAGTACATCCCTAGCGTGGTTCTCTACAACCGCATCTCGCACTACAAAGTGCTATCCTTCTCGAAGGCCACCGATCCAATTCTCACGGACAACATCCCCGCGCAACTCAAAAGCTTTGTGGGTGTCCTGTTCCTGTTCGTCAACCCGCACACCTCGGGAGCTTGAGAAAGCGAAGTCTTCCTGAACCCAGGCGTGACAAGGGTTGAGTTCGACTTAAACGGCGTCCCCGACAAACTTTACCCCAGAGGTATGCTACCCGCAGATATTTGGGAGACGGCGCGAGCCGGCGCAGAATGGTTGGTGCACCCCCAAGCTCCTCCACTCTCTGGGATCACCTCTACTTTGTTCTTCCATAACAAATACGGGATCTTCATCGATCTCCGCACGGCACGCGACCACCTTGTGCACGGCGACGGACAATCAGCCCTTGGTCCCGGAAAAAATCTTCAGTTCCGGATCTATCGAAAGACCGGCGGCAGTGGTAATGTCAACTGCCACGTCTTCCTCCTAGGTGACGCAGCATTCGACCTCAATAGCCAAGTCGTCTACTATGAATCACCTCCTTATATAGCCTAGATGGATTTTCTCACTGACTTGATACCCGGCCACCTGCTTATAGTCGGTCCAACAGCTTCCGGGAAGTCGAGACTGGTTGTCGAAGCTCTCCGCGGACCTTTTCGAGGGAAGTTTCACGTCGTGTGCTTGATTTGCCCGACGTACGTCCACAACAAAACATATCGGGGATTTGCCCACAAAGACCCCGGCTTCGTAGCCCTGGCACCAGGGAACTCGGGCGGTGAGATTAAAAAGTGTCTTCGACTTTGCACCGCGGTCTTCGAAGGGCGTGGCCAGGTGTTGCTTATTCTGGACGACTGCGCCGCCAGCGAAGACGTCAAAAAACAATGCAGCGCTCTCGTAGAGCTGGCTTTCTCTGGCAGGCACAAGAATTTTTCAGTATGGCTCCTGACCCAACAGTACACGAGCGTGGCAAAAGCCTTCCGGGAGAACGTAGCCGCGACGTGGACTTTTTACAGTCCGAGCGAGCTCGATGGGAAAATACTTTGGGAAAACTACGGGGTAGGACATCCCAAGGAGGAGCGCCACCAAATGCTATCCGCGCTCAAGGAGCATCCGTACGCCAGACTTTGCTTCCGTCTCCGCCATCCATTCAATATCGTGTTGGAAATCCCAGCTCCCAGCAAAATTGTTTCGGCAGATATATAGAAAATGGCTGAAACCGAAGGAAACGTGCTGGATGAAATTCTCCGCGAGGAAGGAATCACCTCGTACGCCGCTGTAGACGACTGTCGGGAAGAACGGGAGGCACTTGCTATTCTGGCAGCCGCAGGCAACACCAAGGAGTACTTGGGGAAGGAGCTGTCGCTGGGCGACGTCCACAAGCTCTCGATGAAGGTTGCTTCGCTCCATCTTCGTTACCAGACGACCCTCGGAAAGCAGGTCGAGCGCAGTCTCTCTCGCGGCTTCTTAAAAGTCGCGTGCAAGGTGGTAAGCCGTGTGTTGGGAGCCGTAGGTAAGCAGCTGGATTCCGAGCAGGCGCTGTTAGAAGACCTCCAGCAGGATGCCCTGATCAGGCGTGAGTTAAGCTATGGGGCGGGTTGGATCGCGGTCCGCGGAGGCCACTTGGTGGCGCTAATGGCTGCTCTGGCGCATGTAGGCTGCCACACAGAGTCTGTCTGCGACGGTCTACCGACGCGCAGCACCGGAGGCTCGACGGTCGCAACCCCAGATGACTCCGTAGGAGAGCGGGCACAACGCTCCCGCGGCGAGCTTCTAGCGTGGGACACAGCCAGTGCGTCGTAGACTCGAAGACTGCTAGCAGATGCTAGTAGGTTTGCTGGCAGATGCTAGCAGATGCTAGTAGGTTTGCTGGCAGATGCTAGCAATTTTTTTGATATTTGTATAGTATCTTGTCTGAAAGGGATGGAAGAAGAAGATCGTATTACAGCACCGACCGCTCCCCGAGAACCGACTAAACACAAGAATCCTAAGAAGGTCGCAGCTGGTCGTGCCCTCGCGGCTAGAAACAAAACAGCTCGACAAGCTCTGGCTCGAGAGCAGGACCGCGAGAGAGATAGCGAGCGCGAGGAATCACACCGAGCTACTACAAGCTGGAGCTCTTTAAATTGGGGGCTCCTGATTGCTGCAGGGAGTCTCTTGGCCAGTCTGTATAGTCTGTATCTCGCGCAACAGAAGCAGCAGCAGCCAAGTATGCGAGTCTACGACGCACTGGCTGTGTCCCACGCTGGAAGCTCGCCGCGGGAGCGTCGTGCCCGTTCGGAGGGACAGCAAGCCTTCGACGCTCTTCCAGAGCATCCGCCGCAGCAGCCAACACCCTCTCGTACAATTATGGAATAAATTTTGGCTAGATATAGACTCGATGGACAGCAAAGTCGTCTCCACTGTTGTCGAAGCGGCAACTCTGACAGGCATTGCTGCAGGTATTGGTTGGTTGGGGAAAAAAGTTCTCAAAACGCCTATGATCTCGGACCCTTCCTCGTCGATTGAAAACTACGCGAAGTGGGTTGCAGTTCTCTCAGGAGCGGTAGCAGCTAGACAATACTTAGTTGATAAAAAGATAATCCCAACTGAGTAGAGATGGTAAGCATAGCAGTTATGGTGGGTGGGGCTATCTTAAACGCTACGGCCTTCGTTGGTGGTTCGTATCTTGCTCGGGCGCTTTCTGGGAAAGGTCCCGATGCAATGGCGGCTGAGCGGAAGCGCCACGACAAAGCCTTGGAGAAGTACCAGGCTGACTGGGCTGCCTTTCAGAAACGCCGCGAGAAGCTGGCAGATTGGGAAGTAGAGCAGGAACGCCTGCGCAATAGAGCTGACCAAGACACAGCCGCAACGAACCGCGCTCTTGACCTGTACGCTAAAACCCATCCTCGTCCCACAGCGGTTGATGACCACGACGCCCCGCAATGGAGCGATTATTACCGTCCTTCGAGTTCCCAACGAACAGGTGAATTGGCCTATGTAGGGGGTGGGATGCTCGCCATTGGGTATGCTGCTAGCCGATGGTTGTGAGACCACAATAGCTTTTTTCGCGATGGAGCTATAGACCAATGGAAGAGAAGCCTGTCTACGATGCCGGAGGCTCGGCGCTGTCTGCGACGGACTTGGTCCGCCTCCGGAGCAAGCTGTCTGGAATCTACTACAGCCCTCAGGGCTATTGGAAGGGGCACGCCGCGTCGAAGAAGTTGGCGGACGCGGCTGGCGTCTCTGAAGATACAGCCCTGGCTTGGCTAGAAAAACAGGCAATTTGGCAGATCTACCTCCCGCCTCCACAGCGCATACCAAGGCCGAGGTTCAATGTCTCAACACCAAACGAGGTTCATCAGGCTGATCTTCTATTTCTTCCCCATGACCGACCTGGGCGAGGGCGGAAGCTTTACAAGTATGCTCTCACCGTGGTCGATGTTGCCTCGCGCTACAAGGAGGCTGAACCTTTGGCTTCCAAGGAAGCGAGAGAAGTTGCAGGAGCGTTGGAGCGCATCTACAAGCGAAGCCCTCTCGAGTGGCCCAAGCTACTTCAAGTCGACCCGGGAAAAGAGTTCATGGGAGCTGTCTTGCCGCTACTAGCTCGCCACAATACCGAAGTCCGGCGTGGCCGCGTGGATATCCACCGAGACCAAGCGATCGTTGAGAGGTTCAACTGGACTCTAGCCGAGCGGTTGTTCGGTTACCAGTACGCCCAGGAGATGCTTCTTCCCGAAGGAGAAAGATCGGTACAGTGGGTGGCTCGGCTGCCTGCTGTTGTCGCGGCTTTGAACAACGAACCAACGCGGTTGATCGGAAAAAAACCGCAGGATGCCATCGAATCCAAATCGGTGGTACAAAAACCTTCCGCCGTTGTACCGGGGAGGGCGGTTGGTTTGGAGGAGGAGAGACTTTCCTCTGACGCCAGCGTACGATATTTATACCAGCCTGGTGAACAGGAGGGCAGGCGAAGACGCGCAACGGACCCAATTTGGAGTCTCGAGGTTCTCGAGTAAGAACGCGCGATTGTTCGGCCTGGCGAGCCTGTGGTCTACTATCTCAGAGACGGGCCAAAACGAGGCTTTGTCCGCGAGGAGCTGCAGGTAGTGCCTTGGAATACTGAATTACCCCCTGAAGGTGTACTCAAGGGGTTCGGTGTGAATCCCGTTGGGTAGAACTCGTCTCTTGTCGTAGTAGGCGGAAAGCCCGAGTTTCTCCTGGTGGTAAGTTGTCATCTTCCTGTGGTCCATGCGGAATCCCCGGTTTTCTGCCCGGTCAAGTGCTCCATACAGGGCTGCTTTGTATCGGCCCCAAGTCAAGTCGTTGTCTTTTTTCGACATCCCCTTTGCCGAGGTTTTACTTTTTCCTGTCCCATCGTCGACGTAGTACGCCTTGCTGCATAGAGCGATGGCCCGGGTTCCCTCGAACTCGAGTTTGAAAAGGCCCGGCGTCTGACCGCTCCATTTATCCCACGCGAGCCATTTCTTTTTGCAGCCCTCGAACTCTTCGCGGAGCTCGGGGCGGACGACGTCGTCCAGGTTTTTCCCGGCGATTCCCATGTACAGGCTATCGGTATCCATCTGTAGGAGCTCGAAGGATCTACGAAATGGTCCAGGAAGTCGTAGTAGAATTCGAGCACCCGTAGTTTGGCTAGCTGATAGACTGTGATTCCGATTTGGAACGGGCGGGTAATCTCGATCTTCTGCTTCCTCCTGTGGATCTCGTAGGCGGAACCTATTTCGTCGAGGTCCTCGAACCAGGAGGAGCGGAGAGCACGATCGACAACCGCTTCGTCATCTGTGTAGGAGACCAATGTCTGCCGCTCCAGCGCCTCGATGAATTTACCGTAACAGCTATTCCCTAGTAGTTTGAAGAGATCGGCGAATAGTGCTTTGTCCTTGTTGGTATCCCCTTCTCGTCGAGCTTCTGTAACCTGGTCGACGAACCAGCCGAAGATCTTTTGCGGTTTGTAGTTGATCGTCCGGTACACCGCGGTGACAACTAAACCGTGGGAGAGGTACCAGCGTAGCAGAGGGGCGTACAACAGAATCTTCTTGGCCCATAGGGCTCCGACAAGCTTCGGCTCTGTTGAGCGGGTTCGTCCCATTCGCTCGAGATAGTCCAGCATCTCTTGGGGAACCGCTTCGATGGGGATCTCCTTGTTGTAGAAGAGCGGGGGCATTTCTTCGAACTTTGGCCAGAGGTGTTCGGGGACCTCGATGTCAACCTCGGCGAACCCGAACCACGTTCCTTCTCGTAGAGCCTCCACAAACCCGTCCGGACTACGGTAGTGGATCACCGTTCCCTCCCCACAGGGCATAGGGGCTGCCATGGTAGAGAGGTAGAGCGCGTTCGCGTTGTAGCCGAGGATGCGTTGACATTGGTGGGCCTGGGCCGTAGGCTCGTATTGGTGCGACCGGATCCGCGAGACCCCCACCTCGTGGTAGCGGGTAAATACAATCTAAGGACCACCGACAACCGCCGCTTTGAGCATGTCGTACGCTTCTTTGTTGGGGGCATACAGCTCGGGCGGGTTGGGGCTGAGAAGTGTGCCTCGCAAGACGAACCTCATCGACACCCCAGGGAGACTTACCGCATCTTTGAAGATGTCGATTTCATACGCGGTGTAGAAGTCGCGCATTTTGGCCAGTGCTTCGACGAAGGGGCCCACGTCGAGATTGTTGTAGTAGCGGAGCCAGTCCGCTAAGGTCTGCATCCCCTTCTCCCGGAATACCCGCTTGCAGTCTCGATATTCCGAAAGGGAAAGAAGATATTTGCCTTTCAGTTTCGAAAACCACTGTGGGTAGTCCGGTAGGCCAGGGAAGTCGAGCTTGTCGTGCGAGTCGAACCATTCGTACGGAAACCAAGACTTCGTGAGAGTGCAACCGTAGGCTTTGACCCAAGCATCGTAGGTTTTGCCAGGGCCGATGTAGTTCAAAACGTCCAGAAATTTGAAGCCCGGAGTTGTGATAAACATAACCTGGTTTTCCTTACACCCCACTTTGATGGACTGGTCGGTCGTCTTGCAGATTTCTGGGACGAAGTGGTTCCGGATCAAGTTCAAATCGTACTTCCCCGAATTGAATCCAAGCACAGGGACTTGGTCGTACCACTCTTCGATCGCTTCCCGATACTTTTTTGGTAAGAGCTCGATGGTGTCGGGCAGGAACCTCGCGTTAACATGTTCGCGTATCCGAACGGCCCGTCGTTCTAGCGCTCGAACAAATTCTTCGACCAACAACTCTGACTCTCGTACGCATAGGTGTTCGGGAGTCGGATCCAGGGTGTCTGATATGGAGACGGAGATAGGAACGTGGTCTCCCTCTATAGTCAAATCGGCGGTCGGTTTTTTCGCACTGGACTTGTCGAGGTAACTCTCGAAGTCATACACGATCGCGTGGGGTAGGTCTCGGTTTTTTGTTCGAGGATGCGATCTTTTCTCCAAGGTTTTGGCTCCTCGTGCTGCCACTGAACCACAAGGCGATAGCCAGCAGCTCGGATTTTGGCTTCTCGCTCGAGCGTCTGTTGGTATGCTATCTCGCGTGTAACAGGGCTGCCCTTTTTCTTGGAAAGATTCCGAAGTTGCTCCTGGCGTTGCTTCGGAGATGGGAAACAGCGTTTGCACCCATGCCATAGGCACCCGTTGAAGTGGAAGACGGTCTTTGAAATGGGATCATAACCGTCTACGGCGAAACCTTCTATAACTCGTTCGCCTCCATGCCCACATAGCTGGTGATGGATATGGATCCCTCTGGTGCGGGCTTCATACTCGAGCCATTGGACGGCTTGGACGCTATCCCGTTTTTGTGGGTAGAAGGCCTTCTCAAAGGCAGACGGCGGAGCTTCCACTTTCTCTCCTTTGCAGACAACTTTTGTCTCACCTTGGGTGCAACGCTCGGCGTGGCGATGGAGATGGCAGGACTGTGTGAACCTTGCATTGCACTCTCCGCACACGAACTTTTTCGCGAGTTTCTGGATGTCGCGAATGAGAAACGCGTGCCCCTCGTAGACGCCGATCGTCATTGGTGGAGTGCCTACTTTTTCATAGTGCGCCGGGTGCCTCCGATGCAACCAATCTCCAGACTCTTGTGGTTCGTATACCTGGATCCCGAGCCGGAAGTGCTGCTCTACTTTCCGCAGCTCGTCCTGAGAAAAGCCCTTCGGTGGTCCAATCCCTGGACAAGTCTCGGGTGATTTGTATATCTCTCTCGCAAGAGCTCGAGCTTGGCTGGTACAACGATCCACGCGCGCGCCACGATGGACCGCTATACACCGAAAGAGGCAGAGGTTATCTTCATATGTATCCAAGGAATACATCCCAGGCTTTCTCCTCAACCAATCTGGGAGTGGTCCTGTCCCCAACAAAGGCATCTGCCTATCTACGACAGCTTTTACAGTCACAGAGATAAATCGGATGAAGACCCACTTGGTATTAGGTCGCTCGATTTGGTCACCAATCAAGCGCTTCTCGTCTTCCTCCTGCACCCAGTCTCTGGCTTGCGTCTCGAGCCGCTGCATCCAAGGACTGCCTTGTACTGTTTTGTGAAACAAGATAATTTCTCCCGTTTCGAGGTTCAGGAGTCGATACGTGTAACTGTATCGCAGATAGAAGCTGGTGGCGACCTTCTCATGGAGCTTATCCATAATCCGATCCACCAGAGACCCGGCCACGCCTCGGAAGAAAGACCACTTCCAGAAGCGGCGACCAGCTTCCTCTCCCTCTCTCTCTCCATCCAACTCTTCGAGTATACGCGCACCTTCTCGAACCAGAGATCGCGCTAATGGGGCTCGACGGTTTTCATTTTTTCTACGAACTTCTGCCCTCATCGTTGGAGTAGTTTTCTTTCGGACACCCTCCGAGAGAAGCGCAGCGTCAACCTCTCTCGCAAGTTGACGGAGTTCATGAGCCCGCTGCCACTTCTTGTGGGGGTTCTCTATATCCCCTCTGGTTATAGCAGGGTATCTCCCCGTCTGTAGCGCTCTCCGGAGTCGTTTCCTCCACTTCGCGGCGCGAGCATCCCCGATCACTCGTAGGAGGTCATCTTTTCGCATCTTAGAACCTACAGATAATCCATAGCTTCGTGATAAAGAGCGTAACTCTTTGACGGTGGTCATATTTTGAAGATACCTTTGATACACCACTCTCTAAAGGGAAATACTTTTGCGTTGCGTCTATTATACTCCCACTACGGTTTAACCCTTCCCCTTCATACCATCTAAAATAAACGCTCTCAATTTTGTCAACGTGTTCTATATATATACACCGCAAAAAAAAAAAAAATGCGCTCTTAAAGTCTACGAACTTGAACAAATCAACCATTGGTCGATATAGCCACCCCAAATAGGAACGGGGGCGCGATCCTCCTCTTCGATAAGATCTTGAATTAACGGAGGCAGCTTAGAAATTTGTCTTTCTAAAACGTCCCATTCGGTAAGAATCTCCTCTTCTTCTTCCTCCATATTTCGTTGGGCCAGCTCCCACCATTCTGGCTCGTATTCAGGATCCTCTACCGTTTCATCATAGGGTGGGAGGGAGGGCGTGTGCTCATCGTCTTCTGGATCTTCTAGGAGACCTAAATCTCCCCGATCCACCTCGTCCTCATTATAATCTCTCGCCCAATTATCCCAATTATCCTCATAAGACATCGTTTTACCAAATTTTCACTTAAGGCAACAAGAAACAGTAGGCACGCCAACGTTTTTTCCGAAGATTTATAGTATGCATATTTGTCTAAATTGAAATTGCTCATTAATTTTCGGAAAATCTTCGGATCATCTTCGGGTCATCTTCGGGTCATCTTCGTGCACCACACCAATTCGTATTTGTTTGCCTTGGGAGTCTTTCCGCCTTGAAATACAGCTTCTAGAGACATGTTAACGTTTTAAGCGTTTCCTCTCTGAAAAACGGTTCCTAGGTGGTGGTATTTGATTAATCCCAACTATACTACTTCTGCATCAAAATTCTTCTCGGCGTCTTCTTTTCCACTTGAGCTTGTGTAGATCACTACAGTCACCTGAGGAGGGCAGGATTGCCGAAACGTTGTGACATAAGACCAAGAACTTAGGAACACAAGCACAAGTGGAAAGGAAGATGCCGAGAAGAATGTTGATGCAGAATACCACGTGCGCCCAATTCAAGAGTCTATCAAGACTTGTATAATCTGTTGGTCGCCAATTGCCGACTTTCGTCAAAATTTCAGTGGCCACATATTTTTTTCACTCGCCATGGCGACCAAAATGGTCGCAGCTTGGAGCGTTGAATAATGTTTCTCGTGTAGTTACACATGTAAAGTACTCTATCATATTAAAATGTACAATTAATAACATGAACTCTGAAAATTACTGATAGCAGATTAAAATTCATCCCCATATAAACTTCTAGATAATGTGTATTAAGAATTTTAACATCCCTTTATGTACAGATTACATATGTACCTTCAGAAAATCTTTAACTAGATTAGTTCCTTTGGAACCATTTTTAACTGAATACCCATAACAGGTATTGTTAAGAAGAAACGACTCCTTTATCTTGCTGATCAGACAAGAATTCACTGTGATGACGTGGACGGCTTGGGACATTTTATGGAGTTGGAGGTTTGTAGTTTTGTAATACATGGCTTTTAGTGTATTTAATCAAAGACAAAATTTGAACAGCTTAAATCAATACAAGTTAAAGACAAATTGCGAAACTTGGGTATTCAATAACAATAACAGGTAATAATTACTGATCGTCGTCCAAACCCATTGTTTTCTGTCTGCATTATATCATCGAATGCCGAGAGAAAAAAAATGCAAACCAAGTGTGTGAGAAAAACGGGTGCGGTCTTTTTTGGTAGCAGGGAAATTATCAGGGGTAATCTTACACGTGCTAAATCGACACGCAGCATTATTAAAACACGCAGCATTATTAAACCTATAACAAGCTGCATTATTAAAAATAATGCTGCGTGTTTTGGTTTTAATAATGCAGCATGCTTTACATCCGTATATCCACTGCTGAAGCCCTTCCTCGTCTCTCGCCATTCTTTAAAGATATTCAGCGCCCAATTCTACTTCCTTCGACTAGCATCGGAACTGTCTTCAAACCTCCGACATTCGTCAGATGAGATTGGCGCACGAAATCTTTCACTCCCTAGTAACAACAAGAGAAAATGAGGTAACAACCAATACTCCTCGTTACACAAACAATTAGGACTGAAAATATTTAGAAAAGTACATGACTATCTGTCTCACTAGAAAACGAACTAACCAAAGTCAAGAACATTTGTGTCCATATCCGCTTCTAATACTTTAATGAATAAAATTATTATCCTCTGATCATTTTCTGTGCCCTTCACTCGTCGACACACCCATTCCCGAACAACAATTACAACATCGGGTTACACACAACTAAGGAAAACCAAAAGAACTGTAACGACTGAGAAAGTACTTACCATCTCATTCATCCGACTTAATAGTAAACGTTGACTGCGTAAGACACAATTCTTCTTCAGAACTGCTTTCGCAGAAGTTTTCCGCCATCATTCCAAACAACGAGTTGACTTTCAGAAAGAACTGTGTTTGTCGAGCAATATGCAAATTGAATCTACCTTGACAAACAAACAGTCAATAACTCGTTTCTGGTTGCATTTTTCACACGTACATGTCAAGTTATGCTCATGAAAACAATAGCTAATGTGGCAGTTACGTTGAATAAAAAGTATCGATTGAACGCCATGAATTGTTTAACTTATTGTTTTCCACAGAAATACAAAAGGAGGGTGACATTCGATGATATAATTGCAGACAGAAAACAATGGGTTTGGACGACGATCAGTAATTATAATAGATAATTACTTCGGCGAGCAGCATTATTGGATATAATGCAGACAGCTTCGGCCTGCGGCCTCAGCTGCCTGCATTATATCCAATAATGCTGCTCGCCTCAGTAATTATCTATTACATAATTACCAGAGCATGAATTGATAGTATTTTTACGTTACATAACATAATGTAAGTCCTTTTAGTAGTAGTAGTAGTAGGCATCCTTCCGTCTCTTGAGACGATGGGTTGTGCTCAGGTTTGTCCATTTAGTCCCTCCAAGAACAACTTCTGGAGTGACTCAGCAGTCCGATCCTTGCATGGCAGTCTCTACCGCAGTTTCCGCACACATAATTAGATGGCGGATTTGGTGCTAGGTTCAGCTGCCTCTCTTTTCTCTTTGCTCTCTTCTCCTCCAGCTGTTGTCTTCTCCTCTCTTCCCCACTCTTGGCACCCTCTCTCACTGCATGCCTCCAACCACTGCGATCGTCTGCAAGCGATTCCCAGGTGTCTGGGTCAATTTCTATCAGTTTTAAATCACGCTTGCAGACATCCTTAAACCACAAGGCTGGACGTCCTGTTGGTCGACGACCGGAAACCAACTCTCCGTACATGATGTCCTTTGGTATGCGACCGTCATCCATCCTGTGTACATGCCCCAGCCATCGCAAGCGACGCTGGCAGAGCAGGAGATGGATACTGAAAGAACCAGCTTTTTCCAGCACTGCGGTGTTGGTGACCCTGTCCTGCCACTTGATGTTGAGAATTCGTCGCAGACAGCGAATGTGGAAGCTTTCCAGGCGGTTCTCTTGTCTGGCATATGTTGTCCAAGATTCACTGCCATACAGCAGGCTGCTAAGCACGCATGCCTGGTAGACTTTGAGTTTGGTATTCAAAGTCAGCTGGTTGTTTCCCCAAACTCTCTTGCTTAATTGTGCCATCACGGCGGCAGCTTTGGCGATGCGTTTGTTGATTTCCGCATCGAGTGACAGATTGTTGGTGATGGTGGATCCCAGGTAGGTGAAGTGGTCGGTGACCTCGAGTACCACGTTGTCAATGCTAACTGCAGGTGGTGAGGGGACGTCCTGACCCATGACGTATGTTTTCTTGATGCTGATAGTCAGCCCGAACTCCTTGCATGCATGAGAGAACCTGTCCATCAGCTGCTGAAGGGCTTCCTCAGTGTGCGAGCTTAGGGCCGCGTCATCTGCGAATAGCATTTATCTTATGAGGGCTGTGCGGATCTTAGTCTTAGCTCTCAGCCGTGCCAAGTTGAACAATTTCCCATCACTTCTGGTGTGCAGGTGGATTCCTTCTGTGGACTGTCCGAATGCAAAGTTCAGCAGTAAGGAGAAAAAGATCCCGAACAAGGTCGGTGCAAGGACACAGCCCTGTTTCACGCCGCTCTGCATTGGGAAGGGTTCTGAAATTTAACCGTCATAGTTTACGGTGCCCTTCATGTCATCGTGGAAGGAAGCAGTGATGCTGAGTAGTTGGGGTGGACAGCCTATTTTCTTCAACAGCTGGAAAAGACCTTTTCTACTAACAAGATCAAACGCCTTCGTCAGGTCTATAAAGGCGATGTAGAGAGGCATCTGCTGTTCTCTGCATTTCTCTTGTAGTTGGCGTACTGAGAAAATCATGTCGACTGTCGACCTCTCAGACCTGAACCCACACTGTGACTCTGGGTAGACACGTTCGGCAAGAACCTGCAGACAGGCGAGGACCACACGTGCAAAGACTTTGCCAATAATACTCAGCAGAGAGATACCCCTGTAGTTGTTACAGTCACTGCGATCACCCTTGTTTTTGTACAGGGTGATGATCTTGGCGTCACGCATGTCCTGGGGTACCTTACCATCTCTCCAGCAGAGACACAGAAGTGCGTGTAGGGGTTCAAGCAGGGCTGGTTTTCCACTCTTGATGATCTCGGGAGGTATGCCGTCTTCACCTGGTGCTTTACCACAGGCTAGGGCGTCAATTGCTTTGCTGAGCTCCTCCATAGTAGGTTCAGAGTCCAGTTCCTCTAGAACAGGCAGCTCTTCGATTGTATCCAATGCTTCCTGGGTGACAGAGTTTTCTCTGGAGTAGAGTTCCAGGTAGTGTTCTACCCATCTACTCATTTGCTTGTCCCTATCTGTGATGATTTCCCCTGTCTTTGATTTCAAGGGCGCAGTCTTCTTTAGTGATTTTCCTGTTGCTTGTTTGATGCCCTCATACATACCTCTGATGTTGCCACTGTCTGACGCTTGCTGGATGTTGTCCGACAGCTGAAGCCAGTAGTCATTTGCGCAGCGCCGTGCTGTTTGCTGTGCTTTGCTGCGTGCGGCTCTCAGTGCCCGCAGGTTCTTCTGGCTTGGGTCACGCTTATAGTTGATGAATGCACTGCGTTTAGAATCAATGACTGGTTCCATCTCAGAGATACTGGCTTCAAACCAATCTGTGTTTCTGCGCTCTTTCTTGCCATAAATCAAGACTGCGGCACCGTAGATGGCTGTACGTAGAGAGTTCCAACTTTCCTCTACACTCCGTACACCATGAGATGTGTTGAGAGCCTCGTCTAGGTGTCTATTGAACTCCCGGTTCTTTTCTGGGTAGGCGGTCTTACTGGTGTTGATTCTGGGCTGACCCTTCCTCTTAGAATGATGAAACATCTTTGGTTTCAGTTTCAACTTGGTGGCGATCAGGGAGTGATCAGTGTTACAGTCGGCACTGTGGAAGGACCTGGTGTTGCAAACATTGTTCAGGGAGTCACGCTTGGTGATGATCATGTCCAGCTGATGCCAGTGTTTTGACCTTGGATGTCTCCAGGAGACTTTGTGGCATGCCTTGTTCTGGAAGTAGGTATTCGTCACACACAGCTTACGATAACAGCAGAGTTCAAGTAGCCTCTGACCGTTTTCATTCATCTTGCCTATGCCGTGGTGCCCTAGTACGTCTGGCCATGATTCATGGTCTGCACTAACTCGCGCATTGAAGTCACCCAGAAGGTAGATATGTTCCACTGCTGGGATTCTGCTGATTATAGTGTCTAAAGATTCGTAGAACTGATCCTTCACCTCGGCTGTAGCTTGCAGTGTTGGGGCATAGACGCACACCAAAATCACAGGGCCCTGGATGGATGAGAGGCGCAGCGTAAGAATTCTCTCTGTGCCATCTGTTAGGCTCAATCATACGAAGCAGTGTGTGCCGTACTGCAAATCCAACTCCGTGTTCCCTCACATCCTCAGTGCCTTTTCCTTGCCAGAAGAAGGTATAATGTTCCTCCTTCAGGGACCCACTCTCTGGAAGTCTTGTTTCTTGCAGGGCTGCTATATCGACGTTCAGTCTATGCAGTTCACGATCAATCACTGCAGTCTTACGTGCATCATCAATGAATTGGAGATCATCTGTCAGTCCTGAGCGCATGGTTCTTACATTCCAGCTTGCTATTCGAAGAGCTGGCGTCTTCGCTTTCTTCTTTTGATGCTTGCCTGGTACATGTTTTTCGATCCACTTGTCGAGTATGATGACTCTAAGCTCCAGGTACCCTCTGAAGCAGGTAGACCGTGGCGGGTCAGCACCTTACTGGCCGGGGGCTGCCCGGCTTGGCGGGCGGTAGCTGACCAGTGGAATTACGAGGATCCCTCCCACCGTCGAAGACAACCCGTAGCGTCCGACTCTACGCCAATCGAGCCGAGGACTTATAACTCGTAACTGCTGTCTTCCGTGTTGTGCTCTCACCGTTTAGCGAGACTGGAGTGGCCTCTCCAGGGCACAAAAGCCTGGGCAAAGTATATGGAGACCTAGTGTTGCCCAAGAACAGGGTCCCCCTCTCTTCCGCACCGACGAAGTCCAAGGGAATGCAAGGCATTACATTTGGAGCCGGGTTGGCTGCAGGAGTTGCCAGAAGGGCGACTGATAGTCGGTCCAACTGCCTTAGGGGCTCCACTCCGGATTTCTGTAGGGTTTACTCCTTAGCCTTTCTTTCTCTCCGAAAGTATCCACAAGGCAGTGGAGCCATAGTCCAATGGCCGGGGCACGAGTGCTGGATGGTCGGGCGATGTTGGACCCAGGGTCTACACGCTCCGGGACTGTCCTGCGCTTCATGACACTTCTTGGGTGTTACATCAGTCTTTTCCTTGACCTAGATGGACTGCCTGTCAAGGCTTACGAGCTCCATCTGCCCGAATGAGACAGGTAGTACTGGGCTACATTTTACCAGTAGAGATGAGCACAATGGGATCACAGGGTGAGCCAGCATGGGGCTTGCATTTGCCAGTCCCAGCATGATGCCCCCCGCTTACGCGAAATACCAGGCATTTTTAGTAGTAATATACCTGTTATAACCAGTTTTTTATGTTTGTAAATAAAATAAAATAAAATAGTAAAAAAGCAAGAGTGGGTTTTGCAAATGGTAAACGGAAATCACTCACAGGATTTCCCAATTTTTAATTTTGTTTTAAAGCATTTGCCGAAACCGTACACTGACCTGTTTTCCTATGTAAATGATAAACAGCCGAGAAATCGTGTTGTTTTCTGTACCAAGCTTTGGTAGCTTTTCCATTTGGTATCTCATCTTATGCTACTACTCCCCTTTTTTCCGCATCAGCCAGAAATTGCTAAACTAGTAATTTCCACGACGTCTCTCGCACATGAAACCTTCATCCTTTTTTTAAGAAAGACATATCATCAAACATACTGTTTTGCGTGTGGTGTTTCTGACCAGTGTAGCCGCTTATTTTTAGGTTGTGATGCGTGAAAACCAAAGTTCAACAGAAGGGGAAGAAATAGCTAAAGATTTAATGCGCAAGTTGGAAGTTCAAGAGGAAGATCTTATCAAGGGAGCATATATAGATTTGCTTTCATCAAAAACGGTCTGAACCAATACATATTTACTCTAGAAACTTTGACTGATGAACATAGTTATACACGTGTCGGTGGATGCTTATTTCCTGTAGTCATTAAAGGAACCTCTAGCTAGGCTGCTAACAGATACCAAGTCTAACAAGCTAAATATAATTGATGTTAAGAGAGCCTATTTGATTAGCTCTTTCCTATGCCAAACAAGCTAGACAAAAAACGGGGAAGAAACGAGCGAATTCGGTATGTCCCTCAGTCTGGTAGTTTTGGTTTTATTGCTAATAACAATTTTGAAAAAAGATCAACCAGTATGCGGGGTATCAAGGGGCAAGAAAGACAAATATATGAACCGTAGTCATATGTTTACTTGAATGGATTTTATAGAAAAAGAAAGAACCCATAAAGGTTTTCATTTGAATATGCAAATTTCGGGAAATGCGCAATCAACAACTTTGCTTAGTAACGAGGGGACGCTAAGAGGAATCTGGCGCGACTTAGCAACAGCATAACAGACTGCAAAATGGCTGATCAACTGTTCGATGTAAACACGTTGATCACAGAGTGACCTTACAAAGAAGAACAAGCGCTCATTACAGAAGAAGGGGATTTATAGCAAATGGCAAAAGTTGTGGTGGCGCCTGCTGTTCACAGCTTTTCGGATCTCTTTCCTTCCTCGCGAGCAGCAACAATTTCTCGAAGACCAGCTTCAAGTCGTGGTAAATCAGCAACAGGTCGAGCAACAGCTGACCGTCCGCTTTCTGGTGTTAATCTTCGAGTAGAAAATGATGTTGTACTTTCAGCGCGAGGCCAGGCAAGGAGTCCATCGTCGAGTATTTTGATCATTTCTCCTGGGAGAAGAGACATTTCTAGTTTAAGTCTCGGTAAGCAATCATTTGATAGACAGTAAGCTATTATTGATGTGATCTAAAAAGCAACAAATTTTACCAAAAGAAAGAAGTAAAAAATTTTTAAGTAAAGTAACCATTGTGTTTGAAATATTTTGTTATAACTGGATTCAACTTTTACGTGGAATATGGCAGTCTCTCTGTAAATCAAAAATTTTAATCATCGCGCGCTCATTAGAAACGAATTCTATTTTATTGTGCACGTGGCGCGTGCTAGTTACCTTTATGATCTAAAACTGGATATGCAATTAGTCTTGAACAAGTCTGTGTGACAATATGGTAGTACCAATGCACGGCACAGTTCAAATGGCTCAGACGCCATTTAAACATATTTAGTGCTGACGATCAATTGCGCATTTTAACAGGCTCACACAAGTCACCAGATCCGAATTTGAGCTTCATCGAAATTGAGTCGCGGTTAAGAGAGAAAATTCGAGTTAACTTTGGAGAGCTTCGTCAGGTGGGTGGCTGCTTTTTAGTATACTCAGAGTTACGAACTTTAGTTTGGCGATCAGCCATATTCATGCGTGATCAATAAAAATCATTAATCGCGGATGAATGCAATAGGACAATGTTACAGTTACTGGACCCGTGGTGTTAATTGCTGTTTTGTGTTTGCGGTTTATATACTGAGCGATAGGAATCTTACATTCCACAAAGAGTTAGCATTGGACAGAAAGCACCTGTGAAGTACGTGGTGGTCTTTTGGTTGTTTAGTCGTTGTTTGTCAAGTCCGATCGTGCGGGTGCATATACTTCAGGTCTTTTCAGATCTATCTTTATCCCGGGTGATCGAAGATAAGAAACAAGTACTGAGACTCTAGGACCGGTTATTTAATGGGTGTCCAACAATAGGTGCGATTTAAGTGAAAGTTATCGAAAATGACAAATTTGTAGTTAATGCAATGAAGTTAATTCATTTTTAGTGAGCAGGTATTGACTAGTTATTCTGGTGTGGTGTAAACGAGATTTTTTAAGTTAAAGCAGCTCAAACTCAATTTCGGTAAGAGTTTTTTTTAAGGTTGGTCTACAGCTCATTCAGAGAGTCAGCTCTAATGAATAAAACTACAATTTAGACAATGTTAACAGTATTTCAAACTAGCTGGGTGGATGACATCATTTGTCATTCAATCAGGGAACTGAACCTTTGACAGTGTGATATGTCATCTTATTTTGTGATGCCTATTGTTTTTATTGACATTAATTATTGGTTAGTGGTGCTACGTTTTATGTTGTTGTCTCAGGCCTTTCAAACATTTGATGTGGAAAAGAGCTTGTCAATCACACAAAGTGAATTTAGAAGGGCTTTGGAATCCTTCTGCTTCCCCCTTACTCAGGAGCAATTTGAACAACTTATCAGAAAGGTAAAAACTGATCGACTCTTCCAACATCCTGAACTTGGTACATGCTCAGATCTTAATGCTGATATATAAGTTTGTGTGTTTTTCCCTTCTGAAACATTATTTACCTGAGAATCTTAGAGGGAAGGAAAGTGGACTGGTATGTGGTGGCTCAGTACCATAGAATAGGTTTGGATACTCCCTAGCTAGAACATTGAAAGTATTGTCTAACAGAATTATAAAACAGATTGGATTTTCTGTTTTCTGGTTAAGTGTTTTTAGTGCATTGATCAATAGCATTAAAAATGTGGGTTTTCAAAGGAGTTGATGAAGTAAGTTAATCCACCATAATATTGAATCATAGTAAAGGTGCTGACCTTTCAAGCATTAGCTCTTTGTCAGAGTGAGAAGCCTGAGAGGTTTGTCATTTGCTCTGACAAGGGACTAACATTTGAAATGTCAGCATCTTTACTCCCTGAAACTGGTATCATATTAGTTCATATTACTTGTTTGTTGTTTATGTTGAAAGGTTGGAACAAACAAAGATGGCACTGTGTCTTACATGGAGTTTCTTGATAAGTACCATCAGAGAGGGGGTACCCCTGATGGTTTGCGATGGCTTGGTGGCTTGCACAAGTATGTCATTGTTTTCATGTTGTTCATTAGATATTGTTCTGGAACTATCATCTGGTCAGAAACCTAGGAGGCAAACTGTATTTTGTATTGCTTATATAGCTAGGATTGATATGATCAAATTGATATGAAATGAAACACAGACGTACAGGTAATTTTCTTTGTTTACATATACTTTAAGTAGGAAAATACTGAATCTAGTCTTAACGTTTACTGACAGGTTTAACCAGACAAAATCGCCAAGGGAGATTGCAATGGATGAAATTGAAGATCAGCTGAGAAAAAAGGTGAATTCAAATTTTGGTAACATGCAAGGAATGTCCAAGATATAGCAAATGTTAGATTCACTGAAAATTAGACTTAAATTCACTTAAATAAACTGATCACCTTTATAAATAATTATGAATTATGAATATTTATTTAGAATTGTTATTTCTATTATTGTTAAATTCTCTCTAGATTGGAGGCCAGCTGCAGAATGTATTAAAAGCCTTGAGACTCTTTGACTACAATCGAGATGGTCAAATACAGAGACATGAACTCAAACGAGTCATAGAGAATTTCTGCTTCAGGCTTACAGAAGATCAATTTAACAAGTAAGTGAAATGGCTGTGCTACTCTGCCTATGGAAATCATTAATATTTGAACACTGTATTTACTCTAGTAACTTTAGGGAAATAATACTTTAACAGGTAAATTCACTGTAATTTTATGATAAGACTTGGATTTCTAATTGGCTTAATGTGTACATGTTTCTACAGGTTGTGGTGCAAATATGATATGCTGCGTAATGGCCACACCCTTCAGTATATGGACTTTCTTCAAAGACTTGGTGTTAACACAAAAGGCAAGGGACAGAAAAAACCTACAGGTAGGTGACCAACTTGTGTGATGTTAAAAGTAAATTTTTTTATAACAATTAACAGTTCATCAAGAAAATAGTGGTAAATAGCATTTACTGCATCTCTTGTAAGCTGCAGTAAGCCCTTGAACAGATGTGATTGGATGATGGATGGATGGATGATGGTCTATTGTTCACTGAGACATTTTTCTCAGAAAATAATGCAGAGCTTGCAAGACCAAGCTAGACTGAGATTGGATCAGTTACAAGCAGCTGTGAAATTCAGTCACTCAGCAGATTAAATTAGCCAAACGAGATTACTTCAATAATCTGCTCAAAACTCAAGCCCAGGATGCCTCCAAACTATGGTCTTCCATGAAAAAGCTCATACGTAAGAAAAATAAGGTTGCAGTGCAAGAAATGATACAACCTTTACAGATAATTTCGAAATAGCTATAAATTGCTTTATCATTAGTTTTGTACGTCAGTGGCCTACTCATCTTAGAAGCCTTCTTCTTGCATTGGATGTAAACACACTCTATGATCGTCTGATTTGGACACCACAAGTTATCCCTGACTTTGTATTTAAAGAAATGCCAGTCAGCTTTGTTTGCAAAGAATTGTCATCACTGTGTGTCAGTAAATCTTGTGGCCTCAAGGACATTCACTCACGCATACCTTCCAATATCCTAGCCACTCCAGTAACCCACATCTTTAATTTATCAATTCGTTGTGGCTATATACCAAAGTTATGGAAAGCAGCTTCTGTCACTCTGCTTCACAAGAGTGGATCACATTCTGATCCAAATAAGTTAAGAACAATTTCTGTCCTACTAGTTGCTATGAAGAGTTTTGAATGTGCAATCCACAAACAGCTTTATGACCATCTCAATTCCAGTTGGGATTCAGACCTGGTCATAGATACTATAATAGAATACACAGTCACAGTATACTATAAACTTCATGAACTAGCGTTGATAGCAGATACTGTTTGAAACAATGTCATAGTGAGAGTAATAATATTGTTTCTATATGTGTCTTGAATGTAACTGCTCTTGGCTACAAAGACTCCCTTTAAACTAGGAGTGCATATAACAGACAACAAAATGAAGGCTTTGCCATTGACATTTAAAGATAAACTTCATGGTCTACATGCCACTGCTGCCCCTGATACAGTGTCATGAAAAAAGCAACTGCATGTCAATCATCTTGCATGTTCCCAAGTATAGAGAATAGTCTACTATCTAACGAGAGGTTTCTTACAGATTGTGATAGAGGACAATGGACACCACTGTTTTTTTATGTAAGGGAGGGAAATCCAATGTAATTCAAGCTGGGGAAAAAATCTGAAAAGTTTTTTAAAACTTGGCTTTACGAAAAACTTAGGTATTTTCAACATGGTTTGTAAAAATTAATGGTAAACAGCTGGAAGTAGATCATTCTGTAACATGATACCTTCTTACAGATTAAGCTGGGTATTTATTTTCAGGAATCCAATCATGCTATGATAATAATTAATTCAACTTTAGTTTTTATGTTTACGGACAATAATGGTCCTCTTATTCTGCAGTTTACAAAGGTTCTCAACTGGTATAATTTTAAATTATTGTTCATATTTGAACTTGTTGCTCAAGATTGTTTTTCTTTATGACACATAGGAATATCTTAGTTTGTATGTCAGTCATCGCCCTAATTTCTTTTGTTCCAGCTGCTCACAGTGAAACTCAACAGCAAGTGAAACTGATTGCAATGAACAGTAAACCTACATCCAGGGGCAGTGATAGGGAAACTCCCCCTGTACTGACCGTAAAAGATCTGGAGCTCAAACTCAGAAAGAAGGTAATCTAGCTGCATGTTACTAGCAACTTGATCTTTGGGAAATTTGAGGCTGCAAAGGATTTTATTTTAATCAATCTCATTTTGTTATTGGGGAAATATTATCTTTACTGCAGGAGATGTCAGAATAGCTTACCTACACTTAAAGGTTTCATGGCTAGGATAAAACGTAGCTTCAATATGGAGCTCCATATTGCCAGGGAGAAAAACAAGCTTGTAGATCATTTTCTAATGTGGGAAAAGTTAACGAAAAAAGTTCTTAAATAATAGATAAAATAATAACTAAAATCTGTAAATTGCAACATCTGTTTGTAGAAAAGCCACTTTCTTAACTTTGATTTGATTTGGTTAGCAGAAGAGCAGTTCTCATACTTTTTTTTTGCAGTTGTTGCTGTATTTCTTTTCATGTCTTTTCATTTATGCTGTTCTTAAAATCAATAAAAACTGTTTAAAAAAATCCAGCTGCATGTTACTAGCAACTTGACATGTTATTGTTAATTGATTAGAGATTAATAATACTAATAATGATAATTATGATTAATTATAACAGAATTTAACTGTACTTTTTGGTTATTTATAACTCTGCAAGTGGTTTATTTGGAGTATTGTTTTCCTCCAAATGACCATCACTGCTATCACTTTCATACAATACATGGTCACTCAGTAAGTTTCAAATTTTGTTAGTGGTAAAAATCTCTCTACATTCACTTAACCAATTTTTTTTCCTTCTCAGATGGTTGACAATCATAGTAATATCTGTCGAGCTTTTGTTGCTTTTGATAAGCGTGGTGATGGATTTGTGACCTTGGATGAACTTAAAAGAGTTTTGTTCAACTTTGCCTTTCCAATGTCTGATCGGTTATTTCATGAGCTGATGGACAGGTTTGTAACAAAGTTTTTTTTATAAAATGATTAATATGATTTTGATGTATATTGGTTTGCATTCTGTTTCTTTTGTGCTTGCATTGTTGCATTACAAGTATATGTCAGCTGGATTATTGCAATCATAATCGTAAGCACAACATCTCCTTCTCATTTGTCTATAGTTGGCATTTTAGATTCAAATCTGGAGCCAAAGTGGTACCAAAAAATTTACTCTTCTAAGAGTATAATGTATTCTGGGTATGCACATAACCCTAACAAAAGTACTCTCAATTATTACATAAATTAATTGAATATTAGCATGTTAGCTCTTTTTTTATTTTGCCAGTTGTGGTCTGCGAGCAAATCACAAGATCTCCTATCAACAGTTCCTGGAGAAATTTCAGATGCCAGTTACAAAGGGAAATGGACAAACACTGCCAATCAAACCTAATCATAAGTGAGTAGAGTAAAAAAATCTTTTTTTACAGTTTTGTTTGATTAGATACACAGTGTAAAACTTGAGGGCTCAATATAATAAATATTTCCCAGGTACAACCCTGTTCGTGAAGCAGAAGATATGCCTACTACAGAGGACGTATGGAAACTTCTTCACTCTAGAGTCATGAACAACTTTTCATCAGTCAAACAGGCATTTCTTGTTTTTGATGATGTAAGTTGTTATATTTTATTAAACTGACTTAGATGTTTATCTTGTAATCAGTAAGTAAATAATTATTTTGAATTTTATTGTTCTAATATTAGACAATTTTAATACATTTATTCCCAGCCTCTATTTGCCTCAATCAATTGCTTATTTATTATAGGCTACAATGCGGTGGTCCTTGGTACTGTACATTGCTTGATTTTATCTTTTTACTGCTGTGCAGAACAAAGATGGCCGTGTAACAAAGCGTGACTTCAGACGTGTATTAGAGAGCTTTTGTTTCCGAATGAGTCAGCAACAGTTCCATGAGTTAATGGCAAAGATTGATCCATACAACAAGGGCTTTGTATCCTACCTGGATTTCCTGGACAGATTTGAACAGCGAGAAACAGAGGTTTGCAAATCTCGTCAGTTTTATCATTAACATTTTAATCATTTCTACTGTCTTTTGTAGCAGAGGTCTCATTTAACACTCAAAATAATTCCTGTGTTGTTTCTTATTTATCTTACAGGAAGCCCATCCATGGCTTAAGGGTGATAACTCAGTAAAAAGTATCTCTCCTCCTGCTGTGATAGCTTGGACCACTGTGAGTTTCTCAACTGCATACTTGATAAATATAGATATTTAGCACGCTCTAATTTTCCCAATACAATCTTTGTTCTATAGAGGCATGGCACTTAGCGTAACCAATCAAAACTCAATATTCGCCTCATCTTGCCCACTTGCAGAAATTGCCATATAATAAACTTAATAATTATGTTTTCTAACAAGACACCTGCACATTATTTTAGGTGGAAGATATCTTGAGAGACAAAATCACCGACAGCTGGAAAGCGATCGCCTCTGCATACCTTAGCACTGATGAAAACAGAGATGGGTCTATATCACGTGATGAGTTAAAACATCTACTGGAGAAATACTGCCTGCCAATATCTGACGACCATTTTGAACTGTAAGTGCACTGATTTGTTTGTCAGTTTAATTTATAACATAAGATTTGATTCCACTTTTGTTAAGTGAATAACAATTTGAATTGAGAAGAGTTTCTCATTGGCCGTATTCATGTAAATCTAAGCAACGAATGTTGGACGTTTGACCACTGTACAATTGAGAGGATATTGTTCATTTGATACATTAATTTGATTACAGAAAATGGCTAAGCAGGTAGTTTAATGGTATTATAGGACTGAGTGTAGTCCAGTTCAGTCTGTAATCATACGAGTGATAACAAAATCTGACAACTGTGCAGTGGGAGTTCAATTTGTTTATCACAAGTATGATTACAGACCGAACTGGATGACACAAAGTCTTATTGTCAATTAATTATAAAAATTACAATTTCCGAGAAAAGAAGAAGAGCCAAATGCTAGTTATGAAAGAAAATATTGTCATTGTTCGAGGGAAAAAATTCTCCATTTTGAAGAAAGCCCCAATTTATGAGCCTGTACACTGTTTTTATAGTGATTGAAACCAATGTTGTGATTGGTTGAATTAAACTACAACCTTGATTGTGACTGGCTTATTGAACTGTCCGATAACAAACTGTCCAATAACAAACTGTGTGACAACAACTTGGCAAGCGAATTAGGGAAAAATAAGAGTTTTTCAACCAATCACAATCAAGGAAATTTCTGTGATTAGCGCCTGTTACAAAGGTCTTAAGTTAATTTCTCCTATCTTTTTCAGAATGTGGAGTCGATGTGATGAAAACTCGGATGGAACTATTGATTTTCAAGAATTTCTCAGCAAATTGGTAAGTAACCAACGAATGTTCCTTTTCTACTTCTCATAAACTTGTAGTACAGTAAAGGTTCTCTTCATGAGCACTGTCAGAAGGAGACAGCTGAACGTACGATATTGACAAACCCCGTTTGATTTCTCATGACAGGATATATATTCCCGCTAGCGGACAATTTTGTTAACGCAGCATGCGCCTTCAAAGGGTTACATTTTAAAAGTTGCTTTTGTAATATTTAGCTCCCTTAACTGTACACAAGCTGTACACCGTAGGGTACCTGTACACCGTACCTAACATTTGAGCAATAGCGTAGTTTAATTTATTGTTTTTTTAACTTTTCAGGGTGTTGATATTATTGGAGGAGACATAAACGGCTTGAGTACAAGAATCCATGATGAAAGTAAAGCAAAGGAGGACTTCATGAAACACGACCAGGCAACGCGGTACATTATGATATATACTGGCCATACATGCTAGACTGTTATAACATGTCTTAAAGGAGCGTTTGTATAACCTTCAATGTTCTGGTACAATGTTATTTTGCAGACTAGAGTTAGCAGAAGAACGAGCCTTGGGACTGACAGGTCAGAAGACAGCGAATGAGTGCATGGATATTTTCAAGGTAACAAGTGCCTTTACTGCCTTTACTGTTAAGCCAAATACTGCACTGTGATTGGTTACCCGAACGGCCATGATGAACCTATCCTTCCCACTCGGTACTTTCCCTCAAGAAAAGGTCTCCCTTACCGACATATATTCTTTATTGACCAATTGCAAGTATAGTTAGAATGGTTGTATATTGACCTCGTTCTATTTTCGAGTTTTTCGGCGTGTTGGTCCTGAAAAAGTAGTAAAAAACTCAGCCAATAACCACCCATGTTGACCCCACGCTTGGTCAGTATCGCAGATAACGTGTCCTCACGATTGAATAATATTGCATATATCTTGATATCACGCTTGGTCAATATCGCATAATTATTAAATTAATTTAAAATATTTCTCCGTTCCTGTTGAATTCGTATGTGTGGCTTCACAGCCAGCAATAAGTTGTCAGTGATCATCAAGTCAAACATTCCTGTTGTTTCACCATTGTCATAAAGCGATGCATGTTTACTTCAAGGCGATTTTTGAAAAAATAGTGGTCATCCTCTTCCAAATTCAACAACAAATATTTTACAGAAATTCTAGACCATGATCGCCTCATCTCCATTGATGCAAATATTTGTTGATAAGTTTTAATAGTTTTAACTGAGATTTAAAAATGTCAATCCATGAAATAGCTCCTCTAACAAATGATCTAATGGCCAATTGCGTTCTGCAGGACTACATATCTCAAAGATCTCCAGACTTTAGAAAAACATTTGTAAAATTTGATGGGGATGGAGATGGCAAGATATCACGACGAGAATTCAGAATGGTGAGTAACATTTCTTACAGTTCAACTGCCACCAACAAGTTTGACCATGATAATGGTTTGGCACAATTGCCTTAAGATTTCCTTTGTCAAGAATTCACATTACATAATAATTGGTTTGGCTGACCGCAGTAACGTATCTAGTCTGTAGCGTTGTTTTTGCCCACAGAAACGAAAAGTAGAAGAAGCAACAAGTTGCACTCGCCCTACAGGCTTGTGCAATTTCTTCAGTCTTTGAAAAGTTTACTCGTGTTCATTTCTTCCAAAATGTACTCGAAACCATTTGATTATCTATTCAAATAACTATGGTTTTATTTTGTAGGTTCTTAACAGTCTTGGTCTTTACATGTCTGATGATCAGTTTCGTATCCTGAGCGCCAGGTTTGTTATTCCATACTCCTCAAACTCATTAATGATATATAAGTAAAAGACAAGGGAAATCAAGCACTGCGACTTGTTTGGATATCTGATGAAACGCGTCTCGTTTTTGCATCGTTTATTTCTCGTTCGAAATCATAACGTTTCATTGAGAAGCTGTACCAAACACTCGATACACGTGTTTCATCACATATCAAACACCCGAATTTTGCCAAACATACTCTGTCGCACGTCGTATTTTCAACTCTTTTCTCGGTGTTTGATGTGTGATGAAACACAGTACTTCGTGTTTGTTATTTTACTTACAGCCAGAGGTGCGTATTTCCAAGTAAGTACGTCACACAACTGAAGCCAGTTCGATTAGTTAATTAGGTCAATTGTTTTTCAAATATCGTACTTGAGTGTAGACAAGCTGTGTTTAAGGTATTCAGATGCACTTACGCGTTTCAAGTCGTATGGATTTCTGTTACAACTCAATGTGATAACAATTGACAATCTTAACTGTGAGTTGATATTCTAAACTAGTGTAATGTGAATTGTTCTTTCTTTGTAGGCTGGGGTTCCACAAAGGAAAGCTTTCTTACATGGATTTCCTGGACAACTTTCAGGATCGTCGGTCTTTTGGTGTTGGAGAGAGAGTTACTGAATACCCAAGTCACAGGTCTGGCTCAGTGTGCATTTTTATATAGACATAGTATTACAAGTCTCTTGAGCATTGTGACGTAAGCTCAGGCAGTTGACAGTTTTGTTTGTTTTGATTTAACAGATACAACCTTCCTGTAACAAATGATGAATCACTCAAAGCCAAAGAAGTTGAAGCAAGGCTTAGAAGTAAACTAAGAGAGAGTTTCCAGGTTTGAAGTTTTAAGTTGTTCATTGTTCTTATCGGAATCTCTGTTGCCTTCCTACTCCGTCAGTTACCAGCTTTGATACCAAACAGTCACTTCAGCTTGCTACATTAATTGCTGCTTACTTGATCTAATAAAGTGATCACCGAATAGTGATCACATACCCAGTTACTAGACATTCACTTGTGGGCATTTGTAATCCGTTTTACCTCTTGTAAACCGCGCGACGGCGCTGGAAGAAGCCACACACAGTCAAGAACGGGGCAAAGTAAGAAAGTGGCTCTGTTTTGAGGGTCTTTCAATTATTTTAGAGTTCTGTAACGACAGACCGTATATTGAGCGATGATTGCAATGCTAAGCCACAATAATCATGGAAAGTAACCTAAGGTAGTTTGTAATGTAGCGTAATGTAGTTTGAAATGTAACATATTGTAGTTTGTAATCTATAGTTTGTCTCCAGACTTCACGCCTAGACTAGCTCGGCTATTTGCGTGTAGTTTGTGTATCTAAACTTGTTTGTGAATTATGATAAAAGATGATGATGATGAGTGCCTGTAGAGCCAGGGAAGATGACATAAGTGGTTACAACACATTACAACTTAAGATGTTAAAGCTTCTTAGGCATTTTTATTACACCCATTTTGAAATCACCGGTGATCCCTGCAATTTGATTGGCTCATAGCAGTGTGATTTATTCATAAATTGCACCATTTTTTGCTCTAAATCGCATCATTTTTAAAAAGTTACTTTTCTTCAAAAACCGGGCTTCTAGAAGTGGAAAAATAAATAATTAGTATTGACAAAAAACTGTGATTTCAAAATGAGTGTAGTAAAGTGGTAATTGAACTTCCTGTCGTGCAATTTTGGTCTGAAATTATACTTGTGATTTCATATCGAACTCGCGCTATGCGCTCGTTCGATATTTGAAATCACGCGTATGATGTCAGACCAAATTGCACTCTACTCAGTTCAGTTACCATAATTAATTTACTGCTTGCAACTGGCCATGTCAACTCAGTCAGCTAAGGCGCTACCCTACTCTGAAATGTTGTCATCGTTGGACTGCGGAAGGGATTCATTCCCTGACATTTCAGCCCTAACATGTGTCAAATTTTCTTTACAGGATTTGCGTACAGCTTTCCAGAAGATTGATTATGATCGTAATGGTTATGTTACCAGACCCGAGTTCAGGCGTATTCTGGATTCGTTTATGTTACTGTTATCTGATGAGGAGTTTAACAAACTAATGCTTAAGCTGGGCATACAAAAAGGAGCCAAACTGAATTACAGAGAGTTCCTGAAACGCTTTCAATACGTGGAGTCGGTTGAAGAAGGACATCCTTGGCTTTACTCTAATCACAGGTTAGTTACTGTTACAGTATGGAGAAGATGAAAGATTAAATGCACTTACTATTTTTTTATGTGATGTATGTAGATTGTATTTAAGGATGAATTTTCCGCCCATCAAAGTATCCTGCATGTCAATACAGGTTATGCTGCTCTAGTCTGTCTCTCTATAAGACCATACTGCCACGCCTGAATCACCCAGTTGGTGCCACGTTTAGAAATTCTTTTGCGTAGTTTAAAAACCTCTTCACTCTGATAACTTTTACTTTATTTTTTATTTACGAACAATTTTCCCGAGAATAACAGTGCTATGAAATAGTGAATATGTTGCGGTTTGCCTGTGTTAGTGCCGAAAAAATACATCTTAAGCTTTTAAAAACTGCGTTTATCTTAAAATTGCAGCTTTAACGAAAGCCAAGATCTAGGCTACCTGACAGCAGAGCAAGCACATGAGATCATAAAGAGGAAGGCCTGGGAACAAAATGAAGATGTAGCCAAAGCTTTTCTGTCTTTTGACAGAGATGGTAATGGTGTAGTCACCAAGAAAGAACTCAGAAAGGTTCTTTATCGGTATCAAATACCAGTCAGCAAGGTAGAATTCAAGAAACTCTGGGATAGGTAAGGACTTTCTCCTGATCTGAAAATTCGCTTTACTTAGTCATTACTATTGCTATTTATTAAATTGTATTAATAATAACGTGTGTTGTCTTGTGGTAGTATTGGAAACTATATGTACTCTGCAGAGTAGCACTATGTTGTACATAGCTATCACTGCCCTGTTGTTTTTTGGTGTGATGAGAGATAGTTAATTGAGTTTGTTGTTACTTTGTATTATGTGGGTATGTGTGATATTGATATATATACTTGTTTAATTGAGGATGATTCGTTTTGTTTGTTGTTATTTTGTTGTGTTTAGGTATGATACTGATGGTAACGGTGTTGTGGATCACCGTGAATTTTTAGCGAGATTAGGAGGCGAGTTGGTTCCTGGTGATATCCATGGACCCAGTACATTGATAACAGAACAGAGTCACGAGGTTATGAAGAACTTCTATCAAAGTCAACAGGTTAGCTCTCAATTCCTCTCTTTTAAGTTCTACCCGCCTTTCCACTGTAGCTATGTCTTATTGCTACAGCTGCTGTTTTTTTTGTTAAAGGTGTTGATTTAATTACCTACTGCTTATTTTCTTCCCAACCAATCTTTAAAGTTTATTGTTTGCATTATAACAGGATATGCACGAGGCTGCCACTTGGAATCAGGCACAGGCTGTGACATTCCTGTCAGCACTGGAGGTTGAGCAGCGTTTGAGGCAAGTTTTGTCACGCCAATGCAACTAACCCTCACCCCTTGTGCTTTTCTTTTATACTACACTCACGGTATGTACCAAGACATAGCATTAGGTAAGTGATAAACGATGAATGTTCATCTTTATTCAGGGATCGTTTTCGTGATGGATACCAAAGCTTAAGGAAAGCATTTGAGACAGTTGATAACAATAAAGATGGTTACATATCAAGAAGCGAACTTCAGAAAGTCTTGTTTGACTTTCATTACTTTCTGGATGACGTGCAGTTCAATATTTTGCTTGACAGGTTTGTATTTTTCTCTGTAATGAACAATAGTTGACATCCACACAACCACCCAACGGGGATTAGTTTATTTAGTGAACATTAAGTTTGTCGTTTGAACAGAAGGCAAAACACTTTGCTGGGCTTTTTGTGTTGGCATCTCCCAAAACCAAATTTCGTGTTCGATGGTTGCAATAACGTAATGACGTTGGGGGATGCCACAAAAACAATGTTAGCCGTGTCAAGAATGGTTATTTTGTTTTACAAGCCTGGTAATGGCGCAAAATTATAGATAACAGAAAGCTTAACATTTAATTAACTAATAACAGTGTGATTTCGATAAAATCTGATTAGCTAATTTTTAACTTGATCTGTAGGTGTGGTTTGTCTGGGAAGAGCAAGCTGTCTTATGAGAGATTTCTAAGTGCATTTGAAGACAACAGACACGCTGGTTACGGCCGAGCAACACTGGACACGCCGGGTAAAGTCCCCACCCCTGTGGTGTTTGAAAGACACGAGTCTCTACCTGAAGACGAGGCAATTAACAAACTGAGAACTAAAGTCAGTGAAAATCGTGGTACTATCCAGAAGGTAGGAAGAAGTTTTTCTCTTTCTGATTCTTTTTTTCTTCTTTCCTAGGAGCAGTTATGACCAGTCATCGTCATTGCCATCGCTTATCTGTCGTTATCAATATGCTCTATCAACAGGCGCATGACCATGAGTATTTACTTATTTCTTTTCCTCTATAGGCGTTTGCTGCATTTGATCGAGATGGCCTGGGTCTGATCCCTAAAGAAGATTTACACCAGATAATAAATGCGTTCTGTTTTGTGATGTCAAGAAGACAATTCCAGGTTAGTACTGCAATTTCCCCCTCCCACCCCTCCCCTCTCCTTCCTCAGCCTATGAGTCCTCGGGTTGTTTTTTTTAGTGTGGCAGTGTGAGCGTTGCTGTGTTCCATTATGTCTCTACGTTATATTGGTTATCATGACGAAACGTTTTACAAATGCCTATCTGGTTATGTTTTGTTTCAGTTACTTTTGACTATCGTAGTGTTTGTCTTTAGTGCATTCTAACATGGTTTGGCGTTATTGTAGGCACTTCTTAGGAAGGTAAACATTAGTGAAGGAGGGTTAATATCCTGGGAAGATTTTCTGAACAGCTTCCAGAAATCAGACGCGGAGGTAAATCATTTACCAATTTAATTAAGATATGAAATGAGATAAAGCTCCTTACCTCAGTTCTTATCTGTGGTGACTTTACAGTTAAGTTACAATTATTGTTAGTTTTTTTAGGTTCTTAATATCATTACTCGCTTATTAAGCCCTTTACGTTGAAGCGGCGGAAAGCAGTATTTGAGTTGATGTCCAAACAATATCGATAGGTTTAATTATCTTTTAATGCATACCTCGCCTTTGCGTTTTTTTATTCAAGACTGAAGTTTTGCAAACTAGTATGGCCAGACATAAGCAATGGATTTTTGCAGAAACTTAATTTGACTTATTCACCTGGTGCTTGTACTTCGGCTCTTTATTCCTTTTAAATTAAAAAATACAGCGAGAAATTAGACAGGTCAAAACTACGCTAAAATGAAGTCTTTTATCGTGATAGTCGTTTAAAACGTATTGTCATCCTGACAGTGTTTTCTCTTTAGCTGTAGTGCACAGACCATTTCCATGCTTCTCTGTTCGCTGCGACAGCTCTTGCCTCCAACCGCAACTTCCATCCTGCTTCCCTCTATACTGTTCGCCTCCTTGTTGTCTTAGGTCTTGTCGTTTCCCTTGTTCTTGTTTTTCTGTAACCTTAGGTTGATAATATTTATCTTATTGCGCGTTCCCGTCTTCTCAGGCAAGCCGTCTTCCCTTGGTTGTGATGCAAACTGCTTAGTAGCTTGATAACATTACTCGTACTAAACGTCCATCTCTTTTCAGGCAAGCCGCAAATGGCTGGAGGGTCTTTACCCTTCCTATGAAAAGCGTCAAAGAACCGGTGATCACGTGGGCAGACGATCGCACAGTCTGACGGAGGCTGATATTGAAAACAAAGTGCGCGAAGTCGTGGTAGCGAGGTTCTACAGTCTGGCCAAGGTATAGAGTATAATGCTTGGATACCAATTCTTTATTTTGTGTACGCATGTCAGCTGCCTAGCATGCGCTTGTTCGGCGAAAATTCGTGGAGGGATTTGGGAAAGGAACTGCGCCTGTCCTTCTTTGATCGATTATGAAAATCGGAGCGCTTGCAACGCTCACTAGTTAGTTGTGGGGAAATGGCCACAATTCGACCAGTGATTTATTTTTCAGGCCTTCACAAACCAAGACTCTAACCACAAAGGAACCATCACAGCTAAAGCGCTTCATTACATTCTCAATGAACACGTCTTCAGGATGAGCAGTGAGCAGTTCAACAAGCTTTGTAACAAACTCCCTAAAACCGAGGAAGGAACAGTTGACTACAGGGAATTCCTAAAGATGTTTTCAAAAAGACCTGAGGTATCACGTGCAGCATCGGCCACACCTCCTCATTCACGTGACAGCAAGGTGAGGGACTGTCGATGTACTGCGCTTTAGTATTAACACTTACAAAATCTACTACACTCATCTGTTGGAAACGTGGGGTTGGACGCGCCTGGTGGTTGTGGGGGTGGGGATGGTTGGAGAACTGTATGTTACGGTAGAAGATAGCGCTCTCACCGCTCTGTTTTATAGTTTCTGACATGAGAAAAGTCTGAGAAAGTTAACTTGGCAGATAGTAGTAAAACACAGCTAGGTGGCTGGGCGAACTTGACTTGTGGTGGGCGTGGGTGGGTAGGTGTTGCTGTCTGGGGCAGTAAAATTTCCCTCACTGATGCTTCTATTGTGGACCCAAAATACCCTCAGCTGTGACTAATGTACTGCATTTCAGTTCACGAGATAAGGCTTTCTAAGGAAAGAAAGAAATGAAAATGTTTCCAAATAAAGGCAGGTGTTGCTGCTGCTGAGGTTACACTTGATGGGTGGGTTGTGTGGGGTAGCAAGGACGCATGGAAGGGTGAGTTCAAAATGTCTACTAAGCTGCTTGAGAACGACTGATAAATAATGCAATACGTTGTCAAATGTTACTCGTATTTTTGTTTAATATCTTGCTAAAGCTGCTTTTTTTCTCTAGGCATCCCGTTACTCCCCTTTGTCGCCTGTTCATTCACCTGTCAGGGTCCCGTCACCTGAATATGTATCCCCGCCTCTCTCAGCAAATGACGTGGAAAGACAAATAAAGGATGAGGTAAGGTCACGTTTAATCATTTGCCAAATATGGATTCCTTGGTGGAGAAAGTCCTTTTGAAACATTCACCCTTTTGTTCCAGATTTGTCGTCGCTGGCAGCAAATTCAGAAATCGTTCCGAAATATCGACAACAGCGACACAGGGACAGTGAACTTTCAGCAGTTTAAAGGTTGGTTACAGTTGATATAAATTATAACACCACCCGCGCCTTTTTTTCTTTGGATTCTGACACAAGACTTCCTTCTCGTTTTTTACCATTTTCTCTCCTTCCATTGTAGATGTTTTATGGAAGCACCATATATGTCTTGGTCCAAGTGAACTACTGGCTTTGTGGAGGAAACACAGTATCGACGGAAAGGGAGGGTAAGACAGCGTAACAGTGCTGAATGAAAATGAAAAGTACTTGGAGGAAAGAAGAGTTTGTTCACTGACAAGATTTTACCTAAGTAACCCTTTAAACACTTTGTTTAGAGAAATTTCGCCACAGCATTTTGAGCTGCCAGTTAAATGTATGCATTAATATTTAGTGTCATTTTCAGGATTGCCTACAAGGATTTCATGAGACATTTTGTTTTGAGCATGAAGACTGAAGAAGGAGCGTTATCAAGACCCAAGCTGCAACCCAGCAAAATTCCAGTAAGAGCCCTCTTTTCAACTGTTGGTTTGTGTATTATGGAGTGAAGTAATCGCCCTGTTATACCATAGCTAATACCTCAGAGGTCGACAACTGAACGGTTATCACCGTTAATGAGACTTATGGGCTGAACTGATTTAAAGAATTTCAGTTGAGTTGGCCTCCTTATCCCATAATAACTGGTCTGGCATTAACCAGGTGACTGCTCCAGATTCAAAGCTTGCTTGCTCACAACTCACAAGATTGGATCAATAGATGTTTATCCAGGATTAAACACTAAACCCTAACGCTTAATCCTGCACAAATGTCAATCCACTGTTAACTGCAAAAAATTATACCTGGAACAGCAGTAGTCGGCTCTGGAAACTTATTCTATCAGTCAATCCGTGGTTCCTTGTCTGTCAAAATGCCTTTTTGTTTAGCTGTCAGTTCATTTTTAACTCGTGGATACGCGAAGCGTATTTGCGAGTTTTTGTGGGGACTCCGATATGCAAATTGTCACTCACTCACTCACTCACGCACTCACTCACTCCAGTGTAGACATCTTCGTAATTAGTCGGATAGAACTCGGGGGCACCGATATGAAGACGACAATTGTCGTGACCGAAGTCACGGAAGTCTGTTGATGAAAGTTCACGCTGAAAGTGTATCGTACCGTTGCCAGAGTTTGTAATGATTTTGTAGCTTAAGAGGACGATTAGCGAGGCCCTGTTAGGGGTAAATTTCGAAAAGCGACATGGCCTTGAAACGGCGACATAAAGGACCTGAAATGGCGACGAACGACGAGCCGCTCACGGGAAATTACGACAGCGACCTTCGACCTTCCGAAATTGCGACGTGAAAAGGTTTGGAACTCAGACGCGCGACATAAAGAACCTCACTAACAGGGCCTCATTAGCGGTCTTACTAAAATCAAAAGGAGTTTAAATGTTTCCAGTTAGGACAATAACCAACTTGGAGACTGAATTTCATGAGCCTTTTACTCGGCCAGGCGCTAAACGTGAACAGATGATAACTATTCGCTTTTCCGACATCGACCGCCATCGACCGCCCCCAAGATTACAAGCAGTATATGAATTTCAGTTGGCTCGAAAGTGATCTGAAGATGAGAAAATCTGTTGCTAATGTAGTAAGCTTTGATGAGAACTCATAGAGCGAAATTAGCACTTGAATGAGAACTTATATGAGCGAATGAGTACTCGTTATTGAACGAAACTACTACTGAAAACAGAATAAATTGACGAATCCATGATGTGAAACCGAAGAACTTCTGTGGCCAACCTGGATAAGAAACATCGCATGGAGGACGTTTCTACTGATTTAAGTGTTAGTACGAACAGGAATGGAGTTGGAGAAGTATTGGGACGGTCAAGAAATATGTCAACGCTTACCATTTAATATGGAGGCGCATGCCATGGCGGAGAACCATGAAGATTACAATGTAAGAAAGTCAGTAAAGGGTTCGAAAAGAGTAAGTCATGTAGAAAATGTATTAAGCGTTATATTATATACAATACACCACAAGCCGTTACAATGAAAAGTTTTCTGTCTATTGATTTCCGAATTTACCTTGAAGTGAACTAGATTGTGTTGAAGTAGACATGTTGGAAAAATAGGCTTACCTGTTTTGCTTACTGTTGTGTGACTCATCATATTTACATTGTAAAAACAAGAAGTTATAAGGATAAAAACAAAGATGTATTGCTGTATTAATGATGCAACCCTGAATATATATACCACTGATAACCTAAAATGAGATGGTAATGTAAATAAACTAATTCAACTTGATAAAGGATTGAGAGTCTTAAGGATTTTAAGATCATCACTAACATACTTTGCAAAAATGCAAGAAAGACTTGTTTGGTATGATTCGTCAGCTGGGCTGTCCTACATGGTTTTGTTCATTATCAGCTGCAGAATCAAGGTGGATATTTCTGTTGAATACATTGAATAGACTTGTAGACAACAAAAACTATAATGATGATAAAATTGACAATGTCATGGCAACAAAATTCAGACCTTATTCAGAAGGACCCTGTTACATGTGTTAGAAACTTCGAACTCACAGACAGTGAGCAGCAGGATACCAGAACTACATTTGGTTTCGGTGCCATTTAATCCTGTACCCTTATGTTAAGTTATCAAATTTTTTAACAACTGTATGCTTGCCACCTGCCTTATAACTGATGCCTAGTGTAGTCAAATGATTGGCGTCATGTACTCACTGTATGTTTATTTCAAAAAGCTACTCAGCTCCCTGGTCACTTTTATGTTGTGATTATAGATTATTAAAATTATCTTCAAGTTCATTCAATCACAACTCTGAAAAAACACCTTATTAATTTTTAAATTATTTCTTTTTTCTCTGTTTTGTAAACATATCCACGAGTTCACCATAGTCCTACTTTGATTACTGATTATTTTCAGACCAGTCCTGGAGTAACGAGTGACCGTTTGATTGAACTGATGGCCACCTTGCGTCCTCAAGTTCAGCGTGATTGGAAGGAAATGCGTCGAGCATTTAGAGTATGAATATATAGATTTAGTAAACCGTCCTAAGAAAATACGCGCGCTGATGGTTAGAATTCATGTTTCTATTAGATTATGAGCTCGAGATTTCTATCGCGTGATAGTTGACGAGGGTGCAGCCCGAGTCAACTATCACGCAAAAAAATCGAGAGCGAATAATCTAATTGTTTTAGTAGAAACACTCATGAAAGTTTGGGAGAACTCGAAAACCTGTAGAAACACTCGTCTACGGCTCATGTTCCCACAGCATTTCTCGTTCTGCCATACTTTCACTCGTGTTTCTATGACTCGATAGAAACACGGTGCATGGTTTCTATTTCTTAAATAGATATGGATCAAACCATGCGGTGTGACCATTCTTTCGAATACTACTGAACAACAAATACTGTACTGTGGTACTGTTTGTTTTACTATAAAGTGCATTTTTAACCCTTTCATCTGTGGTCAAACCATGTATTGTGACCATTCTTTGGAAAGCTACTGAGCAGTATTGTACTGTAGTATTGTTTGTTTTACTATACAGTGTGTTGCTAACTTTTCTATATTTAGATTTAACAATGTACTTTGACCATTTTTAGAAAACTATTCACACAGTGTCGTTCATCTCAGAAAACTTCATAATTTAGACTTTCGTTCTTGTTACTGCACACTCAGTTGGGTAGGGTCTGTTCTTAATACGCAGTACTCACGAGTTATACTGTTGTTCATTTGTTCTTCTTCCTCCTTATTTACAGGCCCTGGATAAGACTGCCTCGGGATCATGTACACTAAATGAGTTCAGACAAATGATGAAAAGATACAAAATTGATTTCAATGAAGAAGAATTCTTCCATCTTTTCTCCTTTTACGATAAGGACATGACAGGAAAGATCTCATACAACGATTTTCTTAGAGCGCATTTAGAGTGAAATGTGTAATTGCTCTCCAAGATATTATTATCATCAGTTCTGAGAAATAAGCTAGATTTTTGGTACGTGTCCATTACCAGAAGAGATTTGTATTATTCTTAAGTAGTGCATGATTGTATGATAATCATGGAAGTAATACGTTTAAAGTCCTTGGCAGGGTTCTTTTGTTTCAGTAAATAAAAATATACTTGTAATCTTAGTCTAGCAAATGAAATGAATAGATGTGAAACTAACGCGTTGCTCAGGTTTATAAACCAATAATTTTAATACTAGTTCAAGTGAAATTTTCCATGTGCTGCCGTAACGTTCTGAGGGAGGTTATGGCTAGATCCTTAGATTCTTTTGTTTCTTTGCACTTTGTCAACATTTTCATTACCAGGGGAGCGATGATGAACGATACCATATGTGTAGAAGTTGAAATCTCACAGAATTTACGCAGAGTTCCCCTCGATTTCAAAAACTATTTCCACTTCATTTAGCCACCAAATTTTGGCTTTCGAAAATCCATATTTTCCACAGGTAATCACTATTCGCTAACATCTTCTCATCATTACTACTACCAATACTACTGCAATATTTATTGTAATTTATTATAAGTACCACACCTGATATTTGCTACCTGAGTTTTAGTTGTTCAGTGGGTAACATACAGCTAAAAAGGGTTTGCACCTATTAATGCCGGATTTGCCCGGTTGATGGCGGTAGCCAGTTGATATAGGATATGGTTAGGGTTATTCCAACAGTTTCTGGGTTTACCGGGTAGACAGCACTGTGAATAGGCTCACGAGGTTAGGTTATACCTATCGCTGCAGGGATTACCCTGTACTGACGTCCTTACCAAGATCTGGTTAGTCGGTAACGGCATCGGAGAAAGTGTGACAGCATAGTAAGTTAAACCCAAAATCATTAGAGAGAGAAAACACCAACCCTGCTTTTTACAAAACTTCAATTTTATTGAAAATATTTCTTTGAATTTAAACATAAAATAGGATACAATTTTCTAAGAAATTGTCCATCAGCAACTTGAACGATTTCTATTGAGCTCTCGGTAAGTTCCATTTGATACAATATACAACGGCACCGAGGAAACAAGACTTCTTCGGCGCACTTAGAACAAGTTTACCACAGAAGGAACTTGACTGGCTGTATCACTTATTATTATATCTCTCAGTTAGTACGCGCGCTGTGATTGGTAAATTTAGCGGGCCGTACTTCACTGTACGGCCCGCTAAAGTTTGTTTTGGTCGCAAAAATGACTCCAGAGATATAATAAATATCTTATTAATTAACCTCGTTTTCTCGGTCCGTACTGTAAAATACGGCCCTCGAACTCGATTAATAAGAGGTATTTAATATTTAATCTTCATTCAATGTACTAAATCCATGCGCGTGATTGGCTAAACTTAATCACGTGATTTTGTGATACGTCACGTCATCACCTAGTAACCGTGCACTAATGAGAATACATCATGCCATCACACAACGGCTGGCATCAAAATGGCCGGTTTTGTATTTCATTGAACTCAGATTGAATATTAAAAGGGTTACAGACTTGAAATTCGTGGTTTGTTTACAAATACACGCACGCGCTGGCTGTAAAATGAACTCGAAATTGTCAATACTGCACTCAGCGAAAAAAATGAACGAGAAATTGTCAATACTGCACGAAGCGAAGCTGAGTGCAGTATTGACAATTTCGAGTTCATTTTACAGCCAGCAAGTGCGTGTATTTGTAAACAAACCACGAATTTCAGTCTCTAACCCGTAAATATATAATGCGACAGTAACTTGACCCGGATTCTCAGTGATTACATAACGTAGCATGGTGTGCTGCGTTAGTGCTCCAGTCCACATCATTTTTATTATCCTACATGGCATCGATACGACCCAGCGTCCATCCTTTTGCATACGCAACAACCAAACCTCCGTAAAAAATATTTTGGTATTTGCTTTTTAAACTGTGTTCAAAGTTCTGGTTTTTATTGCAAAGATTGTGGACTAAATTACTTTTAAAAATATAGTTTGAGGTTGTGGTCATTTTCACTTGTTGTTTTTGTACTTCTGGAACAAGCAGTACAGAAGTCGTAGTGTAGACTTAAGGTCTTTTTGCACCACATCTGAGGAGGAAAGAAATTGGAATGAGGGAACGTTTAAGAGAAGAAAGAGATGGATACAATGTAGACCTGTAATACAGATAAATGATTGGAAGGAAACAAGAAGAAGAAACACCTATTCACGATAATCACCTTCAGGTTTGGCATAAAACTTCAATCCACTGTCTTTCATTAGTTGAATGGCCAGAGCTACATTCTGAAGCTGTGTGACAATGGAAAAGATTACCATTAACCATAACTAAAACCAAAGTACCCATTGTGCTTAAGACCGATAATCACAGTTCACTGAAAGGGATACAGAATTTTCTGAAGTGACTTTATTAACAAAGACATTTCACTCTATCAAAGTTCGAGTTTCCTGTCACTTCAACTTGACGGTCAATGAGACGTGTAGCGTTAGTTGACTGATTATTTAATTCATGGGAAACGAGAATGAGTTGTCATAAATTATTGTTTCATCACCAGCTCGCACACTACCTTCAATTTATGAGTCTAGCATTTTTTTGGTGAACAGCGTACACTGATTCAAATCACCTTCTGTTCCTTGCTTGATGGAGTGATATTGAATTGATAAAGAGGAACAAAGAATCCTTCCAGCAGACCAACCAGGAAGATGAGATAAACGCCATCATGAAACTGTGAAAGAAGTACAAACAAACACATGACCTCTAAAGAGTCTGCTCTCCTTTTCAGATTTTTTTGCTCAAATTCCAAGTAACTGGTCAAGCCAAATGTACAGTACTACAGGTTATTCTCTGCATTGTAATGCCCATACCTACCTTTAAAGCTCTGGGTGGAGAAAAATAGTGTAATATACCATCACTTGGGCTTGAACACTAGGATGCCAGATCGGAAGTATAACACAAACTACTGCGCACACCTCCTACCCCAACCTGCGCTGCTATTTAACCCCCTTAATGAGGTGCTTCGTTTTGGTTGCGGCACAGGCAAACCCTGCCCTCTCTCGAATTCCATTTTGGTTCTATTAATGTTATTGATGTAAACATTACGTGAAGCATTAGGCCATAACAGCTTGCTACAACTGTTTAGCCATCGATAGAATGTGTTCATGGAATGGTACAGAAAGAACTTTTACAATTTAGAATCTGAATGTTCAAGCAAACCTGTGAGTCAAGGTCAGTCACATCCAGACTTAATTTGCTCAGATGTCTGTTGACAAAACTCTGCAAGGACTGTAAGTAAGAAGTAGAATATGCATAAATAACATACTGCAAGTTACAAGACTGGCCTAAAAACATTGAGCACTTCAATACTCCTTGAACAACTGAAGTAAAGTGCTTCAAACAATCGGTAGCTCAACTTGTATCTTGGCTGCTTCACTTATTAAAGCTCTTGCATTGTGACTGTTCTCTCTAGTATTCACCCTAATCGTTTGCTTTAAGCAGGTAAACTTAATTACTGTGGCTGAACAGACAGCGACCCCAAAATATGCATTGCTCTTTTAGTTGCCGTTGTTTCAGTCACTCTAAATACTGTAACTATTTAAGCAGACACCTCTTTCAGATGGTCACCCAATCATGATTTCTCACCTGCCCTAGTTCAATAATTTTTCTGTCACTTGAATCTATAATTATACTTGATAGGTGCATCCACACAATGGACAGACATTTTACAGTAACTAAACACAGTTGATGTTTGTTGAAATGTAATACTGTTTTTTTTTTAAACCCACTGATAGTAACCCTGATTTCATAAAGAGTTGTTACCTACCTTTTTTACAACAACTAACTTTTCAGGAGCATTGTCAAATAGCGCATCAAATGCATCTCTTTCTAAAAGAAGGGTAATTCAAACAACAAGTGAAATCTTTGTTTTATAGTACAGTTATCTTCCGTAATCTAAAATTGTGGACAGTTTTATGCTAAACATATACATACTGTTAATAGTCTACAAAGGATTTTAAAAACATACCAAAAATATCAGTTGCATTAGACTGCAAATTTAACACTTCAATCTACATTTATTACCAAATGCAAACTGACTCTTAACATTATACAATACCTGGCTTTCCATCCTCCAAGCTGAAAGAGGAGGACAACAGAAAGTCAACTTGTTGCACTGACAGGGAATTATTTCATGAGTTAATGGGCACAAAAATTTATTGTAGGGGTTAATGGTATGTGGGGCATCAAAAATCTAATAGATTCAAGCTTTTTACAGGATAATTTATACCCTCTATAGTCTTCATACCTAGTACACCAATATTTAAATTAATAATAAAGCTGTGAGTTGAAAAAGCCTAGGTGGGACCCTGCTCATCATGACAAGACATCAACTTTTATAGTCACTATGTCAAATGAAATCTTTGTAATGAGACTGAAAACATTATTTTAAATATTAGCCAAAGAAATATAACAGCCTAACCAGGTCAATCATTGAATGTTAAACCACTGAAAAATTTTGTACACTCTTCAGGTTAGGAAGAAGTTAATATCTTGCCAACATTTGAATTTATTTCTCAGATTAGGTCTTGACTCATTATAATATTACTATACTAATAGTATTTCTATCGTACACAGGACTTTTGGTCACTCATTTGAGTTGGGTATCATACTCGTGCAGTTTTCTGCTTTTGTTATCTTTTATACAATTTATATTACAGACAATGGGGGATCTACCAAGTCTTATTGCTAAACCTGACACATCATTCTATTCCAAATTGAACAATACCTCTGATAGTTATAAACAGTCAAAAAACCAAACTCACTCTGCTCCATCTTTTGCTTTAGTGATTTCTTCCACAAGTTTTTGAGGAAGTAGAATGCCATTTTTCTTTTGAACAACGACTATGTTTATTCTCACACTGTCGGGTAGTTTTCTGGGGCAATCAAAATGAGAAGCAAGTGCAACAAGAAGATGGAGTATAGACACAATATTCTTGTCATGAATGCCTATGGGAATGAAAGAGTGAAAAAGAGTTGAATTAGCTCACTGATGTGGTACCAGTCCAGTTGCCACTGAATCAGAAGTAGTAATTTACTCACTATTTGCAGACCATTTTGCTCGATGTTGTGGTACTCCCAGTAGTTTGTTTACATGTTCCAGTAAAACTGACAACTTGGCTTTCTGCAATAATCATTATTAACAAAAATACAGAAAAATATAATGTATGCAAAGGTCAGTTAACTGCTTTTTAAGGAGTTTTTAAGGACCAAAATACAATTTTTAAGGAGTATTTTGTTTGTTTCTTTGAAAAAAAAAAAAGAAATAACTGCCATTATTTCTATTATTCATGCACAATATGCTACTGTTGTATAATTGAATATAAATATAATAATAATAATGAAACAGAAGAAATATTCTGAATAATGTGAACATAACATCATAACACGACATGGAACTTCCCCCAAAAATGTGTTATGTCAATGAAGGTATAAACACCATCCAACATGTGAAATGTTTTCTGCTAAAATTTAATGTTTGAGCTTTGTAAGACAAGAAATAAGGAGTTCTTAAGGAGTTTTTGCTGAATTTTGTAAATTTAAGGAGTTTTTAAGCGCCCTTTAGAACATAAATCAAATCTAAGGAGTTTTTAAGGAGTAGCACGAACCCTGTGTACATTACCATGGGAGTTTCAGTGTTACGTTTGCCAATCATAATTAGTACTGATAGAGAAATAGTAAGCATTGTTTGCTTACTTGTTTAACACTTTCCTTTTCTCACAAAGTAGGATCCTTCCTCAACTGCATACATTGAAAGAGTTTGGAATCAATGTTTTATTGTATTTTTTAAGACAAACTATTTTCAACTTAATTTTAAAACACTAACTTGTCACTTTTTAACTTAAGATATTTACAGCCAACCTGACTCTCCACTGATTGTGTGACTTCTTGGAACTCTTTAAGTCTGATATCTGCAAGTTTCTCTGAAATGAAGAAAGTAATGGGTAAATTATTCTTGAAACTAACACATGTACTGTGGCCATGATATTATTTAGTATTTATTAGCTAAAAGTAGCTATGCAATCATATATATATAACAGGAGCTGGCTGTTTGAAGCAGGGTTAAGGTAACCCAGAGTTAGTGGAAGTTTAAATGCAGATATGAAAGCTCAAGAAGCACATTCAGTACAATTCTTTTTTAATACAATTTGATGATTGTATGCTCTGAAAAAAAAAACAGAGAAAGTTATCGGAGGAAAAGAAACTCTGGCTTTGAACAACCGAGCCCAGATGTTTAAAATCATCTGAAACTGAACTTGCAGGATATCACTCATGTACTGATAGTGTATTATACCCATATTTGAATGGCATCTCCTGCTTGTATTCAGGTAAGTTGGAGATTTCACACTTGTATATGTTATGGTTCAAGTTTATCCTTGGTTCAAATTTTGTTTTCCTTTGTTTCAAACTCATCATTAAATTACCATAACCAAAACAAAAGAAAACCAAACTTGAAGCAAGGAATAAAATTGAACCACAACATATATACCCAAAGTAGGGTAATTGTGAAGAACAGCTCCCCTCAACCGACTGTCGGTCGACAGGTTAATGTGCAGGCCATCTGTCGGGCGTTTGTCGGTCGACAAACCGCCGACAGTCGGTGATGTGTCGGTAACATGTCAGTAATGTGTCGGTAAGTTGTCGGTGGCTTACTTTTACGTTTTTTCCAAGTTTTCTTCAAATACCGCACGCGAGACGTATAATAAATTGAAAAGAAAGTTATATCCTCTCCAGTTGTGGTAGTCACTGCTTAAAGCTGGCGTCAATGTTGCCAAAAGCGGCCAGAGTATTTATGCGAGTACAGCATTTCATTTTTGGCCGCCATATAGGAAAGGTTACCTAAGTCCCAGTCCCCCTCTAAATATGAGCAGTTTTTGTTCGAACAGAGTGCGTGTCCTTAGAAGTTTATGCCTACATTTTGGATTATCATCTTCGAAAGTGATTTCAGCGCTTGCCCAGTGGACTGAAAATTACGCAGGTGATATATTTATAACAAATTAAACTTCGTATAAAAGAAAATCTCGGCGAGCAGTCAATTTTTTGTATCAGTAAGTAGATAATGTATTACGATCAAATACAATGTTTATCTGGTCTTATTGCTTTCTGTGTCGGGTCAACTCTGGCTTTTTCTGCTCTATTTTACAGTAGAATGTCTGTTTTGGGAAACTGTCGGTCGTCTGTCGGTAGCCTGTCGGCCGACAGACAGCCAACAGTCGGTTGAGGGGAGCTCTTCTTCACAATTACCCAAAGTAGACCAAACAATGACTAACTTCAAAATACCTGAATCTAGACTGTAAAATAGGGAAAGTTTATCTTAATCTGCAAAACAGAGAAGAGAAAAAAAGAGACCTACCCATCAAAATTGCTAGAATCTGGCCATCATATAAGTCTTCTGTGATATTTCTAACTACAATTCTCAACTCTGAAAGTTCATCATTGATCCAATCTAATAAAACCTGCAATGTCAAAATACCATTAATTTAACCCTTGTGAGATCTCCCAATGCATTCCATACAGTAACAGTGAGGAAAATGTGACAGAATATCAGCACAGTTCATTATTTGTGACCAATCCCTTATTTTCTCATCACCTGTATGTACATGTATTAAAGCGTACTGATATCATAAGCTGGAAATTGAATGCTGAGTTGTATTGAGACTTGGGTTAATGATTGTATATGTTGTAGTTCAATTTTTTTCTGTGGTTTAATTGTGTCCAAACCAGTTCAATTTTTTTGAACCAGTCCATTTTTTTCGAACCAGTTTTTTTTAACACCTGTCTGAAAAGGGATTTATTATCTTTTGGGGTGAAGTAAAAAAATAGGGGCATGGCATTTTAGGGGGGTGAAAAGAATTAATAATTATAAAAAATAAAGTTATTAGTAGATTTATGATTGTGACTCCCCTCCCTTAACTTCTCTATTCTCTTCTCTCCACCCACCACCTTACTTTGTATGTACAACTCTTACACACTCACTACTCCTACTAAGTCATGTACATAATATTCTCTTATCACATATTTTTCTTATACTTACTGAGACTCGAACCCACAACCTTCAGACTTGAAATCCTCTCTCATCACCATTGAGCCACGCAAGAACTTGATGCAAATTGCTTTCATAATCTTGTTTATAAAACAACTCATTAGTCCCAGGCCCCCTTTCTCTCTCCGCCAATTTGATTAAATATTCAAATGGGCAGCGCATACTTAATACAAATTGAGACTTGAAAACATGACTGAACCGTCGACTGAACCATGCGTTGCAAAGGAAATATTTTACCAACACTTGGATGCATTAAAAAGCAAACAAGTTAAAAAAAAATCGCAGATAACGCTCTTTATTGAGGATGCATTTTACGATAAAGCAAAAGCTTTCCTAAAATACCAAACTGAGAAGAAACTCGGAATTGAGTCGCAAGAAGTGACGACGTCAAAGTGGGAAACCTCGACAATTATTAGAATAATAATGGGTTTACTCAGATGGCTCAATAATAACTACAAACAAGAGAAAGGTGGTACCTAAAAGGGACCTTTATGAAGTGCTATCTCTCGCTCACAGTCGCACTGCTCATCGTGGGCGACAAATTACTTCCAAATGGATAAACAATAACTATTCCGAAGTCAACATTAAAGTGATAGCCATATTTGTTGGCCTTTGTCCGATTCACGTGGAACAGCAGTCAATTACGAGTCGAGTTAAGCTTGTTACTAAACCTATCCAATCTCCGAAATTTCTTTCTCTACTCGAGATGGATCTAATGGACTTCCGAAACTGTGCTTGTGATTGTACCCATAAACACACCTGGGTAATGAACATTACGGATCACCATACAAAGTATGTTCACGTTTCTGCACTAACAGATAAATCTGCGGATGAGGTACTGAAAGCATTCACACACTACTGCTTCACATATGGCTTTCCGAAAAAAATCCTAACAGACAACGGAAGAGAATTTACAAACAAAAAGATGAAAGCATTTTGTCAAGAAAACGGCATTCAACTTGCTCATGGTTCTCCGCGAACTCCTACAACTCAAGGTTTGGTCGAAAGATCAAATCGATCATGGAAAGAAGACACAAGAGCCTTAATAATGAGCACCTCTTCCAGAAATCGAAAGAAATGGTGTGAAAAAGTACAAGAAGCGGCTTACACTAGAAACATAAGCTACCATAGAGCAATAAAAATGAGTCCATACGAAGCTGTGTATGGCATGAAGGCCAACAGAGAAGTATTTCATTCTGCTAACTCTGGGAATGATAAAGAGGTTTATGATGAAACAAATCCAGAACAGCATGAAGATTTACAGGATGAAGTTGAAGAGGAACCACCCAAAAAGCGACAAAAAATAATGGAAGATCAAGAAAAGTACAATAAAGAAATGATCAAGCAAACACAGAAAAAAAATGAAGCTAGAAAAAAAAAAATTCAAGTAGGAGATATGGTCTCCATTAAAATTGATCGTGTGGACAAGACGTCACCTCTTCATTCAAACCTTCTTTTGGGAAAAATTGAAGAAATTGTTAACACTTATGCGCGTGTTGTGACCAAATTTGGTAGAGTAAACACATTGATTTCACCCACCCGTTTGTATCCGTGCACAGTTACATCTCAGAACATTGAACTCGATTACACAACTGAGCGATCATTTTCTGCAGCATGTAAGAAAGCTATATAGTTTAATGAAATGTTTTGAAATTTCAAATATTAGTGAGGATTTCTCCTTTTTTGGCAGAATGTAATTTCATGAAATAAAGACGAACTGTACAATGCCACAATCTATCTTGTTCCTAACCCTAACCCTAACCATTCAAAACTTTAGCTCTTAACCCCAATCATTATAATAAGCCCTTAATTAATAAGAGTAAAAAATAATATTTGTACATCACCCCATGTAACAATTCTCATGACTAAAATGTAGAACACAGAATGTAGAAGAACTTTCAAAAAAATACCCATTAAAAAAAAGAAACTAGTTTAAAATAATCAAACCAGTTTAAGAATTTTAAACTGGTTCAAAAAAATTTCAAGCCAGAAAAAAAATTGAACTACAACATATATAATGGCAGCATAAGGGTAACCTCATGAGGACGGTTCATTCTTTGAACTTATAACAGTTTACAGTAAATTACATTACTCTGTATAATTTACGTGGGATATAAGTTCAATGTCTGTTATGATTTGAATGTACTAACTCACCTCTGATAATTCTATAACTTTTGGGTTATCAAGAGAGGCAGGCTCAACCATAGAACGTTCTTCATTTTCATCTAAAAAAAGATTTTAGTAATTGATCAAGATTATCGCTTTGACAAAACGTCTGACTCTGGATACGTGAAGGAGTAAATTAACATATACAGTCAACCCAGCCAAACAGCACTTATACTGTAAGGAAAATAATGTGCAATGAAGCTTACACTCACCCATTTCAAATGTGTCTGGTGCAACTTGGATTGGTGTTGTTGGTGACTCAATAGCATGTCTGCCTTCTGTTTCAAGTTCACTTACTGTTGCAACCAGAAAAGAATATCAATTCACATAATCAGTTTATGTTATATGTTTTCCCCTCTCCACAAAAACCAACATTTGATTTGACTTAATTTAATATGATTTCATTTCATTTGTGCTTTACAGTGTCCCCAATTAGTACAGCAGTGCTAAATACAGTTGACACTCAAATAAAGTTCATTACTATTACTATTATTAATATTATTACAATTCTATTAAACAATAAGATTATGAGCTCGAGATTTCTATCAACTATCACGCATAGAAATCAAGAGCGAATAATCTAATTGTTTTAGTATAAATCTACTAGTCGTTCAAAACTTTGTCTTTTCTGGAACAGACTCGACCAGTAAACTGTCTAAATCTTCTTCACGGACACTTCGAAAATGTAAAGAAGCGGCCGCCATTACGCTACTCACTATCTATCACAGAATAGATAGTGGGTACCGTAGCCAACCACAGCATGGCATTTGTGATAAAACACTAGTAGATTTACACTAATTCATGTTATTGTTTGTCACTAGGTTGACTCTAAGTTGCTTTTAAGTGTAAGATATAATTGAAGATAATCATGGTGAGAAGAGAGCCAGTAGATAATCACAAATCAACCTTGGTAGAAAAGTTTACACCTGAAATGGAAATTGAGCTCCAGCATATGCGTAAATCAGGATTACAATTTAATAGCTTTCCCACTGTTGCTCTTAAGATTTGGTAAAGAAACGAGCATAGGTTTCAAGTTTCATCGCAAAAAGAGAGTGTTTATCAAATCTCACATGCCTGCTAGCTGATTGCCGTAATAGTTTTATAAGGGTTCTAAAACGTTTCAATCATATATACTGTATAAAACGGAAATTCTACCTACATAAAATAAGTCCATTGTTTGTTATTTTTTTTTATATAATTCATCGCAATAAACATTTTTTCACAAGTTAATAAATATCATCGAGATGCTTTTTTTTTCTTTTAAAGTGGTAAAGCGAACGAAAAAAGCGTTTTAAAGGCGCTTATGGACTGACGCGAAGATCGGAAAGGGTGTGTTGTATTGTGGAATTTTATAGGAATTTTGTGTGAAATGAATTGCAAACTATGAAAATAAGCAGATTTTGTTTCCCGATCTGGATTGTATTAGGCAACAACAAGATACATTACGTTAAATTACATACTTCTCTTCTTTAGGTGTCTTTCTGAGCAATTCAGTTCAAACTACAGTAGTTAAACTGGGTCAAGGTGCAAGAAATTAATTGGGCACTTTTTTAAGTGCTCGTGTAGATTTCCCAAACACATTTGTAAAGCGTGTGATTCTATTCTATACCTTCCTGTCCCCTTTTTCGGCGAGTAAGCGTTCCAACCCAGCCGAGCTTAGCATCTTTCTTGCTATTTTCTCGTTTGAGAGTCCCATTTGGGGAACCTGGGCTTGCCGGAGTTAACGAAGGAGAACTCGCCATAGTGAAAAGGCCACAGAACCAGCGTTGGGTATGACTTAACTTTCTGTCAGTGGAAACATATCCTAGAGTTCCATTCGGTACTAAAATGCTTGAACTAAGAAGAGTTTTCATTGGAGCAATTTCTAGGTTTAAACCAATGAAAATAACTGTTTTAAAAGACATCACCTGAGATTTTTGGATTCAAAAATGGCGGCACGAGTATTTGTAAATACTAAACAACAGTGAATTATTAGATTTCTTTGGATTGGAATAAAGCAACCGTTCGGAGCAAAATGCCACTATTAAACTGGGAACGGATTTTGGGAGCAGACGTGAACACACTAGCTGAAGACCTTGATGCAGTTGATGACATGTTTGGCGTCCTAGAGACGGTAAACTATTAAACTCGTATTTTTTATCTTTAGGTTCTTCGCCGAAAATGCTTTTGTGTTTGGTTTTAGGGCTCAGTTGAGCCAGGCTCCGCGGAGTCTGAAGATGCGACCAAGATGATCAAACTGTTTGAGGTCACTCGCACTGTTATGAAGGTACGTCTCGTTTACAAGCGAAGCGAACATGTTGCTCGTACACGGTTATTTCGTGGTTATCTCTGGAAAAATATTTTCTACTGACTTTATAATTAAAAAAACAAAAAATAATTCACAAATATTAAAAGGAAATATTTAAAAAAGAAAACGGCTAGATTTCCGCATAACCCCATGATTCATTATGCATTCTGCAGCTGAATCGTTTCAGGATACTGCACGTGCAAACATTTCTTGTTTTGGAAGAACGAAACGGTAGGGCTACAACATGCATGCTAAAGTATGGGGTGATCTGGAAATCCATCCTAGACAATAACTACAGTATTTCTATGGTTGAAGTAAAGTAAAGGTACACACGCGCCTTAAGGCCCACACACCCGGTGATTATCCCGGGTTCAGCAGCATGAAACACCTGGGATAATTATTACTCCCCCCTGGATGGGATGCTAGTCCAACGCAGGGTTACCCCCAGCCTTATATTGCCGGTACTCAATTATACACCTGAGTGGAAATAGACAGTAAGGAGTAAAGTTTCTTGTTTAAGGAAACAACACAGTGGCACCACCCAGGCTTGAACTTCAGGCCATGTGCTCAGAAGTCAGACATGCTAACCACTACACTGCTGTGTCTCCACCTATGGGTGAAGTATTGATTGAAATTGATCTTAAATTCCATCAGGTAAAGTTTTTACAAGCTGAGTTAGCAGCTGAAGAAATGGCAAATAGAGGAGGAGGGCCAGAAAAAGGTTTGTTTGTTTTTTGTTTTCTTAACATTTGACATGGCTGACCAATTTGCTCAGTTGTTAGATTGCCAGAATACCATGCGGGAGGTCGTGGGTTCAAGCCCTGGCCAGTTTTAACACTCAGGGTCTTTAAATAATTGAGGAGAAAGTGCTGCCTTTACAGTGGCATGTGCAAATGGTTAGACTTTCTACTCTTCTCGAATATGAAGGATAAACTAGAGGTCCCGTCTCACAACTCTTCACAATTAATTCTGTGGGACGTTAAAGAACCACTGGGGACGTAACAAACCCTGGCTGTGAGCAACCCTAGTACTGAGCTGTGGGCAGGCACATTGCATGCTCATCCCCGCTGGGCAGGTCCACTGTCTAGTAAAATCTAGTAAGTAAATAAAATTCTTTTTGTTCATAACTGCTACCATGGAAACTGCCCGGTTCCTCTCAAAGAGCTGTTTAACAAACGCACCCCAAAATACAACTTGCGACAGAAGATGTGCGTTTCGCTGCCCCGTCCAAGGACTGAATTTTTAAAGAAATCTATTGCGTACCGTGGCGCCACCTTATGGAACTTTTTAAGTAATGATATTAGGGCAGAAGATAATGTAAATAGTTTTAAACGTAAAGTAACCAAAAGTAATGTTTTAGACAATTTCACTTTATTCGATTAGCTTTTTTTTTTTTTTATTTTTTTAATATATGTATATATATAATTTGTAATTTTAACGTTTTAGATTGTACACGACCACATCAGCAACGCTGTATTTTAAACTATCGTGTCTAAATAAATGCTTTTATTATTATTATTATTATTATTATAATAAATAAATAAAATAAATAAATTAATGCAACATAAGAATCAGAATACTAACATAATATGTTCATATTGATAAATACTTGTTAGTAAGTGAAATGTAATGAACAATTTTCTCATGGCCAACAGAACAAGAATTGCTTGATGAAATTGCACAACTAGAGAGGGAAGTTCAGCAGTACAGGGTAAGATAACATATAAGATTGGTTCTCATTTATTAGCGGGGCTTGATGTTGCGACCTCTAGGGTTGCCAATGTGACTTGAATTGGTCCACTGGCGACTAACTTTTCATGTGTGGTTGCCACTCTGGCCACTGTGATTTCCCGTTATTATTCTATTTGTTTATTTATTTTTTTTCATTTCCTAACATCCATGACAAAATAAATGAATGTTAATTGTAAACAATGATGAATACACAGACAATGTAATTTCTTATTTTTTCGTGTACAAAGCTGTTTAGTTCGTAAAGAGCATGTGAAAGAAATAAATTACTGTGATGGTAGATCGTAAACGGCTGAAACGCAAACCTCAGGCACCCGTATTAGCATTTTGTTTTTTTTTTTGTAGATATCGGATTTCTCCTTGTTGTGCTGAAACACAAAAAAATTCACATTCTTTCCAGTTAAACTATTTTTAGGTTTTCCAAAAAACTGTTAGTATTTTGGTCATTTGATGTAAATTTAACTTTTCTTCCAATCATGCAATGTATCTCAAGCTTTTACAAAAATAGCCCGCTTTTATTTTGACTTGAAATTGAATTCAATTACGGTATTTAGCACATTGACACGCTATGGAATTTTATGTCCAGCGCAACTTGTCAGGATGTGTTCAATTGCTTCAAACACTTCAACTTGAAATAAACGCCTTAAACCGCATAAAAAAAAAATAGAAAGATGATCAAACTAATTTGAATAAGGAAGGTGCATTTCAGGGATGAAATTGTTTTCTTGTTCGCTATGATGTACATTCAAATGTAATGTTTTGTTTGGTTTGGTTTGGTTTGGTTTGGTTTGTACAGAAAGTACAAGGAAGAGACTAAAGGCTTCCAAAAACAATTGAATACAAGCTTGCATGTCGTTTTAAACTCTTCTAATTCCCACCGGTTGCAAATTGACATTATAGCTTCACGCACATGCATATGGAATTGCGGTGTGTGGTCGCCACATATCAATGGACATGGAAACGTGGGTAAACTATAACATTTTGTTCCTGCAATAAATATTTTTTTATAAACATGGTGTAATTTGTATCATCTTTATTGATGAACTATTGTTCTTGCTGCAGAAATTTTCAAGTTAAAATTTTTTGCTGGTGACCAAATCTAAAAACTTAGAAGCCAGCTGGCCCCAAGGTTTTTTTTTCTAAAGTTGAGCCCTGATAAGTTCTATGCCAAACCAACACCATGTAGGATTTATATCTACCATAACATGTATATCATTTTATATATAGCTCCAAGATATTTATATGTACACAACACGCTATTTGAAAAAATATTATATTTGATGTTTTTCATTATAGAAACATGCTGGGGCAGGAGGGGATGACTTCATGAGGGAAATACAACAATTGGAAAATAAGAGAAGAGTAAGTACTGTCCACAGTGTACAGCACAGTGGAGCTCATATAAGTACTGTGCACAGTGTACAGCACAGTGGAGCTCATATAAGTACTGTCCACAGTGTACAGCACAGTGGAGCTCATATAAGTACTTTCCACAGTGTACAGCAAAGTGGAGCTGATATAAGTATTGTCCACAGTGTACAGCACAGTGAAGCTCATATAAGTACTGTCCACAGTGTACAGCACAGTGGAGCTCATATAAAAAAAGTACTGTCCACAGTGTACAGCACAGTGGAGCTGATATAAGTACTGTCCACAGTGTACAGCAAAGTGGAGCTGATATAAGTACTGTGGACAGTGTACAACACGGTGGAGCTTTTATAAGTACTGTCCACAGTGTACAGCACAGTGGATCTGATATAAGTATTGTCCACAGTGTACAGCACAGTGAAGCTCATATAAGTACTGTCCACAGTGTACAGCAAATTGGAGCTTATATAAAAAAAAGTACTGTCCACAGTGTACAGCACAGTGGAGCTGATATAAGTACTGTCCACAGTGTACAGCAAAGTGGAGCTAATATGAGTTCTGTCCACAGTGTACAACACAGTGGAGCTTTTATAAGTACTGTCCACAGTGTACAGCACAGTGGAGCTCATATAAGTACTGTCCACAGTGTACAGCACAGTGGAGCTCATATAAGTACTGTCCACAGTGTGCAGCACAGTGGAGTGGATATAAATACTGTCCGCAGTGTACAGCACAGTGGAGCTGATATAAATACTGTCCACAGTGTACAGCACAGTGGAGCTCATATAAGTACTGTCCACAGTGTGCAGCACAGTGGAGCTCATATAAGTACTGTCCACATTGTACAGCACAGTGGAGCTGATATAAGTACTGTCCACAGTGTACAGCACAGTGGAGCTCATATAAGTACTGTCCACAGTGTACAGCACAGTGGAGCTCATATAAGTACTGTCCACAGTGTACAGCACAGTGGAGCTCATATAAGTACTGTCCACAGTGTACAGCACAGTGGAGCGGATATAAATACTGTCCACAGTGTACAGCACAGTGGAGCTGATATAAGTACTGTCCACAGTGTACAGCACAGTGGAGCTGATATAAATACTGTCTACAGTGTACAGCACAGTGGAGCGGATATAAATACTGTCTACAGTGTACAGCACAGTGGAGCTGATATAAGTACTGTCCACAGTGTACAGCACAGTGGAGCTGATATAAATACTGTCCACATTGTATATCACAGTGGAGCGGATATAAATACTGTCTACAGTGTACAGCACAGTGGAGCTCATATAAGTACTGTCCACAGTGTACAGCACATTGGAGCTGATATAAGTACTGTCCACAGTGTACAACACAGTGGAGCTCATATAAGTACTGTCTACAGTGTACAGCACAGTGGAGCTCATATAAGTACTGTCCACAGTGTACAGCACAGTGGAGCGGATATAAATACTGTCTACAGTGTACTGCATAGTGGAGCTGATAAAAATACTGTCCACAGTGTACAGCACAGTGGAGCTCATATAAGTACTGTCCACATTGTACAGCACAGTGGAGCTCATATAAATACTGTCTACAGTGTACAGCACAGTGGAGCTCATGTATGTACTGTCCACAGTGTACAGCACAGTTGAGCTGATATAAATTCTGTCTACAGTGTACTGCCTAGTGGAGCTCATATAAGTACTGTCCACATTCTACAAAAAAGTGGAGCTCATATAAGTACTGTCCACAGTGTACAGCACAGTGGAGCTCATATAAGTACTGTCCACAGTGTACAGCACAGTGGAGCTCATTCAAGTACTGTCCACATTGTACAGCACAGTGCAGCTCATATAAATACTGTCCACAGTGTACAGCACAGTGGAGCTCATATAAGTACTGTCCACATTGTACAGCACAGTGGAGCTCATATAAATACTGTCCACAGTGTACAGCACAGTGGAGCTCATATAAGTACTGTCCACATTGTACAGCACAGTGGAGCTCATATAAATACTGTCCACATTGTACAGCACAGTGGAGCTCATATAAGTACTGTCCACAGTGTACAGCACAGTGGAGCTCATATAAGTACTGTCCACAATGTACAGCACAGGGTAGCTCATATAAGTACTGTCCGCAGTGTACAGCATAGTTGAGCTGATATAAATACTGTCTAAAGTGTACTGCATAGTTGAGCTTATATAAGTACTGTCCACAGTCTACAACACAGTGTAGCTCATATAAGTACTTTCCGCAGTGTACAGCACAGTTGAGCTGATATAAATACTGTCTACAGTGTACTGCATAGTTGAGCGTTTATAAGTACTGTCCACAGTCTACAACACAGTGGAGCTCATATAAGTACTGTCCACATTGTACAGCACAGTGGAGCTCATATAAATACTGTCTACAGTGTACAGCACAGTGGAGCTCATGTATGTACTGTCCACAGTGTACAGCACAGTTGAGCTGATATAAATACTGTCTACAGTGTACTGCCTAGTGGAGCTCATATAAGTACTGTCCACATTCTACAAAAAAGTGGAGCTCATATAAGTACTGTCCACAGTGTACAGCACAGTGGAGCTCATATAAGTACTGTCCACAGTGTACAGCACAGTGGAGCTCATTCAAGTACTGTCCACATTGTACAGCACAGTGCAGCTCATATAAATACTGTCCACAGTGTACAGCACAGTGGAGCTCATATAAGTACTGTCCACATTGTACAGCACAGTGGAGCTCATATAAATACTGTCCACAGTGTACAGCACAGTGGAGCTCATATAAATACTGTCCACAGTGTACAGCACAGTGAAGCTCATATAAGTACTGTCTACAGTCTACAACACAGTGGAGCTCATATAAGTACTGTCCACATTGTACAGCACAGTGGAGCTCATACAAATACTGTCCACAGTGTACAGCGCAGTGGAGCTGATATAAGTGCTGTCCACAATGTACAGCACAGTGGAGCTCATATAAGTACTGTCCACATTGTACAGCACAGTGGAGCTCATATAAGTACTGTCCACATTGTACAGCACAGTGGAGCTCATATAAGTACTGTCCACATTGTACAGCACAGTGGAGCTCATATAAGTACTGTCCACATATTAGAGCACAGTGCAGCTCATATAAATACTGTCCACAGTGTACAGCACAGTGGAGCTCATATAAGTACTGTCCACAGTGTACAGCACAGTTGAGCTCATATAAGTACTGTCCACATTGTACAGCACAGTGTAGCTCATATAAGTACTGTCCACATTGTACAGCGCAGTGGAGCTCATATAAATACTGTCCACAGTGTACAGCACAGTGGAGCTCATATAAGTACTGTCCACATTGTACAGCACAGTGGAGCTCATATAAGTACTGTCTACAGTGTACAGCACAGTGGAGCTCATATAAGTACTGTCCACATTGTACAGCACAGTGGAGCTAGTATAAGTACTGTCCACAGTGTACAGCACAGTGGAGCTCATATAAGTACTGTCCACATTGTACAGCACAGTGGAGCTCATATAAATACTGCCCACAGTGTACAGCACAGTGGAGCTCATATAAGTACTGTCCACATTGTACAGCACAGTGGAGCTCATATAAATACTGTCCACAGTGTACAGCACAGTGGAGCTCATATAAGTACTGTCCACATTGTACAGCACAGTGGAGCTCATATAAATACTGTCCACATTGTACAGCACAGTGGAGCTCATATAAGTACTGTCCACAGTGTACAGCACAGTGGAGCTCATATAAGTACTGTCCACAATGTACAGCACAGTGGAGCTCATATAAGTACTGTCCACAGTGTACAGCACAGTGGAGCTCATATAAGTACTGTCCACAGTGTACAGCACAGTGGAGCTTATATAAGTACTGTCCACATTGTATAGCACAGTGGAGCTCATATAAATACTGTTCACATTGTACAGCACAGTGGAGCTCATATAAGTACTGTCCACATTGTACAGCACAGTGGAGCTGATATAAGTACTGTCTACAGTGTACTGCACAGTGGAGCTCATATAAGTACTGTCCACAGTGTACAGCACACTGGAGCTCATATAAGTACTGTCCACAGTATACAGCACAGTGGAGCTGATATAAGTACTGTCTACAGCACAGCACAGTGGAGCTGATATAAATACTGTCCACAGTGTACAGCACAGTGGAGCTCATATAAATACTGTCCACAGTGTACAGCACAGTGGAGCTGATATAAGTACTGTCTACAGCACAGCACAGTGGAGCTCATATAAGTACTGTCCACATTGTACAGCACAGTGGAGCTGATATAAATACTGTCCACAGTGTACAGCACAGTGGAGCTCATATAAATACTGTCCACAGTGTACAGCACAGTGGAGCTCATATAAATACTGTCCACAGTGTACAGCACAGTGGAGCTGATATAAGTACTGTCCACAGTGTACAGCACAGTGGAGCTCATATAAGTACTGTCCACATTGTACAGCACAGTGGAGCTGATATAAATACTGTCTACAGTGTACTGCACAGTGGAGCTCATATAAGTACTGTCCACAGTGTACAGCACACTGGAGCTCATATAAGTACTGTCCACAGTGTACAGCACAGTGGAGCTGATATAAGTACTGTCTACAGCACAGCACAGTGGAGCTGATATAAATACTGTCCACAGTGTACAGCACAGTGGAGCTCATATAAGTACTGTCCACAGTGTACAGCACAGTTGAGCTCATATAAGTACTGTCCACATTGTACAGCACAGTGTAGCTCATATAAGTACTGTCCACATTGTACAGCACAGTGGAGCTCATATAAATACTGTCCACAGTGTACAGCACAGTGGAGCTCATATAAGTACTGTCCACATTGTACAGCACAGTGGAGCTCATATAAGTACTGTCTACAGTGTACAGCACAGTGGAGCTTATATAAGTACTGTCCACATTGTATAGCACAGTGGAGCTCATATAAATACTGTTCACATTGTACAGCACAGTGGAGCTCATATAAGTACTGTCCACATTGTACAGCACAGTGGAGCTGATATAAATACTGTCTACAGTGTACTGCACAGTGGAGCTCATATAAGTACTGTCCACAGTGTACAGCACACTGGAGCTCATATAAGTACTGTCCACAGTGTACAGCACAGTGGAGCTGATATAAGTACTGTCTACAGCACAGCACAGTGGAGCTGATATAAATACTGTCCACAGTGTACAGCACAGTGGAGCTCATATAAATACTGTCCACAGTGTACAGCACAGTGGAGCTCATATAAGTACTGTCCACATTGTACAGCACAGTGGAGCTCATTCAAGTACTGTCCACATTGTACAGCACAGTGCAGCTCATATAAATACTGTCCACAGTGTACAGCACAGTGGAGCTCATATAAGTACTGTCCACATTGTACAGCACAGTGCAGCTCATATAAATACTGTCCACAGTGTACAGCACAGTGGAGCTCATATAAATACTGTCCACAGTGTACAGCACAGTGAAGCTCATATAAGTACTGTCCACAGTCTACAACACAGTGGAGCTCATATAAGTACTGTCCACATTGTACAGCACAGTGGAGCTCATATAAATACTGTCCACAGTGTACAGCGCAGTGGAGCTGATATAAGTGCTGTCCACAATGTACAGCACAGTGGAGCTCATATAAGTACTGTCCACATTGTACAGCACAGTGGAGCTCATATAAGTACTGTCCACATTGTACAGCACAGTGGAGCTCATATAAGTACTGTCCACATTTTACAGCACAGTGGAACTCATATAAGTACTGTCCACATATTAGAGCACAGTGCAGCTCATATAAATACTGTCCACAGTGTACAGCACAGTGGAGCTCATATAAGTACTGTCCACATTGTACAGCACAGTGTAGCTCATATAAGTACTCTCCACATTGTACAGCACAGTGGAGCTCATATAAATACTGTCCACAGTGTACAGCACAGTGGAGCTCATATAAGTACTGTCCACATTGTACAGCACAGTGGAGCTCATATAAGTACTGTCTACAGTGTACAGCACAGTGGAGCTCATATAAGTACTGTCCACATTGTACAGCACAGTGGAGCTAGTATAAGTACTCTCCACAGTGTACAGCACAGTGGAGCTCATATAAGTACTGTCCACATTGTACAGCACAGTGGAGCTCATATAAATACTGCCCACAGTGTACAGCACAGTGGAGCTCATATAAGTACTGTCCACATTGTACAGCACAGTGGAGCTCATATAAATACTGTCCACAGTGTACAGCACAGTGGAGCTCATATAAGTACTGTCAACATTGTACAGCACAGTGGAGCTCATATAAATACTGTCCACATTGTACAGCACAGTGGAGCTCATATAAGTACTGTCCACAGTGTACAGCACAGTGGAGCTCATATAAGTACTGTCCACAATGTACAGCACAGTGGAGCTGATATCAGTACTGTCCACAATGTACAGCACAGTGGAGCTTATATAAGTACTGTCCACATTGTACAGCACAGTGGAGCTCATATAAGTACTGTCCACAATGTACAGCACAGTGGAGCTTATATAAGTACTGTCCACATTGTACAGCACAGTGGAGCTCATATAAGTACTGTCCACAGTGTACAGCACAGTGGAGCTCATATAAGTACTGTCCACATTGTACAGCACAGTGGAGCTCATACAAATACTGTCCACAGTGTACAGCGCAGTGGAGCTGATATAAGTGCTGTCCACAATGTACAGCACAGTGGAGCTCATATAAGTACTGTCCACATTGTACAGCACAGTGGAGCTCATATAAGTACTGTCCACATTGTACAGCACAGTGGAGCTCATATAAGTACTGTCCACATTGTACAGCACAGTGGAGCTCATATAAGTACTGTCCACATATTAGAGCACAGTGCAGCTCATATAAATACTGTCCACAGTGTACAGCACAGTGGAGCTCATATAAGTACTGTCCACAGTGTACAGCACAGTTGAGCTCATATAAGTACTGTCCACATTGTACAGCACAGTGTAGCTCATATAAGTACTGTCCACATTGTACAGCGCAGTGGAGCTCATATAAATACTGTCCACAGTGTACAGCACAGTGGAGCTCATATAAGTACTGTCCACATTGTACAGCACAGTGGAGCTCATATAAGTACTGTCTACAGTGTACAGCACAGTGGAGCTCATATAAGTACTGTCCACATTGTACAGCACAGTGGAGCTAGTATAAGTACTGTCCACAGTGTACAGCACAGTGGAGCTCATATAAGTACTGTCCACATTGTACAGCACAGTGGAGCTCATATAAATACTGCCCACAGTGTACAGCACAGTGGAGCTCATATAAGTACTGTCCACATTGTACAGCACAGTGGAGCTCATATAAATACTGTCCACAGTGTACAGCACAGTGGAGCTCATATAAGTACTGTCCACATTGTACAGCACAGTGGAGCTCATATAAATACTGTCCACATTGTACAGCACAGTGGAGCTCATATAAGTACTGTCCACAGTGTACAGCACAGTGGAGCTCATATAAGTACTGTCCACAATGTACAGCACAGTGGAGCTCATATAAGTACTGTCCACAGTGTACAGCACAGTGGAGCTCATATAAGTACTGTCCACAGTGTACAGCACAGTGGAGCTTATATAAGTACTGTCCACATTGTATAGCACAGTGGAGCTCATATAAATACTGTTCACATTGTACAGCACAGTGGAGCTCATATAAGTACTGTCCACATTGTACAGCACAGTGGAGCTGATATAAGTACTGTCTACAGTGTACTGCACAGTGGAGCTCATATAAGTACTGTCCACAGTGTACAGCACACTGGAGCTCATATAAGTACTGTCCACAGTATACAGCACAGTGGAGCTGATATAAGTACTGTCTACAGCACAGCACAGTGGAGCTGATATAAATACTGTCCACAGTGTACAGCACAGTGGAGCTCATATAAATACTGTCCACAGTGTACAGCACAGTGGAGCTGATATAAGTACTGTCTACAGCACAGCACAGTGGAGCTCATATAAGTACTGTCCACATTGTACAGCACAGTGGAGCTGATATAAATACTGTCCACAGTGTACAGCACAGTGGAGCTCATATAAATACTGTCCACAGTGTACAGCACAGTGGAGCTCATATAAATACTGTCCACAGTGTACAGCACAGTGGAGCTGATATAAGTACTGTCCACAGTGTACAGCACAGTGGAGCTCATATAAGTACTGTCCACATTGTACAGCACAGTGGAGCTGATATAAATACTGTCTACAGTGTACTGCACAGTGGAGCTCATATAAGTACTGTCCACAGTGTACAGCACACTGGAGCTCATATAAGTACTGTCCACAGTGTACAGCACAGTGGAGCTGATATAAGTACTGTCTACAGCACAGCACAGTGGAGCTGATATAAATACTGTCCACAGTGTACAGCACAGTGGAGCTCATATAAGTACTGTCCACAGTGTACAGCACAGTTGAGCTCATATAAGTACTGTCCACATTGTACAGCACAGTGTAGCTCATATAAGTACTGTCCACATTGTACAGCACAGTGGAGCTCATATAAATACTGTCCACAGTGTACAGCACAGTGGAGCTCATATAAGTACTGTCCACATTGTACAGCACAGTGGAGCTCATATAAGTACTGTCTACAGTGTACAGCACAGTGGAGCTTATATAAGTACTGTCCACATTGTATAGCACAGTGGAGCTCATATAAATACTGTTCACATTGTACAGCACAGTGGAGCTCATATAAGTACTGTCCACATTGTACAGCACAGTGGAGCTGATATAAATACTGTCTACAGTGTACTGCACAGTGGAGCTCATATAAGTACTGTCCACAGTGTACAGCACACTGGAGCTCATATAAGTACTGTCCACAGTGTACAGCACAGTGGAGCTGATATAAGTACTGTCTACAGCACAGCACAGTGGAGCTGATATAAATACTGTCCACAGTGTACAGCACAGTGGAGCTCATATAAATACTGTCCACAGTGTACAGCACAGTGGAGCTCATATAAGTACTGTCCACATTGTACAGCACAGTGGAGCTCATTCAAGTACTGTCCACATTGTACAGCACAGTGCAGCTCATATAAATACTGTCCACAGTGTACAGCACAGTGGAGCTCATATAAGTACTGTCCACATTGTACAGCACAGTGGAGCTCATATAAATACTGTCCACAGTGTACAGCACAGTGGAGCTCATATAAATACTGTCCACAGTGTACAGCACAGTGAAGCTCATATAAGTACTGTCCACAGTCTACAACACAGTGGAGCTCATATAAGTACTGTCCACATTGTACAGCACAGTGGAGCTCATATAAATACTGTCCACAGTGTACAGCGCAGTGGAGCTGATATAAGTGCTGTCCACAATGTACAGCACAGTGGAGCTCATATAAGTACTGTCCACATTGTACAGCACAGTGGAGCTCATATAAGTACTGTCCACATTGTACAGCACAGTGGAGCTCATATAAGTACTGTCCACATTTTACAGCACAGTGGAACTCATATAAGTACTGTCCACATATTAGAGCACAGTGCAGCTCATATAAATACTGTCCACAGTGTACAGCACAGTGGAGCTCATATAAGTACTGTCCACATTGTACAGCACAGTGTAGCTCATATAAGTACTCTCCACATTGTACAGCACAGTGGAGCTCATATAAATACTGTCCACAGTGTACAGCACAGTGGAGCTCATATAAGTACTGTCCACATTGTACAGCACAGTGGAGCTCATATAAGTACTGTCTACAGTGTACAGCACAGTGGAGCTCATATAAGTACTGTCCACATTGTACAGCACAGTGGAGCTAGTATAAGTACTCTCCACAGTGTACAGCACAGTGGAGCTCATATAAGTACTGTCCACATTGTACAGCACAGTGGAGCTCATATAAATACTGCCCACAGTGTACAGCACAGTGGAGCTCATATAAGTACTGTCCACATTGTACAGCACAGTGGAGCTCATATAAATACTGTCCACAGTGTACAGCACAGTGGAGCTCATATAAGTACTGTCAACATTGTACAGCACAGTGGAGCTCATATAAATACTGTCCACATTGTACAGCACAGTGGAGCTCATGTAAGTACTGTCCACAGTGTACAGCACAGTGGAGCTCATATAAGTACTGTCCACAATGTACAGCACAGTGGAGCTGATATCAGTACTGTCCACAATGTACAGCACAGTGGAGCTTATATAAGTACTGTCCACATTGTACAGCACAGTGGAGCTCATATAAGTACTGTCCACAATGTACAGCACAGTGGAGCTTATATAAGTACTGTCCACATTGTACAGCACAGTGGAGCTCATATAAGTACTGTCCACAGTGTACAGCACAGTGGAGCTCATATAAGTACTGTCCACATTGTACAGCACAGTGGAGCTCATATAAGTACTGTCCTTATTGTACAGCACAGTGGAGCTCATATAAATAGTGTCCACAGTGTACAGGACAGTGGAGCTCATATAAATACTGTCCACAGTCTACAGCACAGTGGAGCTTATATAAGTACTGTCCACATTGTATAGCACAGTGGAGCTCATATAAATACTGTCCACAGTGTACAGCACAGTGGAGCTCATATAAGTACTGTCCACATTGTACAGCTCAGTGGAGCTCATATAAGTACTGTCCACAGTGTACAGCACAGTGGAGCTCATATAAATACTGTCCACAGTGTACAGCACAGTGGAGCTCATATAAGTACTGTCCACAGTCTACAACACAGTGGAGCTCATATAAGTACTGTCCACATTGTACAGCACAGTGGAGCTCATATAAATACTGTCCACAGTGTACAGCACAGTGGAGCTCATATAAGTACTGTCCGCAGTATACAGCATAGTTGAGCTGATATAAATACTGTCTACAGTGTACTGCATAGTTGAGCTCATATAAGTACTGTCCACAGTCTACAACATAGTGGAGCTCATATAAGTACTGTCCGCAGTGTACAGCACAGTTGAGCTGATATAAATACTGTCTACAGTGTACTGCATAGTGGAGCTCATATAAGTACTGTCCACAGTGTACAGCACAGTGGAGCTCATATAAATACTTTCGACAGTGTACAGCACAGTGGAGCTCATATAAGTACTGTCCACATTGTACAGCACAGTGGAGCTCATATAATTACTGTCCACAGTGTACAGCATAGTGGAGCTCATATAAGTACTGTCCACAGTGTACAGCACAGTGAAGCTCATATAAGTACTGTCCACAGTCTACAACACATTGGAGCTCATATAAGTACTGTCCACAGTGTATAGCACAGTGGAGCTCATATAAATACTGTCCACAGTGTACAGCACAGTGGAGCTGATATAAGTACTGTCCACAATGTACAGCACAGTGGAGCTCATATAAGTACTGTCCACATTGTACAGCACAGTGGAGCTCATATAAGTACTGTCCACATTGTACAGCATAGTGGAGCTCATATAGGTACTGTCCACATTGTACAGCACAATGGAGCTCATATAAGTACTGTCCACATTGTACAGCACAGTGGAGCTCATATAAATACTGTCCACAGTGTACAGCACAGTAAAGCTCATATAAGTACTGTCCACAGTGTACAGCACAGTGGAGCTCATATAAGTACTGTCCACATTGTACAGCACAGTGGAGCTCATATAAGTACTGTCCACATTGTACAGCACAGTGGAGCTCATATAAATACTGTCCAGAGTGTACAGCACAGTGGAGCTCATATAAGTACTGTCCGCAGTATACAGCATAGTTGAGCTGATATAAATACTGTCTACAGTGTACTGCATAGTTGAGCTCATATAAGTACTGTCCACAGTCTACAACACAGTGGAGCTCATATAAGTACTGTCCGCAGTGTACAGCACAGTTGAGCTGATATAAATACTGTCTACAGTGTACTGCATAGTGGAGCTCATATAAGTACTGTCCACAGTCTACAACACAGTGGAGCTCATATAAGTACTGTCCACATTGTACAGCACAGTGGAGCTCATATAAATACTGTCTACAGTGTACAGCACAGTGGAGCTCATATATGTACTGTCCACAGTTTACAGCACAGTTGAGCTGATATAAATACTGTCTACAGTGTACTGCATAGTGGAAATCATATAAGTACTGTCCACAGTCTACAACACAGTGGAGCTCATATAAGTACTGTCCACAGTGTACAGCACAGTGGAGCTCATATAAGTACTGTCCACAGTGTACAGCACAGTGGAGCTCATATAAGTACTGTCCACATTGTACAGCACAGTGGAGCTCATATAGATACTTTCGACAGTGTACAGCACAGTGGAGCTCATATAAGTACTGTCCACATTGTACAGCACAGTGGAGCTCATATAAGTACTGTCCACATTGTACAGCACAGTGGAGCTCATATAAAAACTGTCTACAGTGTACAGCACAGTGGAGCTCATATATGTACTGTCCACAGTGTACAGCACAGTTGAGCTGATATAAATACTGTCTACAGTGTACTGCATAGTGGAGCTCATATAAGTACTGTCCACAGTCTACAACACAGTGGAGCTCATATACGTACTGTCCACATTGTACAGCACAGTGGAGCTCATATAAAAACTGTCTACAGTGTACAGCACAGTTGAGCTCATATATGTACTGTCCACAGTGTACAGCACAGTTGAGCTGATATAAATACTGTCTACAGTGTACTGCATAGTGGAGCTCATATAAGTACTGTCCACAGTCTACAACACAGTGGAGCTCATATAAGTACTGTCCACAGTGTACAGCACAGTGGAGCTCATATAAGTACTGTCCACAGTGTACAGCACATTGGAGCTCATATAAATACTGTCCACAGTGTACAGCACAGTGGAGCTGATATCAGTACTGTCCACAATGTACAGCACAGTGGAGCTCATATAAGTACTGTCCACATTGTACAGCACAGTTGAGCTCATATAAGTACTGTCCACATTGTACAGCACAGTGGAGCTCATATAAGTACTGTCCACATTGTACAGCACAATGGAGCTCATATAAGTACTGTCCACATTGTACAGCACAGTGGAGCTCATATAAATACTTTCCACAGTGTACAGCACAGTGGAGCTAATATAAGTACTGTCCACAGTTTACAGCACAGTGGAGCTCATATAAGTACTGTCCACATTGTACAGCACAGTGGAGCTCATATAAGTACTGTCCTTATTGTACAGCACAGTGGAGCTCATATAAATAGTGTCCACAGTGTACAGCACAGTGGAGCTCATATAAATACTGTCCACAGTCTACAGCACAGTGGAGCTTATATAAGTACTGTCCACATTGTACAGCACAGTGGAGCTCATATAAATACTGTCCACAGTGTACAGCACAGTGGAGCTCATATAAGTACTGTCCACATTGTACAGTTCAGTGGAGCTCATATAAGTACTGTCCACAGTGTACAGCACAGTGGAGCTCATATAAATACTGTCCACAGTGTACAGCACAGTGGAGCTCATATAAGTACTGTCCACAGTCTACAACACAGTGGAGCTCATATAAGTACTGTCCACATTGTACAGCACAGTGGAGCTCATATAAATACTGTCCACAGTGTACAGCACAGTGGAGCTCATATAAGTACTGTCCGCAGTATACAGCATAGTTGAGCTGATATAAATACTGTCTACAGTGTACTGCATAGTTGAGCTCATATAAGTACTGTCCACAGTCTACAACACAGTGGAGCTCATATAAGTACTGTCCGCAGTGTACAGCACAGTTGAGCTGATATAAATACTGTCTACAGTGTACTGCATAGTGGAGCTCATATAAGTACTGTCCACAGTCTACAACACAGTGGAGCTCATATAAGTACTGTCCACATTGTACAGCACAGTGGAGCTCATATAAATACTGTCTACAGTGTACAGCACAGTGGAGCTCATATATGTACTGTCCACAGTGTACAGCACAGTTGAGCTGATATAAATACTGTCTACAGTGTACTGCATAGTGGAGCTCATATAAGTACTGTCCACAGTCTACAACACAGTGGAGCTCATATAAGTACTGTCCACAGTGTACAGCACAGTGGAGCTCATATAAGTACTGTCCACAGTGTACAGCACAGTGGAGCTCATATAAGTACTGTCCACATTGTACAGCACAGTGGAGCTCATATAAATACTTTCGACAGTGTACAGCACAGTGGAGCTCATATAAGTACTGTCCACATTGTACAGCACAGTGGAGCTTATATAAGTACTGTCCACATTGTACAGCACAGTGGAGCTCATATAAATACTGTCCACAGTGTACAGCACAGTGGAGCTCATATATGTACTGTGCACAGTGTACAGCACAGTGGAGCTCATATAAATACTGTCCACAGTGTACTGCACAGTGGAGCTCATATAAATACTGTCCACAGTGTACAGCACAGTGGAGCTCATATATGTACTGTGCACAGTGTACAGCACAGTGGAGCTCATATAAATACTGTCCACAGTGTACTGCACAGTGGAGCTCATATAAATACTGTCCACATTGTACAGCACAGTGGAGCTCATATAAGTACTGTCCACATTGTACAGCATAGTGGAGCTCATATAAGTACTGTCCACAGTGTACAGCACAGTGAAGCTCATATAAGTACTGTCCACAGTCTACAACACATTGGAGCTCATATAAGTACTGTCCACAGTGTATAGCACAGTGGAGCTAATATAAATACTGTCCACAGTGTACAGCACAGTGGAGCTGATATAAGTACTGTCCACAATGTACAGCACAGTGGAGCTCATATAAGTACTGTCCACATTGTACAGCACAGTGGAGCTCATATAAGTACTGTCCACATTGTACAGCATAGTGGAGCTCATATAGGTACTGTCCACATTGTACAGCACAATGGAGCTCATATAAGTACTGTCCACATTGTACAGCACAGTGGAGCTCATATAAATACTGTCCACAGTGTACAGCACAGTAAAGCTCATATAAGTACTGTCCACAGTGTACAGCACAGTGGAGCTCATATAAGTACTGTCCACATTGTACAGCACAGTGGATCTCATATAAGTACTGTCCACATTGTACAGCACAGTGGAGCTCATATAAATACTGTCCACAGTGTACAGCACAGTGGAGCTCATATAAATACTGTCCACAGTGTACAGCACAGTGGAGCTCATATAAGTACTGTCCACATTGTACAGAACAGTGGAGCTCATATAAATACTGTCCACAGTGTACAGCACAGTGGAGCTCATATAAGTACTGTCCACATTGTACTGCACAGTGGAGCTCATATAAGTACTGTCCACAGTGTACAGCACAGTGTAGCTCATATAAATACTGTCCACAGTGTACAGCACAGTGGAGCTCATATAAGTAATGTCCACATTGTAAAGCACAGTGGAGCTCATATAAATACTGTCCACAGTGTACAGCACAGTGGAGCTCATATAAGTACTGTCCACATTGTACAGCACAGTGGAGCTCATATAAGTACTTTCCACAGTGTACAGCACAGTGGAGCTCATATAAATACTGTCCACAGTGTACAGCACAGTGGAGCTCATATAAGTACTGTCTACAGTGCACAGCACAGTAAAGCTCATATAAGTACTGTCCACAGTGTACAGCACAGTGGAGCTCATATAAGTACTGTCCACATTGTACAGCACAGTGGAGCTTATATAAATACTTTCCACATTGTACAGCACAGTGGAGCTCATATAAGTACTGTCCACAGTGTATAGCTCAGTGTAGCTCATATAAGTACTGTCCACATTGTACAGCACAGTGGAGCTCATATAAATACTGTCCACAGTGTACAGCACAGTGGAGCTCATATAAGTACTGTCCACATTGTACAGCACAGTGGTGCTCATATAAATACTGTCCACATTGTACAGCACAGTGGAGCTCATATAAGTACTGTCCACAGTGTACAGCACTGTGGAGCTCATATAAGTACTGTCCACAGTGTACAGCACAGTGGAGCTCATATAAGTACTGTCCACAGTGTACAGCACAGTGGAGCTCATATAAGTACTGTCCACATTGTACAGCACAGTGGAGCTCATATAAGTACTGTCTACAGTGTACAGCACAGTGGAGCTCATATAAATACTGTCCACAGTGTACAGCACAGTGGAGCTCATATAAGTACTGTCCACATTGTACAGAACAGTGGAGCTCATATAAATACTGTCCACAGTGTACAGCACAGTGGAGCTCATATAAGTACTGTCCACATTGTACTGCACAGTGGAGCTCATATAAGTACTGTCCACAGTGTACAGCACAGTGTAGCTCATATAAATACTGTCCACAGTGTACAGCACAGTGGAGCTCATATAAGTAATGTCCACATTGTAAAGCACAGTGGAGCTCATATAAATACTGTCCACAGTGTACAGCACAGTGGAGCTCATATACGTACTGTCCACATTGTACAGCACAGTGGAGCTCATATAAGTACTTTCCACAGTGTACAGCACAGTGGAGCTCATATAAATACTGTCCACAGTGTACAGCACAGTGGAGCTCATATAAGTACTGTCTACAGTGCACAGCACAGTAAAGCTCATATAAGTACTGTCCACAGTGTACAGCACAGTGGAGCTCATATAAGTACTGTCCACATTGTACAGCACAGTGGAGCTTATATAAATACTTTCCACATTGTACAGCACAGTGGAGCTCATATAAGTACTGTCCACAGTGTACAGCTCAGTGTAGCTCATATAAGTACTGTCCACATTGTACAGCACAGTTGAGCTCATATAAATACTGTCCACAGTGTACAGCACAGTGGAGCTCATATAAGTACTGTCCACATTGTACAGCACAGTGGTGCTCATATAAATACTGTCCACATTGTACAGCACAGTGGAGCTCATATAAGTACTGTCCACAGTGTACAGCACTGTGGAGCTCATATAAGTACTGTCCACAGTGTACAGCACAGTGGAGCTCATATAAGTACTGTCCACAGTGTACAGCACAGTGGAGCTCATATAAGTACTGTCCACATTGTACAGCACAGTGGAGCTCATATAAGTACTGTCTACAGTGTACAGCACAGTGGAGCTCATATAAGTACTGTCCACATTGTACAGCACAGTGGAGCTCATATAAGTACTGTTCAAAGTGTACAGCACAGTGGAGCTCATATAAGTACTGTCCACAGTGTACAGCACAGTGGAGCTCATATAAGTACTGTCCACAGTGTACAGCACAGTGGAGCTCATATAAGTACTGTCTACAGTGTACAGCACAGTGGAGCTCATATAAGTACTGTCCACATTGTACAGCACAGTGGAGCTCATATAAGTACTGTTCAAAGTGTACAGCACAGTGGAGCTCATATAAGTACTGTCCACAGTGTACAGCACAGTGGAGCTCATATAAGTACTGTCCACAGTGTACAGCACAGTGGAGCTCATATAAGTACTGTCCACAGTGTACAGCACAGTGGAGCTCATATAAATACTGTCCACAGTGTACAGCACAGTGGAGCTCATATAAGTACTGTCCACAATGTACAGCACAGTGGAGCTTATATAAGTACTGTCCACATTGTACAGCACAGTGGAGCTCATATAAATACTGTCCACATTGTACAGCACAGTGGAGCTTATATAAGTACTGTCCACAGTGTATAGCACAGTGGAGCTGATATAAGTACTGTCCACATTGTACAGCACAGTGGAGCTCATATAAATACTGTCCACAGTGTACAGCACAGTGGAGCTCATATAAGTACTGTCCACATTGTACAGCACAGTGGAGCTCATATAAATACTGTCCACAGTGTACAGCACAGTGGAGCTCATATAAGTACTGTCCACATTGTACAGCACAGTGGAGCTCATATAAGTACTTTCCACAGTGTACAGCACAGTGGAGCTCATATAAGTACTGTCCACATTGTACAGCACAGTGGAGCTCATATAAGTACTGTCCACATTGTACTGCACAGTGGAGCTCATATAAGTACTGTCCACAGTGTACAGCACAGTGGAGCTCATATAAATACTGTCCACAGTGTACAGCACAGTGGAGCTCATATAAGTAATGTCCACATTGTACAGCACAGTGGAGCTCATATAAATACTGTCCACAGTGTACAGCACAGTGGAGCTCATATAAGTACTGTCCACATTGTACAGCACAGTGGAGCTCATATAAGTACTTTCCACAGTGTACAGCACAGTGGAGCTCATATAAATACTGTCCACAGTGTACAGCACAGTGGAGCTCATATAAGTACTGTCTACAGTGCACAGCACAGTGGAGCTCATATAAGTACTGTCCACAGTGTACAGCACAGTGGAGCTCATATAAGTACTGTCCACATTGTACAGCACAGTGGAGCTTATATAAATACTTTCCACATTGTACAGCACACTGGAGCTCATATAAGTACTGTCCACAGTGTACAGCTCAGTGTAGCTCATATAAGTACTGTCCACAGTGTACAGCACAGTGGAGCTCATATAAGTACTGTCCACATTGTACAGCACAGTGGAGCTCATATAAGTACTGTCCACAGTGTACAGCTCAGTGTAGCTCATATAAGTACTGTCCACATTGTACAGCACAGTGGAGCTCATATAAGTACTGTCCACATTGTACAGCACATTGGAGCTCATATAAGTACTGTCCACATTGTACAGCACAGTGGAGCTCATATAAGTACTGTCCACATTGTACAGCACAGTGGAGCTCATATAAGTACTGTCCACAGTGTACAGCACAGTGGAGCTCATATAAGTACTGTCCACATTGTACAGCACAGTGGAGCTCATATAAGTACTGTCCACATTGTACAGCACAGTGGAGCTCATATAAGTACTGTCCACATTGTACAGCACAGTGGAGCTCATATAAGTACTGTCCACATTGTACAGCACAGTGGAGCTCATATAAGTACTGTCCACATTGTACAGCACAGTGGAGCTCATATAAGTACTGTCCACAGTGTACAGCTCAGTGTAGCTCATATAAGTACTGTCCACAGTGTACAGCACAGTGGAGCTCATATAAGTACTGTCCACATTGTACAGCACAGTGGAGCTCATATAAGTACTGTCCACAGTGTACAGCTCAGTGTAGCTCATATAAGTACTGTCCACAGTGTACAGCTCAGTGTAGCTCATATAAGTACTGTCCACAGTGTACAGCACAGTGGAGCTCATATAAGTACTGTCCACATTGTACAGCACAGTGGAGCTCATATAGATACTTTCGACAGTGTACAGCACAGTGGAGCTCATATAAGTACTGTCCACATTGTACAGCACAGTGGAGCTCATATAAGTACTGTCCACATTGTACAGCACAGTGGAGCTCATATAAAAACTGTCTACAGTGTACAGCACAGTGGAGCTCATATATGTACTGTCCACAGTGTACAGCACAGTTGAGCTGATATAAATACTGTCTACAGTGTACTGCATAGTGGAGCTCATATAAGTACTGTACACAGTCTACAACACAGTGGAGCTCATATAAGTACTGTCCACAGTGTACAGCACAGTGGAGCTCATATAAGTACTGTCCACAGTGTACAGCACAGTGGAGCTCATATAAATACTGTCCACAGTGTACAGCACAGTGGAGCTGATATCAGTACTGTCCACAATGTACAGCACAGTGGAGCTCATATAAGTACTGTCCACATTGTACAGCACAGTGGAGCTCATATAAGTACTGTCCACATTGTACAGCACAGTGGAGCTCATATAAGTACTGTCCACATTGTGCAGCAGAATGGAGCTCATATAAGTACTGTCCACATTGTACAGGACAGTGGAGCTCATATAAATACTGTCCACAGTGTACAGCACAGTGGTGCTCATATAAGTACTGTCCACAGTGTACAGCACAGTGGAGCTCATATAAGTACTGTCCACATTGTACAGCACAGTGGAGCTCATATAAGTACTGTCCTTATTGTACAGCACAGTGGAGCTCATATAAATAGTGTCCACAGTGTACAGCACAGTGGAGCTCATATAAATACTGTCCACAGTCTACAGCACAGTGGAGCTTATATAAGTACTGTCCACATTGTACAGCACAGTGGAGCTCATATAAATACTGTCCACAGTGTACAGCACAGTGGAGCTCATATAAGTACTGTCCACATTGTACAGCTCAGTGGAGCTCATATAAGTACTGTCCACAGTGTACAGCACAGTGGAGCTCATATAAATACTGTCCACAGTGTACAGCACAGTGGAGCTCATATAAGTACTGTCCACAGTCTACAACACAGTGGAGCTCATATAAGTACTGTCCACATTGTACAGCACAGTGGAGCTCATATAAATACTGTCCACAGTGTACAGCACAGTGGAGCTCATATAAGTACTGTCCGCAGAATACAGCATAGTTGAGCTGATATAAATACTGTCTACAGTGTACTGCATAGTTGAGCTCATATAAGTACTGTCCACAGTCTACAACACAGTGGAGCTCATATAAGTACTGTCCGCAGTGTACAGCACAGTTGAGCTGATATAAATACTGTCTACAGTGTACTGCATAGTGGAGCTAATATAAGTACTGTCCACAGTCTACAACACAGTGGAGCTCATATAAGTACTGTCCACATTGTACAGCACAGTGGAGCTCATATAAATACTGTCTACAGTGTACAGCACAGTGGAGCTCATATATGTACTGTGCACAGTGTACAGCACAGTTGAGCTGATATAAATACTGTCTACAGTGTACTGCATAGTGGAGCTCATATAAGTACTGTCCACAGTCTACAACACAATGGAGCTCATATAAGTACTGTCCACAGTGTACAGCACAGTGGAGCTCATATAAGTACTGTCCACAGTGTACAGCACAGTGGAGCTCATATAAGTACTGTCCACATTGTACAGCACAGTGGAGCTCATATAAATACTTTCGACAGTGTACAGCACAGTGGAGCTCATATAAGTACTGTCCACATTGTACAGCACAGTGGAGCTCATATAATTACTGTCCACAGTGTACAGCATAGTGGAGCTCATATAAGTACTGTCCACAGTGTACAGCACAGTGAAGCTCATATAAGTACTGTCCACAGTCTACAACACATTGGAGCTCATATAAGTACTGTCCACAGTGTATAGCACAGTGGAGCTCATATAAATACTGTCCACAGTGTACAGCACAGTGGAGCTGATATAAGTACTGTCCACAATGTACAGCACAGTGGAGCTCATATAAGTACTGTCCACATTGTACAGCACAGTGGAGCTCATATAAGTACTGTCCACATTGTACAGCACAGTGGAGCTCATATAGGTACTGTCCACATTGTACAGCACAATGGAGCTCATATAAGTACTGTCCACATTGTACAGCACAGTGGAGCTCATATAAATACTGTCCACAGTGTACAGCACAGTGGAGCTCATATAAGTACTGTCCACATTGTACAGCACAGTGGAGCTCATATAAGTACTGTCCACATTGTACAGCGCAGTGGAGCTCATATAAATACTGTCCACAGTGTACAGCACAGTGGAGCTCATATAAATACTGTCCACAGTGTACAGCACAGTGGAGCTCATATAAGTACTGTCCACATTGTACAGCACAGTGGAGCTCATATAAATACTGTCCACAGTGTACAGCACAGTGGAGCTCATATAAGTACTGTCCACATTGTACTGCACAGTGGAGCTCATACAAGTACTGTCCACAGTGTACAGCACAGTGTAGCTCATATAAATACTGTCCACAGTGTACAGCACAGTGGAGCTCATATAAGTAGTGTCCACATTGTACAGCACAGTGGAGCTCATATAAGTACTGTCCACATTGTACAGCACAGTGGAGCTCATATAAATACTGTCCACAGTGTACAGCACAGTGGAGCTCATATAAGTACTGTCCACATTGTACAGCACAGTGGTGCTCATATAAATACTGTCCACATTGTACAGCACAGTGGAGCTCATATAAGTACTGTCCACAGTGTACAGCACTGTGGAGCTCATATAAGTACTGTCCACAGTGTACAGCACAGTGGAGCTCATATAAGTACTGTCCACAGTGTACAGCACAGTGGAGCTCATATAAGTACTGTCCACATTGTACAGCACAGTGGAGCTCATATAAGTACTGTCTACAGTGTACAGCACAGTGGAGCTCATATAAGTACTGTCCACATTGTACAGCACAGTGGAGCTCATATAAGTACTGTTCACAGTGTACAGCACAGTGGAGCTCATATAAGTACTGTCCACAGTGTACAGCACAGTGGAGCTCATATAAGTACTGTCCACAGTGTACAGCACAGTGGAGCTCATATAAGTACTGTCCACAGTGTACAGCACAGTGGAGCTCATATAAATACTGTCCACAGTGTACAGCACAGTGGAGCTCATATAAGTACTGTCCACAATGTACAGCACAGTGGAGCTTATATAAGTACTGTCCACATTGTACAGCACAGTGGAGCTCATATAAGTACTGTCCACATTGTACAGCACAGTGGAGCTTATATAAGTACTGTCCACAGTGTATAGCACAGTGGAGCTGATATAAGTACTGTCCACATTGTACAGCACAGTGGAGCTCATATAAATACTGTCCACAGTGTACAGCACAGTGGAGCTCATATAAGTACTGTCCACATTGTACAGCACAGTGGAGCTCATATAAGTACTGTCCACATTGTACAGCACAGTGGAGCTCATATAAATACTGTCCACAGTGTACAGCACAGTGGAGCTCATATAAGTACTGTCCACATTGTACAGCACAGTGGAGCTCATATAAGTACTGTCCACAGTGTACAGCACAGTGGAGCTCATATAAGTACTGTCCACATTGTACAGCACAGTGGAGCTCATATAAATACTGTCCACAGTGTACAGCACAGTGGAGCTCATATAAGTACTGTCCACATTGTACAGCACAGTGGAGCTCATATAAGTACTTTCCACAGTGTACAGCACAGTGGAGCTCATATAAGTACTGTCCACATTGTACAGCACAGTGGAGCTCATATAAGTACTGTCCACATTGTACTGCACAGTGGAGCTCATATAAGTACTGTCCACAGTGTACAGCACAGTGGAGCTCATATAAATACTGTCCACAGTGTACAGCACAGTGGAGCTCATATAAGTAATGTCCACATTGTACAGCACAGTTGAGCTCATATAAATACTGTCCACAGTGTACAGCACAGTGGAGCTCATATAAGTACTGTCCACATTGTACAGCACAGTTGAGCTCATATAAGTACTTTCCACAGTGTACAGCACAGTGGAGCTCATATAAATACTGTCCACAGTGTACAGCACAGTGGAGCTCATATAAGTACTGTCTACAGTGCACAGCACAGTGGAGCTCATATAAGTACTGTCCACAGTGTACAGCACAGTGGAGCTCATATAAGTACTGTCCACATTGTACAGCACAGTGGAGCTTATATAAATACTTTCCACATTGTACAGCACAGTGGAGCTCATATAAGTACTGTCCACAGTGTACAGCTCAGTGTAGCTCATATAAGTACTGTCCACATTGTACAGCACAGTGGAGCTCATATAAATACTGTCCACAGTGTACAGCACAGTGGAGCTCATATAAGTACTGTCCACATTGTACAGCACAGTGGTGCTCATATAAATACTGTCCACATTGTACAGCACAGTGGAGCTCATATAAGTACTGTCCACAGTGTACAGCACTGTGGAGCTCATATAAGTACTGTCCACAGTGTACAGCACAGTGGAGCTCATATAAGTACTGTCCACAGTGTACAGCACAGTGGAGCTCATATAAGTACTGTCCACATTGTACAGCACAGTGGAGCTCATATAAGTACTGTCTACAGTGTACAGCACAGTGGAGCTCATATAAGTACTGTCCACATTGTACAGCACAGTGGAGCTCATATAAGTACTGTCCACATTGTACAGCACAGTGGAGCTCATATAAGTACTGTCCACATTGTACAGCACAGTGGAGCTCATATAAATACTGTCCACAGTGTACAGCACAGTGGAGCTCATATAAGTACTGTCCACAGTGTACAGCACAGTGGAGCTCATATAAGTACTGTCCACATTGTACAGCACAGTTGAGCTCATATAAGTACTGTCCACAGTGTACAGCACAGTGGAGCTCATATAAGTACTGTCCACAGTGTACAGCACAGTGGAGCTCATATAAATACTGTCCACAGTGTACAGCACAGTGGAGCTCATATAAGTACTGTCCACATTGTACAGCACAGTGGAGCTCATATAAATACTGTCCACAGTGTACAGCACAGTGGAGCTCATATAAGTACTGTCCACATTGTACAGCACAGTGGAGCTCATATAAGTACTTTCCACAGTGTACAGCACAGTGGAGCTCATATAAGTACTGTCCACATTGTACAGCACAGTGGAGCTCATATAAGTACTGTCCACATTGTACTGCACAGTGGAGCTTATATAAATACTTTCCACATTGTACAGCACAGTGGAGCTTATATAAATACTTTCCACATTGTACAGCACAGTGGAGCTCATATAAGTACTGTCCACAGTGTACAGCTCAGTGTAGCTCATATAAGTACTGTCCACATTGTACAGCACAGTGGAGCTCATATAAATACTGTCCACAGTGTACAGCACAGTGGAGCTCATATAAGTACTGTCCACATTGTACAGCACAGTGGTGCTCATATAAATACTGTCCACATTGTACAGCACAGTTGAGCTCATATAAGTACTGTCCACAGTGTACAGCACTGTGGAGCTCATATAAGTACTGTCCACAGTGTACAGCACAGTTGAGCTCATATAAGTACTGTCCACAGTGTACAGCACTGTGGAGCTCATATAAATACTGTCCACAGTGTACAGCACAGTGGAGCTGATATCAGTACTGTCCACAATGTACAGCACAGTGGAGCTCATATAAGTACTGTCCACATTGTACAGCACAGTGGAGCTCATATAAGTACTGTCCACATTGTACAGCACAGTGGAGCTCATATAAGTACTGTCCACATTGTGCAGCAGAATGGAGCTCATATAAGTACTGTCCACATTGTACAGGACAGTGGAGCTCATATAAATACTGTCCACAGTGTACAGCACAGTGGTGCTCATATAAGTACTGTCCACAGTGTACAGCACAGTGGAGCTCATATAAGTACTGTCCACATTGTACAGCACAGTGGAGCTCATATAAGTACTGTCCTTATTGTACAGCACAGTGGAGCTCATATAAATAGTGTCCACAGTGTACAGCACAGTGGAGCTCATATAAATACTGTCCACAGTCTACAGCACAGTGGAGCTTATATAAGTACTGTCCACATTGTACAGCACAGTGGAGCTCATATAAATACTGTCCACAGTGTACAGCACAGTGGAGCTCATATAAGTACTGTCCACATTGTACAGCTCAGTGGAGCTCATATAAGTACTGTCCACAGTGTACAGCACAGTGGAGCTCATATAAATACTGTCCACAGTGTACAGCACAGTGGAGCTCATATAAGTACTGTCCACAGTCTACAACACAGTGGAGCTCATATAAGTACTGTCCACATTGTACAGCACAGTGGAGCTCATATAAATACTGTCCACAGTGTACAGCACAGTGGAGCTCATATAAGTACTGTCCGCAGAATACAGCATAGTTGAGCTGATATAAATACTGTCTACAGTGTACTGCATAGTTGAGCTCATATAAGTACTGTCCACAGTCTACAACACAGTGGAGCTCATATAAGTACTGTCCGCAGTGTACAGCACAGTTGAGCTGATATAAATACTGTCTACAGTGTACTGCATAGTGGAGCTAATATAAGTACTGTCCACAGTCTACAACACAGTGGAGCTCATATAAGTACTGTCCACATTGTACAGCACAGTGGAGCTCATATAAATACTGTCTACAGTGTACAGCACAGTGGAGCTCATATATGTACTGTGCACAGTGTACAGCACAGTTGAGCTGATATAAATACTGTCTACAGTGTACTGCATAGTGGAGCTCATATAAGTACTGTCCACAGTCTACAACACAATGGAGCTCATATAAGTACTGTCCACAGTGTACAGCACAGTGGAGCTCATATAAGTACTGTCCACAGTGTACAGCACAGTGGAGCTCATATAAGTACTGTCCACATTGTACAGCACAGTGGAGCTCATATAAATACTTTCGACAGTGTACAGCACAGTGGAGCTCATATAAGTACTGTCCACATTGTACAGCACAGTGGAGCTCATATAATTACTGTCCACAGTGTACAGCATAGTGGAGCTCATATAAGTACTGTCCACAGTGTACAGCACAGTGAAGCTCATATAAGTACTGTCCACAGTCTACAACACATTGGAGCTCATATAAGTACTGTCCACAGTGTATAGCACAGTGGAGCTCATATAAATACTGTCCACAGTGTACAGCACAGTGGAGCTGATATAAGTACTGTCCACAATGTACAGCACAGTGGAGCTCATATAAGTACTGTCCACATTGTACAGCACAGTGGAGCTCATATAAGTACTGTCCACATTGTACAGCACAGTGGAGCTCATATAGGTACTGTCCACATTGTACAGCACAATGGAGCTCATATAAGTACTTTCCACATTGTACAGCACAGTGGAGCTCATATAAATACTGTCCACAGTGTACAGCACAGTGGAGCTCATATAAGTACTGTCCACATTGTACAGCACAGTGGAGCTCATATAAGTACTGTCCACATTGTACAGCACAGTGGAGCTCATATAAATACTGTCCACAGTGTACAGCACAGTGGAGCTCATATAAGTACTGTCCACATTGTACAGCACAGTGGAGCTCATATAAGTACTGTCCACAGTGTACAGCACAGTGGAGCTCATATAAGTACTGTCCACATTGTACAGCACAGTGGAGCTCATATAAATACTGTCCACAGTGTACAGCACAGTGGAGCTCATATAAGTACTGTCCACATTGTACAGCACAGTGGAGCTCATATAAGTACTTTCCACAGTGTACAGCACAGTGGAGCTCATATAAGTAGTGTCCACATTGTACAGCACAGTGGAGCTCATATAAGTACTGTCCACATTGTACTGCACAGTGGAGCTCATATAAGTACTGTCCACAGTGTACAGCACAGTGGAGCTCATATAAATACTGTCCACAGTGTACAGCACAGTGGAGCTCATATAAGTAATGTCCACATTGTACAGCACAGTTGAGCTCATATAAATACTGTCCACAGTGTACAGCACAGTGGAGCTCATATAAGTACTGTCCACATTGTACAGCACAGTAGAGCTCATATAAGTACTTTCCACAGTGTACAGCACAGTGGAGCTCATATAAATACTGTCCACAGTGTACAGCACAGTGGAGCTCATATAAGTACTGTCTACAGTGCACAGCACAGTGGAGCTCATATAAGTACTGTCCACAGTGTACAGCACAGTGGAGCTCATATAAGTACTGTCCACATTGTACAGCACAGTGGAGCTTATATAAATACTTTCCACATTGTACAGCACAGTGGAGCTCATATAAGTACTGTCCACAGTGTACAGCTCAGTGTAGCTCATATAAGTACTGTCCACATTGTACAGCACAGTGGAGCTCATATAAATACTGTCCACAGTGTACAGCACAGTGGAGCTCATATAAGTACTGTCCACATTGTACAGCACAGTGGTGCTCATATAAATACTGTCCACATTGTACAGCACAGTGGAGCTCATATAAGTACTGTCCACAGTGTACAGCACTGTGGAGCTCATATAAGTACTGTCCACAGTGTACAGCACAGTGGAGCTCATATAAGTACTGTCCACAGTGTACAGCACAGTGGAGCTCATATAAGTACTGTCCACATTGTACAGCACAGTGGAGCTCATATAAGTACTGTCTACAGTGTACAGCACAGTGGAGCTCATATAAGTACTGTCCACATTGTACAGCACAGTGGAGCTCATATAAGTACTGTCCACATTGTACAGCACAGTGGAGCTCATATAAGTACTGTCCACATTGTACAGCACGGTGGAGCTCATATAAATACTGTCCACAGTGTACAGCACAGTGGAGCTCATATAAGTACTGTCCACAGTGTACAGCACAGTGGAGCTCATATAAGTACTGTCCACATTGTACAGCACAGTTGAGCTAATATAAGTACTGTCCACAGTGTACAGCACAGTGGAGCTCATATAAGTACTGTCCACAGTGTACAGCACAGTGGAGCTCATATAAATACTGTCCACAGTGTACAGCACAGTGGAGCTCATATAAGTACTGTCCACATTGTACAGCACAGTGGAGCTCATATAAATACTGTCCACAGTTTACAGCACAGTGGAGCTCATATAAGTACTGTCCACATTGTACAGCACAGTGGAGCTCATATAAGTACTTTCCACAGTGTACAGCACAGTGGAGCTCATATAAGTACTGTCCACATTGTACAGCACAGTGGAGCTCATATAAGTACTGTCCACATTGTACTGCACAGTGGAGCTTATATAAATACTTTCCACATTGTACAGCACAGTGGAGCTTATATAAATACTTTCCACATTGTACAGCACAGTGGAGCTCATATAAGTACTGTCCACAGTGTACAGCTCAGTGTAGCTCATATAAGTACTGTCCACATAGCACAGTGGAGCTCATATAAATACTGTCCACAGTGTACAGCACAGTGGAGCTCATATAAGTACTGTCCACATTGTACAGCACAGTGGTGCTCATATAAATACTGTCCACATTGTACAGCACAGTTGAGCTCATATAAGTACTGTCCACAGTGTACAGCACTGTGGAGCTCATATAAGTACTGTCCACAGTGTACAGCACAGTGGAGCTCATATAAGTACTGTCCACAGTGTACAGCACAGTGGAGCTCATATAAGTACTGTCCACATTGTACAGCACAGTGGAGCTTATATAAGTACTGTCTACAGTGTACAGCACAGTGGAGCTCATATAAGTACTGTCCACATTGTACAGCACAGTGGAGCTCATATAAGTACTGTCCACATTGTACAGCACAGTGGAGCTCATATAAGTACTGTCCACATTGTACAGCACAGTGGAGCTCATATAAATACTGTCCACAGTGTACAGCACAGTGGAGCTCATATAAGTACTGTCCACAGTGTACAGCACAGTGGAGCTCATATAAGTACTGTCCACATTGTACAGCACAGTTGAGCTCATATAAGTACTGTCCACAGTGTACAGCACAGTGGAGCTCATATAAGTACTGTCCATAGTGTACAGCACAGTGGAGCTCATATAAATACTGTCCACAGTGTACAGCACAGTGGAGCTCATATAAGTAATGTCCACAGTGTACAGCACAGTGGAGCTTATATAAGTACTGTCCACATTGTACAGCACAGTGGAGTTCATATAAGTACTGTCCACATTGTACAGCACAGTGGAGCTTATATAAGTACTGTCCACAGTGTATAGCACAGTGGAGCTGATATAAGTACTGTCCACATTGTACAGCACAGTGGAGCTCATATAAATACTGTCCACAGTGTACAGCACAGTGGAGCTCATATAAGTACTGTCCACATTGTACAGCACAGTGGAGCTCATATAAATACTGTCCACAGTGTACAGCACAGTGGAGCTCTTATAAGTACTGTCCACAGTCTACAACACAGTGGAGCTCATATAAGTACTGTCCACAGTGTACAGCACAGTGAAGCTCATATAAGTACTGTCCACAGTGTACAGCACAGTAGAGCGGATATAAATACTGTCCACAGTGTACAGCACAGTGGAGCTGATATAAATACTGTCTACAGTGTACTGCATAGTGGAGCTCATATAAGTACTGTGCACATTGTACAGCACAGTGGAGCTCATATAAATACTGTCCACAGTTTACGGCACAGTGGAGCGGATGTAAGTACTGTCCACAGTGTACAGCACAGTGGAGCTCATATAAGTACTGTCCACAGTGTACAGCACAGTGAAGCTCATATAAGTACTGTCCACAGTGTACAGCACAGTGGAGCTCATATAAGTACTGTCCACAGTGTACAGCACAGTGGAGCTCATATAAGTACTGTGCACAATGTACAGCGTAGTGGGTCTTTTATAAGTACTGTCCACAGTGTACAGCACAGGGTAGCTCATATAAATACTGTCCATAGCGTACAGCACAGTGAAGCTCATATAAGTACTGTCCACAGTGTACAGCATAATGGGTCTTTTGTAAGTACTGTGCACATTGTACAGCACAGTGAAGCACTACTTATAGTTACTATCTATAATGAATAACATAGAGGCTCTTGAGGAGGCACTTGCTTCTTTGTACTCTGGAAACTGTTATAGTTCAACTAGGTTTGTGACTTTAACTGCAAGTAAACCCTTTCCACTTGCAAGGCTGCTACGTCTACTTTATGCCTTGGTATTTAAATGGAATATTCCAAAATTCTTGAGAAAATAACATTTTATATGTTAATGTTGATACTTTAAAAGGATACATTGTTACCATGTTAGCAAAAGTATTCCATTGCTATTATTGTTCTAACAGGTACTTGAGCAGGAACTAAATGAAAAAGAAGAAGCATTCTTTCAAGAGAAGAATAAGTGTGACAGGGTGAGTTTATGGTAAATAATACAGCAATTTCATTACCAGCCAGTACAGCCACTTTCATGCAGCATGGAAATACTTGAAGTCTGTTTTATGGTTTCAGAGTTATGTGAGTGTGCTGATCTAATTGTGATCAAATAATTTTCAGGTAATAGCTAGACTGGATGAAGTGGAGAGGGAAAATAAGAATTTAAAAAGAGATGTAAGATATGAGTTGTTGTATTAATTTGTATTATCGTTAATAACTTGAAAGTGAACTGTGAATTTGTTTCAAATGTTTCATGTACTACAATCAGATGTTGCATTTTCAGCATCACAATACATTATTTACACATACTTTAACTTGTCTCATGAACATTGCTATCCTTATCCTTAATTTTTTTTAATTATTATCATTGTTATTGTGAGTTACCATTGTTTCCCTACATCTATAATTCAATAATTATCATTGTGAGAACATCAAACTTGGTGAGAAGTGTTTTGTCTTAACTACAATTTTGCAGGTGGAAAGAGGCAAGATGGATATGAGAGATCTGCAGAGACAGATTGAACAACAGGTATTCATGTTCAGCACACTAACTGTTGCTTTTGCTGTGCTGATCAGTTTTACTAATAGTGTCACTGACCTGACTCTGTAACATTCATATACTGTATGTGCATCAGTGGCCACGTTTGAGGTCAGGACAGCCTTGTATTGGTCAAGTTCTTTTTTTTTTACATTTGAATTTGTCTCATGCAATAAAAATTCATGAAAGAAGAAGGCCACTATTTAGTCATCTTCATCAAACAAGCTTAGTCAATAAAGGATTAATTTTATGACCAGAAGGTTGACACCATTATTCCATTGTAAGACTGATAGTGATGTTTTTTTTTTCTGTCCTCATTCTAGAGAGAGAGCACGGTTATGCATAGAGGAGAAGATTCTGATTACAAGGAGAAGATGTCAAAGAAAAATAAAGAGCTCTCAGAATATTTAGATGAGATTAAGGTTTGTATGATCTATACAATGTCTTTAATAGTCTTATACTGTATCCTGTTAATTTTGATATTTGGAAATCTAGAAGTGGTCATTGATAACACCATTGGACGGATCAATAAGGTTGAAAAATAGGGAAGTGACTTGGTTTTCATTTGGAACTGAAAACTTGGTAGTAATTAATGGATGGTGTAAGTTATAATAGACAATGCTTGCTGTAGTGTCATAAAGATGGAGAACAAATTGTGTGCAACTATAATCTAATGTATGGTTGTACAATCTTCTTGATTTTTTAGATGCTTCAAGAGGCGAATGAAGAGTTGGAAGAACAGGTAAAAACTGCTCAGAGGGAACTGGAAGAATCTTCTGCAGAGATGAACAAGATGACAGATGAATACACCAAACTGAAGGTTTGTGATTAGACAGATCATTATTATAAGTTGTCATATTGTGATTAGTGTGGACTGTCAGTTCATTCATCTGGTAGTAGCCTGTAGCCACTAACAGGCATTACAGTACAAGTGTTTTCTGTAATGCCAGTTCTAATGTAATCACCATACACTGACATTTAAGCCTGGTTCACACTTGTGAGATAAGCACAAGCATAAGCACAATAGAACGCTAGTGTGCACCGAGGTGAAATAAGCACAAGCATAACCACAATAATTTTAACTTTTTCTTGTGTTTGTGTTATGCTTATTTCACAAGTGGGAACTGGCATGAAATAATCACAAGCATAAGCGCAAGAATTCATCCATCGCACTGCGCACACGTAAGTTGCTAGCGTGAATATCCTTGTGCTTATGTCATGCTTGTGCTTATCTCACAAGTGTGACCCAGGCTTTAATATCTGGTAACCAAGTTCACTGCCAGTTGTGTTCTATTTTACAGACTATTCTGCAGCAGTCTGATATGATTATTGATGATATGAGAAAGGAAAGGGATGCACTTCGGGCTCAGGTACAGTAAGAGTAGCAGGCTTAATGTTATCAAACAGTTTGAAGTCTGTCTGCAAGTAAGCTTGTTTGAAGAGTGTTCTGACTATGTATTTGTCTTCTCATTGTAGGTTCAAGATTTAAGGGTTCAGTTTGCAACCCAAGCCAATACTGATGATCAGATTACGGTTGCTGTTAATGCAAAGGTGGAAGAGTGGAAGGTCAGTAGTCAATTAAAACCTTAATGAGCAATTACCGGTATTATCAGTTAGGACAATGTGATAATGCATGATTCTGTACTTGGTCCTGTGAATAGCAATAATACTTATTTTATGTTGCAATTTTTTTCTTTTCTTATACGTTTGGAGTGGCAATTCTCAAGTTGTAGTGTACTGATGTTAGAGTTAGTGTCTTTTAGGCAACTATACTTGTTGCACTGTATTTTGCTATAACCATCCTGTGGAGTGTAGGGCATTTTCTGTAGTACCCAAATTCATGATACATGTGAAAACAAGAGTGCTGTTGAACATCAGCGTGCAAAAGTGGCTCTGATCACTGCTATTGCTTCATTCCCCTGTGGTCTCATCTTTGCACCCAACTAATCATGCCATTTGGATCTGTAATTTATGTCCTCTGCTATGTAAATAAACATGGTCAGTGTGATTAGATGTCTGTTTGCACTCTCAGGCTGTACTTGAAGCGAAGGATATAGAGCTTGGGCAATACAAATCTCTGGTAGAAGAATTAAAACAAGAAGTCACAGGACTTCAGATGGACACGGGCAAGACTTCCTTGGCTATGTTACAACAGGTCTGTACTAGTGTTGGTTAACATAGGTAAAATGCTGGACAAACTCTTAGCTCTTACTTTTAACATTTCAGCCTAGTAGTCTATGTTTCAGACAATGCTAATTTATCTTTTCATCTCTCTAAGGCTGTGGTGGAGAAAGATGAGAAGATAGAAATGCTCAAAAGGGAACTGGAAAAGGTATTTCCTTCATGTTTTACTATTATAGGAAGCAGGTGATTCAAGGGAAAGGGTTTGTAAGTAGCAGTGGTACCAACTGCAAAATCCTGGAAAAGTGATCTAAAATTAATCTTAATACGTCAAAGTGTAGTAACGGTACGTTACGGTACGTTACGGTGCGTTAAAGCCACAAGTATGCGCATTACGGCGACAGTGGTAGAAGGGATAAGACCCTATTGCTACAAAAAAAAAAAATGGAAAAATAGAGCTCAAATGAAAATGAGCTCTATCTTTCAATTTTTGTTTTTTTGGTGGCGGCAGTGTCTTATCTCTTCTACCACTGTGTAACAGCAGGATAGAGCTCTAAGCTAACTTGTATGTTAAGCTGTCTTGTCCGTCAGTAACCACACAAACATTTAATAGACTCTGATTTAACAATGGAGCTTAAGGCCCGAAAATTAATACGACTTTCAAGAAAAGGGCCCCTGCTCCACAGGATAGCACCAGTGTTCATCATATGGAACCTATATGGGTTTCTCGTGTGAAGGCTTACTTTTATAATTTGTCATGTTATTAGGCCTCTCGCGAAATGCTCGGTGTGGCATCACATGCTGAGGAAGTGAAAGCTCTGACAGAAAAAGGTAAGACCTCATCGATTTTTACCCATTTTTACCAAACTAATAATAACAAGACGATCTAAGATCGTAAGTCGGACAACAGGTAGACGTGCTGTTATGAGTGTTGACCACTTATGGTGCGGAGTGGTCCAAAAAAGAAATGCTAAGGGTACCAAGGTCCTGGTTTCCAACGTGGCATCTTTGTTGTCGTTTCCTCGAGTTTCATCGCGAGGCACCTTGTCTTTATCAGCAAATGCTCTTCTGTCACTCTGTCCACATTTTCTGTTCACTGGTAACTCGTTTGATTTCTGGTTTGGTTCTAGTGAGACATTCGCTAAATCATTTGATTCTTTTGCTATTTTCAGTTCGCGGAACGACCCGTTTCGAAAAATTCGCTCATTACACACGCCATCTTTTAGAGTGGGTTTACCGCGAACGGTGTGTGGGGTTATATGTTAGAGCGTAGAAAAGATGACACCATTTGTTTTCAACATATTCGCCATCGACTTCGACATCGTAGAAAGAAGTTTGCGCCCGTATTACGTGTCTGCGGTATTCCCCATTGCACGTGACTGCGATTTGCGATGAAACTCGAGGGTAAACCTATAGTCGGTTGCCCGACTAATAATAATAATAATAGTGATAATGATAATGATAATGATAATAATGATAATGATAATCAGTTTTTGTGTGGATGTAGGTGTTCCTTCAACGTTTCAGCAGAAGAAGATTCGTGACCTGAACAGCACACTACAGAGAGAACAACTAGAGGCCATGGAATCTAAAGAAAGAATGCTCATGGTACATCACCTAATGACTAGCTATTATAATTAAACAGGGCAAGCGGCACTCCTTTCCATTGAGCTCCTTGAAATGACGTGGCTTTGCTCGGTTCCGACTTCATCGGTTCCGAGATCTTCGTTTTCATTGATGATTGGTCCAAGTATTCTATATTGTAAGCTACACTTTCGGGGTATTTCATTGTTTACTTTCGGAGTATTCAATTGTTTACAGCTTTCAGCCTTCACAGTGTTTCTGCTTTGCAGCAGAACACTAAAACGATGCAAGCGATATACCGTTTTTAAGAACAATTTAAGAACATTAAACCTTACGGGACTTTGACCGAGAAGTGTGATAATTAAATACAATTTTTACTATTTTACTGTTTTTAATAATATTTTTTATATTTTTATATTTTATTCTTAGTTAGCTTAAATTAATTTATACACTTCCAAGAAGTTTATATTTTTCTAGTTTGTATTTTTATTTCGTGGCGCACCTGCAAACTAGCTTTTTAGCTAAGCGTGCTGACCACGTTAATAAAGATTGATTGATTGATTGATTGATTGTGTGTTGCTACATGTAGTTTGAACCAATGGATACACTTAGTACACGTGCTGTGATTGGCTTATGATCTATCAGATGATAAACACGCTCCTCATGTCTTTAAGAAATTGTCCTCTAAGATGAGCGGGAGAAAACTTCAGCTAGGGACCGGAGAAATAAAGGTCTTTTGCTACTTAGAAAATTGTAATCTTAGGTAACAAATTCGATCCTGCCATTGGCTGCAAGAAGTTCTTCTAGTCATTTCTTGTACAGTTTGTGCAGAGTTTGGTAGAGTTTGCTGCTTGCAGGCTATAGACCTTGGGAATCGTTTTGTTAATCTTTTTTATTAATTGAATTACATCTTTCAGGCTGAAAAAGCTGCAGCTTTTAAAGACAAGCAACTCAATGATTTGTTGACAAGGATGATGCAATATGAAAGAGTAAGGCTTCTTAGTATCAGAAACAGAACCAATATTCGTGATACACTAAAGATGGTGTTGCATGGGCTTGCACTATACACCTCACACACACGATGGAACAGAAACACTGAGCTTTAGCTCTAGTGTTTGGAATAAAAACAAACAACACGAAGTAGAGAAAAATTATATTGTCCTTTGTGGGTATCAAACCCACGATTTGTGTTGTATCTGGCGAAGGGAATTGGTCCTGTGTCTGCAGGAAACGTAAGGGCAAAAATCAGGGCTTATTGAACGAGTTGATAGTTTACGTTATATCAGCATAAAATAAGAAAGAGGATAAAAGTTGGAGTGTTGGCCCAAAGTAGTGCAAATAGCAATCTGCCGAGGACTTAGCGCTCAAAGCATCAGTCTTTTATTACTGTCTTACTCCTCTCTCACTGATTGATAAGCCCAAGTGTTTTGTCTGTAAGTCGAGTTCCATGGATAATGTCTTTTTTTGTGGAGGGGGGATTCGAAAAGGTCATTTTCTATTAATACTTTGTATAAAGTGCAATCATGACGTTTTTGTTTATTAGGGAGAGTATGGGTTGACTGAAGCTGTGCAAGAAATCAAAGACTGCAGGGCACAGATACGCATCAGAGATCAGTAAGATGTTCTGTTAGCAGTGATAACACTGAGATTAAATATCACACAAAGTTACAACAATGTTAATTCACCTCAGTAGAACTAAGAAGGATGTAGCTGCGGTAGAACCTGGGTAATTCGAACTAAGCTAGCTGCGAATACCTACGGATAGTTCTTTCACGTGTCAGCTGTAAAACAATTCTCATTTAGTTTGTTTACTATAATATGGTTGCTGTCTAACAGTAATCTGATTCCATATTGTTGATTTGTGTGTTACTCTTACGTTTTTCCCCATGTAGAAACATAGAAGATTTAACAAGCCTTGTGAATAACTTAGAGATCAAGTTAAGTGACTGTGAGATGGAGAATGAAGAGCTGCGGGAGAGACTAGGCCTAGATCCTAAAGAGAAGCTTGATATTGAAGATGTACGACATAAAAAGAAAGTGAAAGTGGAGCAAGCCACTGCGTTGAATAGAGCACTTACTAAAGAGGTGAGCACAGTGTGCCAAATTACTCTTAACTGAACTGTTTATTGAATATGTACTGCACAAAAAGAAAGTGAAAGTAGGGCAAGCTACTGCATTGAATAGTACTCTTACTGAGTACATCTGATACAGTGCACAGTATATGAATACATTGTAATGTGTCTGTTATATTGGGTCTTTCCTGTACATTCCTTGCTTTGTGAAGTGTAACCTCAGCAGTATGTGGTCGAGATACAAGACAGTTTTTATTCTTCTTAATGAGTGAATCTCTAATAACAGCATGGACAGCGAGCTAGTGTTTAGAGCACTCGCATCCACCCACCTCTGTTACCTGGGTTCGTTTCCCGCCGTTTCATTTGGGTTGAGTTTGTTTTTAGTTCTCTCCTTGTTCTGACGGTTTTCCCGGGTTCTCCCTTTTTTTTCTCCTCATGGAAACCCAACACCTCAAAATTCCAATTCGATCTGGAAAAAACTTATATTAAAGCATGGAATTTTTGGTTGCTGATTGGGTTGAGGGTGTTTGTCTTTTACGTGTAAACATTTACGTTTGTGTCTTTGCTGAATAGCTCTGAGAAACTTTTATGATAACGTGTGGAAACATTTACTCCTGTCAATGCCCTTGAATAAATCTCAGTACAGATAAAATAAGCAAATGACAACATGGAAAATGGGGTCATGCTCGGTGTCATATAAATTATTCCTTTTCTTTGTTAGTTAGGGTTAGGTACATTGTTGAGAACGCTTTGTGTCCTTTGTTTTACCTCAATTGTGTGAATAAATTATATTATTATATCTTTCAGTTAGTACGCGCGCTGTGATTGATCAATTTAGCGGGCCATACTTCACTGTACAGCCCGCTAAATTCAAAAGTTTGTTTTGAGATATAATAAATATCTTACAAACCTCGTTTTCTCGGTCCGTACTGTAAGTCACGGATCCTCGTTTTTTCCGCTTGGATTTATGGCCCGCGAGCTTCGCACTTGGGCCATAATTCCGAGCGGAAAAAACTCGGTCCGTAACTTACAGTACGGACCTCGAACTCGGTTAGTAAGAGGTATGTACACCGGAAATGAGCCAGAAAATGCTTTACTCCGACAGGTTGAACGGTTGGAGGAGGAACGACTTCAGCTGAAAAGGCAGCTCAGAAAGCAAGCTCTTCACAGAGGGGCAAGGTACGGACCGCAAAACAGCAATCACCAATGAATTAATATGCACTCAATGTATGGTCCCGAGGGAAATAGTTAGTTTTGTTTTTCCGAGATGAGGTCGAGGGAAACGTCAGGACTCGAGGGAAAACAAAACTAATTAGTTTCCCGAGGGACCATACGTTAAGTTCTCTGTTAAATATTTAGACTTTCCTTTAAATAATCATATAGCAAAAACAAACAAGCAAAGACAACAGAACAGGGACGCGGGCAACAATTTGTGCAATTGTATCCCGGTCGGATACCTTAGGGGCACGTGACCAAGAATCAACCAATGACAGTGCTCGTTTACAGTACTATTATTCAAGAGTAAATAAGTAACTAAGTAAAGATATCGTGCGGTTGAGATGTTGGAGAGGTGCAAAACTGCCCTCTCTCGTTTGTTGCTTGTTACCTCGAATTGCTCACTTACTCTGATCTTTCTGTGTGATGTTGTATTATGGACCTGCGGCAAGCAGCTGTTGCTTTTACTTACAGATATACCAGAGAGTTTAATTTGCTTGTGACGTTATTGGATTTAATTTGTAGAGCTGTTGAACTGGGAATCACAGCAGAAGACTTGATCATGGCTGAGGAACAGGAGATAGCTTCGTCTCCTAGGAGACTTCCTTTTGTAGACTCAGACACTGAAATAACAAGAGCTTTGGTATGTACTGACACATAGGGGATATTGCAGGCCGCACGGTCTTGGAAAATATTTCACGTGCGAGAACAGCGAATGAGTGAAATATTTTTCAACGTGAGAAGAGAAATTTCGTACCTCCCAGCGACCACGTAATTCTCTTTTTATTGTATAAAATGGAGCGGTACACCGAGTACCGAGTGATAGCAAATCGATAAAGACAGTACTCTGTCGGTGATAACACAGATGTGCGGGTATCATTTATGTACGGAGATGCATGTTATCAGTTTTACCGATTTGCTCCACTCAGTATACCACTCAATTTTATGTAATTGGTATGTGTAATCAAATGGTATACTCGTGAAATTAGGGAATAATTTTACGCCTAAAGGCTCGGGAAATAATTAGAAATGAAATTATTCCCTAATATATACAAAACGAGAACCACTACGTGGAACTTACCGGGGCCCAGTGGGACACGGGATTGCATAGATATAGTTAACCTCTCGCACCTCTCACGATGGAAGGTTCACTCAATGTAGATAGCTTTGATAAGTCGCTCTTATTCTTGATAAGTTTCACGATGGAAGGTTCACTCTTAAGTGATCGCTCGTAAATTTGTCTCTCCAAATATTTACTCTTAAATTTTCGCTCATAAACTAGTGCATCGTATTTGAACAAGCGACGTAAAGGTTGGGGAACAAAAAGCTATAATCTTTCTCTTTATAATCCTCCATGCCTCGTGCTTTTCAAAATGGCGGATAAGATTTCAATGACCCAGCGAGCAAAATTAACGAGCCAGCGATATATCTCAGTCAGCGATATATCCCTAACAATGTAACGTTGAAAAAACGACAGAAACCGTCTGCAGTTTATGACAGGTGCCGCCTTCGGCTGGGCCCCGGTAATAACTCCTTAACATTTTCAAACCTAGACGCCATTTTAACACCGTACAAGTTGCCATAACAACATTGTAATTTCACAGGTGACAATATAGATAAACGCCGGAGTAATTTGTCACCCATGATGTTAAACTAGGTATATCACGCTTTTAGAAAATCATTCTACTAGCAGAATAGAATCTCGAGTAGAGTTGTTTTTTTAAACGTCCTGCAGCAGAATAAGGCAGTTTGCTGTAGAGTTAAATCAGTGGAAACTAAATAGGGAATGGGGTATTTTGAAAAGGAACAGTGTTTGGGTTTCAGAATTGAAATTGTAACTGGGGGGTTTGAATGAACTCACCTAATAGAAGATACTGCGTGAGTTGTCTTATTGGAAATAGTCCGTACTCTAATAATTGTTCCATTAGTTCATTGTCAAGACAAATGCGTGGCCGTTTTGCCGCAAAACATTGTTCCCATTTGCTGTCTGCCATAACCCATGGAATAGAGTGCTATAACACGTGCGATAGAATGCCATACCCAGGTAATAGAGTGCTACAACACGTGCGATAGAATGCCGCAACACAAGCAATAGAAAATGCTATTCCTGTCCTCGTCTTGTGTTATGTTGAGTCGTATTGTTAGTAACACCCAACTTTTGGTATATTTTTTCTTCAGCATAAGAGACTTGAAGATGAAATGGAGAAGAAGGAGAAGCAGGTTGAGAATTACAAATCAGACATGAAAAAGATCGAAATAGAAAACAAGGTACGTCGTGTATAGGTTTCTGAAACCAGTTTTGTTGTGCTAAACAAACAGCTGTCATTAGACTAACTGGAAATAGGTGATCACCATCGACTAATCCCATGTTGGCAGACATGGGAAGCCCAAATATATGGGCAAGTCCTTCTTTCACCTCGTAACAACACTCAAAGGCAACACATTGTGCAAGTCAAGTGACATTGAGTATTTCAACTGAAATGGTATCGTATTTTTGTTCAGAGGCTGATTCCCCCGCATGCACATACTATCAGTACTATACTGATTGTAACTTTTGTGGTAAATTGTTGGTAAATAGAGGATATCAGCGGTGGCGAGAACTTATGAATTTTATGTTCGAGTGGTAAGAGCAACGATTGAACGCAGCTCTTGCCGCTCGAACATAAAATTTATGTCTTCGATCTAACGTGTATTTTTCTTTTTATTATACAAACAAAAACATTAAGACATTCGTTTGGCCGCTTTGTACACAAACTGAATCGTGCAAAGCGGGAAATGACGTTATCAATATCCTCACTTATGAGGACATGGAAAATACGCCACCATGATCCCGGATGTTGTTTGGTATGAATTTTACGAGTGGTGTAATTCCCAGTAAAACACTCACGTCTGTATAATAAAGTCTTTGAGACGGCTGTTAACAACAAAAGTATTGCTATTTAAATTATTGCTATTGTTGCCACTAGTGTATTGTTAAAAATATAAAACTGCTCAGTTAGTCGTATTAGCAATTAATGTAAGTATCTGGATCATTTGTATCTAAAATGTTTAGTTTAAAAAAATTAATGTACAGGAGAATAGCTAACGTGAGGTGAAATTTATAGGAGCTGAAGGACGAAAACAAGCAGTTGGAAGTAGGAATGAGAGAGATTTTGGCACAATTAAAACAGAACGCCCAAGAAGGTTTGTTACTCAGCTCATAGTTAACAAACAGAGTGTAGAGTTGAGTTTCTATGTTCTTTAACTTGTTATTGCAGAAGTTTTATCGTAAACAGGAGTGTCATTGGGTTCAATTTGTAGGTTCAGATCCTGGAATGAAACTGATTCAAGTGCCAGCATTGGAAAAACTGATGGCGGTAAGAACATACCAACTCTGTTAGTATTTCTTACTTTATTGTAGGTCTTCAGACATCTTGTTCCAGTGTTGAAGTTCCACAATATTTCACTGATTAAAGCATGTATGCTTCGATCAACGGAAGTTGTCGGTGTCATGTTTTGTTTTCTGTGTAGGTTTGTTTTATTCTTGCTGTCATAAGTTGTGGTCATGATGTTTTGTTGCAGATGATCGAGTCGCGGAATGCAGTGGGTCAGTATGATACAAACCTTCGGCTTAAAGCACAGGTACTCATCACTGAACTCAGCAAGGATGCACAGCATTCATTCATTCATTCATTTTTGCATTTACTTACTTTTTATCTATAACAGTTTGTAAACTGCTTGAGACACTGGACATTATGACATAGCTTTGGGAAAGCGCGCGCTATGATTGGCTAATACGCGCGATCCATTTGCCCATGGGTGAAGTTTTGAAGTCTTATATTATAACCCTTTCACTCCCATGGGGTCCCCATTTGACGAGTAAAATCGTGTGGCATTAGACAGAGTAAAATCTACAAAGTCACTCTTGGGAGTGAAAGGGATAAAACAAATGGTAAACACAGCAGCTGTGCAACCATTGAGTTATGGACGCACTTGGGAGGTTGCTAAGCACTCAAGAAGATACGCCTACTCTTCTTTCGTGCTTAGCAACCTCCCGCTTGTGTTCATACCTCGATGGTTGCACGCTGCACGTTTTACCATTCTTCGGAATTAAATCATGAAGCCATTATCTGAATTTGTAAGGGAACGTGCATCGTTTTGTTGACTGTTTAGCTGTGATGTAGGCACTGTTGAAATATTCAAATATCCAACCTGCTCTGACATTCTATAAAATAAGTTAATACCGTTATGCTTTTCTCATGTTATTTGATCAGGTTGATACCTTCACCGCGCGCATTGAAGTTAGGACTTTCCTGATAAATGGAAACTTCTAGTATTTGATGTTTATGTATATACGAAACGTCACTATTCACTTACAGATTGATCAGTTAATTGGACGCAATGATGAGTTACGACATGAACTGCACAATGCGAGGGAAGAGAGCGCAAAAGCCGTCATGCAGATAGAGAGAAAAAATACTAAGGTTACAAGACAGGGTGTTTTTTTTATCACCGTGTTAATGTTTGTCTATTTTCATTACTTTAAAAATGCATGAAAGAATCACATATTCGTAATACAATGAGTGTTTAATCGTTTAAGTCCTAGTAGTGACCAGCATCCAATTTCTCATTACAATATTCGCTATTCAGCAACAATTCATGTTATGAGAAGAACAAAAATGACCACAAAAAAGAGTTGTATTGATATTTAAACAAATTCTTCTCACTAGTACCGTAACCAATATATGAGAACAGTTAGAAGAAATTGATTACTGATACTGGGGAGTTAATACGTATTTGACCCTTAGGGCTGGTTACTGAAACAGAGTCCAACGAAAGCCACGGCTTAATTAGAACTGGAAGGTTTCTAAACTGACCAATTGTGGATTTATTTTATGCGACCAATTCATTTTGAGTGAGCAGATATTGACTAGTTATTCTGGCGTGGTGTAAACGAGTTTGTAAGGTTAAGTTAGAGCAGCTCAAATTCAATTTAGTTAACGGTTTTCTCAAGCTTGGTCTAAACCTCGTTTGAGTTACCTGCGCCTCGTGAGTCCACAAAAGTTTGACCACTGTGATGACGCGTACTCGTTGTCGGTAAGAGTACAGACAACGCTAAACCACATTCGATTTGTTAAATCTCATTTCCTTGTTTTCTTTAGATCGAAGATTTGGAGAAAGAAGTGAAAGTGCTCAAGGAAATCGGTAGGGTTTAATGCTTTTGTTTCAGATATGTTAAATTAAATTAAGAGTTGTCGGAGGTGGGTACGTGGAAAATCAAAAAAGCAATTTTTGTGATGGACTTAAGTATAAGGTGAAGCATTCCCAAACAATTGAAAAAGCCGTCTGACATGTTTGATAGAGGGCCCCAATAAGTAAGTTTAAAAAAAGTTTAGATTTCCCTGAGAAACAGTGTCCCAAATCTTGGAAAATGGGCCTGCTGCATAAAGAAATTCAGAGGGTAAGCTTTACAAGAGATGCAAGCTTGCCACATGCATGTTAGAGTTTCAACCCTACGTCTGTCATTCATAATTATAATACTCGTGGAAAAAATGACATTTGTAGACCCAAGTCATGTCGCTCCTGGGGCCAAAACCGATTTATTAATCAAGCTGCTCACGAATGGAACATTTTACCCGACAAAGCAAAAAGCACTTTTGACATTTTAACTTTTAAAAGACTTATCAGAAGTATTTAATAACTTTTTTTTTTTAATTTCTTATATTCATTTTTAAATTTAACTTTTTACATCTTCTATTTTTAACTTTCACTTGTTAAATCATTTTATCGTATTTGTTATTTATTTTAAGTAGGGCCCCACTGAAAACCACCTTTTTGTGATGTGGGCTCCCTGTTAAAATATCTTTATTATTATTATTATTATTATTATTATTATTATTATTATTAGCTATTATTTAAGCTTTTCATTGATACTTTGTTGGAAATGCCGTACACTAGACTTTCTAAGAATCTGTGAAATGGTCCTTGTACTCTCAGTCTAAACTTAAAAGACTTGGTTCAGAGGTGAGTACAAGGTAATGTTGTGAAGAGAATGTTTGTTAGCGCGGACAACTGAAGCAAGTTGACTTGTCTTGTCTGTGTCCAGGTGAAGGTGCAGTCAAATTACAGCCATTTCCTCTGCCGGAAGGAATGACACCATCATCAAGTGAAATCATTGCTAGTCTTAATGAGTATCTATTACAAGTTCTGCAGGTAATACGTACTTCTTACTAACTTAGTTCCAGGTCTGTACTTTTTCAGTTAATTTATGGCCCAAGGGCGAAGCGTTATTCTCTTGTGCGGCCCGCTAAATTTGAAACTTTTTCGTGCAGTCAAAAAGAGATACAAGAAATATCTTACTATCCTTGTTTTTGTCGGTCCGTACTGCAAGTTACGGATCCTCGTTTTTCCCCTCGATTTATGGCGGCCGGATACTCACTGGGAGATGTAATAAATAATGTCAATCATTTGTATGGATGAAATAACATTACAATCCATAACCACGATAGTCTTTGTCAGATTAATGGGAGATGTAATAAATAATGTCAATCATTTGTATGGATGAAATAACATTACAATCCATAACCACGATAGTCTTTGTTAGATTAATGAAAATCTGTTACAACTCAATTTTACAGCTTAGATTTGAAGCAAGCCACTTGTAAGTAAAAGAATTGCTCGTCTTGTTTTATTAACTTTGTCTTCGTTTTATATCATGTTCAGGAACTATCACTGAAAGAGGAGCTGTTGATGAAAATGGAAAAAAACCTGGAGACTTTTAAAAGAAAGATCTCCGTTATTACGCACCAAAAGGTTAACAATTTACGGAGATAATACTTGTCTCATATTATCTTAACCTAACTCTTCTCTGAATACTGGCTTCTTGTTCTTCGTGTTAACTTCATTACTTCAGTTCTCAATGTGCCGCTAGTCTCAATCAAACTGATAACCATCTGGGAAGAGGTGGCAGTTTTCTTTACATCCGATACTACTGGTTGGCAACTAAGATCAAACGTCACTTGTAAACAATGCTACTAACCTTGAAAACAGTTTAGATGCCTCACATATAGGTAGGTCTAGGGTACATCACCCTTGTTAAACCCGATGGACGCCTACTTGCCAATCTTCCATTTAAAAAATTATTTCTGGGCAAATCGGAAACCTCATAAACAGTCAAGGAAGGACGCTTATCTTCGTAGCTATAATGATATTGCAACCAAGCAGTCTTTGGGGTCAGTTGTTTGTAACAGTGCAGAGACACGTGTTTCCTCGTGGAAGTACCACACCCACATTGCACATGGCTGCAATTCCAATAATTATGTTAACATATACAACATCGTTGTGCAAGCGCGGTAACGTGATTCATAAGTTTTTTTTTGTGACAGGGCCTTGTTTACGCTGACTACATGAAAGAGAAAGAAAAGTGGGAAGAGGAGAAAAAAGCGATTGAAGAGGAAAAGTCAACAACAGTACTGGCCAGAATGCATGACAAAATCAGACTCATGGAATACCAGGTGCTTTGTCTGCTTCGACGAACAATTTATACAATTCAACGTGACGTTATTAAATTGAAAGGTGTACAATGGACTGGTTCCAACGGTTACCGTATTTGGCCCTTTAGCCAAGTTCTTCAGAGAACAGACACATCGCCAGATGTCGTTATAGACCAATCTTAGAACGTTTTTGTTGTTGTTGTTGTTGTTGTTGTTGTTGCTGTTGCTGTTTTGAACCTAGTAGCCTAACTTGTATGAAACCTCGGAGCGCTTTCCTGTTTTTTTAAAGTTACGGCAATTTTCACTTTTGATAGATTACTGTTTTTCTCTGTTCTGTCAAGCGTTTGCTGGAGACACTTGAAATGGATGAAGACAAGCAGAAAAAGAGGTTGGGAGAGCTGACTAGGAAAGTGACAGTACTTCGAGTGAATGAAAAGTCGTTATCCCGGAGATACACAGCAATGCAGGAAGTCGAAGGTGCACTCAGAAGAGAGAACAAGAAGTACAAGAGTGATGTTGTCGCTATGGAAACAGCAGTTGCTGAACGCCTAGGGTACTTACAGAGACACAAGGTGTAGTGCTATGCAATTGTATTATAACGCTGTTAAAGGTGGTAACAATTATTAAGCATCGTTATATTTTAGGACTTAGTGAAGTTAATTTAAAGTGGCTTTTACCTGGTCTGATGGTCCAACACGGCCCAATATCGCGTATAAATGGCCTGATTTATGCGGCTGGTTTAGTGTTGATTATTAGACACTGATTGATTATTATATTAGACACTGCCGATTATTATATTAGACACTGCTGATTATTATAGTAGACACTGTTGATTGTTATGTTAGACTCTGCTGATTATTATATTTCCGACTGTTTTAGTGTTGATTATTAGACACAGATTGTTACAACTTGGTCAATTTACTCTTGTAGTACTGGTCATCTCCCTCTTAAATTTGACTTTTTTTTTTTCTTTGTTAATAATAGTATTCATAGTTACAACACAAGGCACGCTTTTTTTTTCGGCTACCCCTTTGCAGGACAAACGTAAGGCAGTTTTCTATATCCTTTCAAGGCCCTACATTTTTCAGTACCCTTATTTCTAAAATTAAAAATACCCCAACTCTAACGCCCTTTAAACACAAGCTGAAAGATTATTTAATTAACAACTTCCTTTCTTCTTTTATTTCCTCTTCGATCCAACTCTTGTGTCACACCTAACTGAACGTCTTGCTCTATATTTGTGTTATTCAATTCTTTCTGTTTTAAGAGGAGACCTAACTAACTTTGTATAAGCCTCCTGGTTTCTTTTAGGTTTCCTCGCCATATTTTTTTTTATTTTTAACTTTAATCATTAAATGTAAATTTACTGTAAAGTGGCAAAATGTAATAAAATGTAAGAATGTAATTGAGACTCGTTGTGTTATACATTACGACTAAATACGGACTTAGTTTTTTTTTTCTTTTCCTCTTCATACTCATTACCAGCTGCTTATCTGGACAACACTGTCTGAATTACCCGTTTTCGTCATTTATATTTCCGTTTAGGAAATGTCAACATATAAGATTGGAGTCTTACAACAGGCACTGGATGATAGCGTCCCTGCAGCTGAACTTGAATCACTGAACAAACAGTACAACGAACTAACTGCCAAGTATCGTGACATTATACAAAGAGAAAATACCTTAGTGGCGAGATCATCTGTAGTTGACAGTCTTGAGGTTTGTAGCATTCACATTCTTCTCTGTCAGGAATTATGAAATACTCTAAACCATGGTCATTCCTAACGAGGGCAAAGAAATACAGAAGAACCTTGAATAAGCGGCTAGCCTCGGGGTAACGACCAATGGTTCGCTAAATGGAGGTTGGCCGCGTGATATAGGTTCGTCAGAAACTTAGAAATTCTCTTTTAGTGTACCGTATGGTACCGTCCCTTTTTCTGCCTGTACTTACCACCATAGTCCCACGGGACTTTCTACAGTCTGTCCTCTTAACCCACTGAAAATAAAATGACAGAGATATAGAAATGATAGAGTGCGCTTTATCTTCACAGGCAGAAGTTAAAATGTTACAGGAAACAGATGCTGAACTAAAGAGAGAGATGGCGTCACTGAAGGAACGTAATCACAGCTTAGAACAAATGTTGAATGAACTGATCTCCAAAGGTACTGTGCCAAGACTTAATGGGCGTGCGTGTGTTGTTGTTTTCAGTTTATATGACAAACTTGGTTTAAGTGCTTTTGTGTGGCAGTGTACGAGAAGGCTAACTACAGTACATAGTACTTGAATGATTCTTAAAATTAACTGTCCACTATAGCCTCACAATGTTTTCTTTTGATGCAGGAGTTCTAGTTACCGGAGCGCACAATGTTTCCACTCATTTTTGGGTTGGGCTGTCTGTGGTTATATTATGTGTTCAGCCAGCCTCATTTATTACCTGCCGTCGAACTAGGAAGCCGCAAGATAATATGTCCTTTTGTAACGACTTAGCTGCCACCTTTGGCAGCCGAACTCATAGTCTTCTTGTAAATATATTTGTGCTGAATGGTACTGACCTTTGTTGATGCCTGTTTTGTTAGAGGATGGCGCGGAGACCAGAAGTGTCCGGCAAGATGAAATTGATAGCATCTCAAGAAAACTGGCCACACTGGAAATGAAGGTAACTCGACACAAGGTAGCGACATTAGTCTGCTGGTGTAACAGCTACTACAGTGTCTATATGCAACTTGTATTTGAAGTGAAACAGCTGATTCTTGCTGTGTCAAAAAGTAGCATAAATCACGAGTGCGATGACAGTTTCACCCTCCCCTCCCTCCTTTTTTGAGCTCCCGCCACGCGGGCTGTGAAAGAAAATGGGGCAACTTGAATTTCACAGACAGGAGTTTTTTTCCCTTGGAAAGGGAATTATCGTATCGTTACCGAAGGAGTAGTGACCTCTCGGATCAGCTTATTAAGTGACGGCTGAGATAACACGGGAAATTGGCAAGGGAGGAAGACTCATCTATTAATGGTTAATTTAGAAAAGCGAGCTCATTTACGACTGCTAATTCTCGTTCATTATTGGATATATTTAAACGTCTCATGCCAACCTTTAGGTGCAATTTAGACGGCAGGTTTGTTAAACTGGACTTGAGGCTTATTTGAATACCCACCTTCCGCCCTGTATGCTCTTTGGCTTGTTTGCGAATCTTGAGTCTCCGGGTTTATTGTATTTGAGCGTAAAAGCCCAGCTGAGTTTGGTGACATTCATATTGGTTCAAGTGCTGGGTGGCAGGCTGTTATGTTAAGCTTATTCTCGCGGCTCACTTGATGATTCCTATTCTGTACTTTTGTGTGAAACAGGAACTTAATGAAAGGGAACGTGCGGACCATGCCACAAAGAAGTACGACCAACTACAAGGATTAGTGAAGAGACTAGAAGAGAGAAACGCTGAGCTGGAACAAAAATTTGCTGAGGTAAGTTAGATAGACTATCCAACTATGTAATTGTAAGTCAGCAAGATTAAAGAGAAGAGAGGAATACCGACACATACCAAACATTTGCTGAGGTAAGTTAGATAGACTATCCAACTATGTAATTGTAAGTCAGCAAGATTAAAGAGAAGAGAGGAATACCGACACATACCAGAAGTTTGCTGAGATATGTTAGGTAGATAATCTTACCCTGTAATGAAGTGCAGACAAAGAATAGAAGTTTACTGAGGTAAGTAAAGTAGATAATCCAACCCAATAATGACAAGTTAAGAGAGGTGCAGACAGAGAATGGAAGCTTGTCGAGGTGTTTGATACATATACTAACCACAGTGATTAACAAAGTCAAAACGGTACGAGAGAAATGCACACCTATTAGAAGTGTACTTGTATTCAGTGGCGTAGCCAGGATTTTTCCAGAGGGACGCACAATTTTCCGAATTCCCCCACCCCCTACCTCCAAGTCCCAAATTTTTTTCAGGTCAGGAGTGCGGTCTTGGTGCGCACCATACTTACAGGTAGCTATGCCCCTCCTATTCCATAAAACATTTCAAATCTCTTGGACCACGCCTTAAGACATCCCAATCAAACAGTGGAGCGTGTTTAAGGTTTCTTTGGACTGAGAGTAAAACTTTTAAGTAAAAACTGAATGAAAGGCTGATCTTACTTTTGAACTCGGTATTTGGTGCGAGGTTGAATAAAACTTTGAATGCTACAGTAACCATATGCCTGTCCACTTATTTACTGTAACTACATAATACTCTGGAGTTCAGAGTCTGATTCACAACGATTGTCTTCTAGATAAGCAAGTTAAACCTTGAGTCACAGCGGATTGAAAGGCAACTAAGGAATGAACTCTCTAGTAGGTCATGTTACTCATTGTTTACAGCTTTACAAAGGATGCCACGTATACTGACACAAACCCCAGCCACAGCAGTGTTCTCCTTTTATTTCAGCTCAACAGCTAATAGAGTTTTTCAAACCGGTAAAACACTCGCGTAGCTGTTGAATTGTCAAGAATTTCAGGCCATTTTAGGCGGTAACAAGTGCTGTTACAGGCTGTACATTTTACCGGTTACCGCCTGAAAAGGTGATCACTGCACAGTGATTGCCATGACCTAAAACAACAGAAGGATGCTGTTCAATGAACCAATCAGTTTCATTTGAACACCGAGCGCGAGAACGGCGTTCGAGCAAGCCACAATTATTATGAATTTTGTTAGTGACTGGTGAAAAAAGTGATGCATGATTTTTCGTTTAATCACCAACAGATTGTCCTATACACCAAGGCAGTCGCTGCGTTTGTTTCCTTTTGCAACTAATTGAAACCAGCTCCAAAAGTTTCCAGAGTATTGAACAAACATGCTAAAGCGCAGTATGTAAGGCACACACAGATCTTAATCTCACAGAGAGTGTAAATGGACGAACGAATCTTTGCGCAGACGCCACTATCTCCTTGAGCTTAAAGACGTATCACTATTGGGTTTCTTACCTCTTTGCTTGCATTTGATGTTGTAATTGTCCAAAGTTCATTACCCTGTAATCATTGACCTACTAGACTCTGTCACGCAAGAGACTTATGAAGCAGCCCAGCGTCGTATTCGGTCGCTGGAGGAAAGTGAATGCAAACTGAAAGTGGAAGTGTCACGGCTGAAGGAAGTGGCAGATGTGGCATCACACCAGACAGAGGCTATCAAGTCTCAACAGGAGTCCCAGGATAGAGAACTGACGTCACTCAGGAAACAGCTGTATGACATGCAAATGGAAAGCGATGAAAAAACTATTATTGGTTGGTGTATTTATCTACATGACAACGCTCATTATAGACCGTTCATAAAATTGATTTTCCTCGAATTTCTTTATTCAGTCGTGTAACGTCGGAAAGTATCTTTTCGACGTCTGCGACTGTATTGCAGTAAAATTGAATTCAAACTATTGAAGAAAAAAACCCTGCTTTACCAGCGCAGAATGTAACACTACAAGTAAACGTTTTCGTTTCGTGTCTTTCCGCGTTGGCTTAATCTGCGAATTTGCAAAAGAAAAAAACACTTTTAAAGCTTAGTAACATATTGACTTGTGGTATTGGTAGTAAAAATTGCCTTGTCTGTTCATTATGTTTCAAGTCACGTGTTGAGTATATTTGATCACATGCTTCTGATATGAGTGTTTGTTTGTATAGGTAATCACATGATTTCGAGTGCAATTTGGGATAAATCAGCACGAGTAAATTTTTCAAAGGCTAACCAAATTGCACGAGCCCTTAGGACGAGTGCAATTTGTAGTCTTTGAAAAATTTACGAGTGCTGATTTATCCCAAATTGCACGAGACAAGTCATGTGATTACTTGTTAATAATATACATGCAAAAATTTAATTTCAACTTTCTGCACTGAATTTCACCTTTTTGCACTCAATTTCAATTTTCTGCACTGTTTGAGATTAATTGACGTGCTCTCAGCCAATGAGCATGCTGAAATTTTTGCATGTATATTATTATTAGGTAAACTTCACCACCATATAGTGGCACTGCAGGTCAGTGAGGGAACTGCTGTGAGGAAACTCGAATCCGTCACGCAGAAACTGGCCAAGCAAGAGGCTTACACTTTGCGTCTTGAACAAAGAGTTGACGAGAAAGAACAGTCACTATTTCACGCCAAGATGGAGGCCAGAAATAAAGCAAAGTTCCTTAAAAGAACAATCCAGGATCTAAGGAAACAGTATAGTGGAGCTCTTCCTCTTATGAAGCAGGTGTGTTTCTTGTTGTGAATTAAGACATATGATCCATATACATTGTACATTGTGGCCTGGGAGAAGATTGGCGGAGCACGACATCTTTCGGCTGTGACCGGCTGTGACCGGCTGTGACTGGTGGAAAGTTTCATTATACTGGCGTAAAAGTATTGACTGAAAGTCTACGATCTATTGAATTGATTTTCATTTGAAGATGTTTTATTTAAAGATGTTCAGTTTACAGTTGTAAGTCGCTCAGTACCTCATAACACCGTTCATTTTAACTTCTCCAAGCGGTTTACCCTTCTATTTAGCTGTGACGGTACTGCCAAGCTGAATATAATAAATCCTTTACAGGAGAAGTTTGCCGACACCATGCGCTCGTTGCAAGAAGGGAAATGCAAGCTTGAAGGAGAGTTGAGGAAAGCCAAGACTGATAGTGAAGCTGCCGAAGACAAACTGGCAGAACTGAAACTTCAACACGAGGGCCTACAAGAGCTGATGGTCACCTTAAAGGACGGTAAAGGGGCTGCCAAGGTGACCGAGTGGCATGCAAAGATGGGAGAAATAAGACTGCAGGACCTGAAGCTAAACCGTGCAATAAGTAGACTGCAAGAGACGGTAATGAGATTCAGCTATCTGACTTGCATTATGTTGTAAAGTAAACTGTGGGTCCTTCTGTACCAAGTGTAAGGTCAATAAGCCTTTTAGATGAGAATTACTTGCACTGTGCTTGTGAGCTATTCTGTACATAACAGTCATTCCTTATATAGTGACTTAGGCCGTCAAACCCACCTAAGGACTCGATCCATGTCTTTCCTCTCAAATCCTATTGAGTGTTGTGTAATGTTCTTATGTTAAATACAGGTAAAATATTTGGAAAACATGACGAAAGTCCACGAGCGAACCATATCTGATCTGGAGGATGAAAATGTTCAAATGTCCAAGGAACACGAAGAGAGACAGTTACTATGGGAACAGAGGGAGGTAGAGCTTGAGCGCATGATTGAAAGGTTTGAGAAACAACAAGAACAACTAGCAGCCGCGGCCACAAAGTTTGAAGAGGCTACTGGTTCAATCCCAGACTCTACCCTGCCGGTGGCAAATCAATTGGAATTGGCGATCACGAAAATCAAAGAACATATTAGAGTGATAGTAGGAACAAGAGAAGAAAACAAACGGCTTAACAAGGTGCTGACTCGATCGTGTTCTTTATATTGAATATATATGCGTCGACCAAGCATGGCTGCATATTGGTCGAGATCTTTTTTTTTTGCGTTTTATTGACTGAAACGTATTCGAGGTCAATAAAAACGCGCAGGAGGTTTGGAGTTCGAGCCCTGGTGCTGGCACTGTGTTGTTTCCTTAGACAAGAAACTTTACTCCACACTGTCTCTCTCCACCCAGGTGTATAAATGGGTACCAGCAATATAATGCTGGGGGTAACTTGTGTTGTTTCCTTAGACAAGAAACTTTGCACCACACTGTCTCTCTTCACCCAGGTGTATAAATGGGTACCAGCGATATAATGCTGGGGGTGACCCTGCGATGGACTAGCATCCCATCGAGGGGGGAGTAATTTATACTCCAAGGTGCTTCATGCCATTGAAACCGGGATAAGCTCCGGCCGTGTGGGCCTTAAAGGCTCGTGCGCGCCTTTGCCTTATTGACCAGCCAAAAAAGCAAACATTGCCAGTACACAACACATTAGAACTGGACGTGCAATATGAATCACGACGGTTCAATATACAACAGTGACACTATATATGCGTTATTGTCCAAACGTGAGGTCAACATGGCTACATATTGGCCAGTTTTATTCTGCGTTTTTACGACGGCACTAAAGTCCAGGTCACTAAAAACGCAAAAAAGAACGAAGTCAATATCCAGCCGTATTGATCGAACGAGTTTGGTAAATTAAGGATTTACGGGAGAAATCCCGAGCAGACAGGCTAGCCCTATCTTACCCGCTCGGGCAGCCAATCAGAACTCAGGATTTGCCTCCTCTTGCCCGGTTGCGGAACCAGTCGTACAATAACGAATGTTACTGCTCCCACAGAAAGCCTAAAATATCTATTACAACAGTCTGTCGGCTCTCTGTATCTGACTTAGTTTTCAGTACTTATTCACTTGTTAAGAAGCCTTTTATCCACTGTCTTCAAAGCGTGTGATCTGTGCATAGAGTAATATTTTGAGCTGCTCATGATTAATCGAGTTATATATTTTGTCTTTTTTTATTAATTTCAGAAATATGAAGAAATGGAACAAGCCTTCAAACAAGCAGAGGAGAGGTTGACCCAGAAAGACAAGGTACTTTGAGTTCCACTATAAAAAGAGTAACATAATGTTTTTGTTGTGTAACGGAAACTGAAATAGACAATATATTTTTGTGGTCTGCTTGTCGTTCAGCCAAAGTGCATTTCGTTAATGCTCTTGACTTTCAACATTACACCGAAGCAATTAGATATAATTTCCTTCCTACAGCATCCCTTTAATAATCCTTAATTTTGATATTTCACTTTTCCTCTTCAGCTAATCAACGAACTACGTCTCCGTTTGCCGCTGTCGGAACGCAATGAGATCACACTAGAAGCAAAGAAGGCCGCTGGCTTATTAGAGGAAGACTATGAGTCCAGGAGAGCTCTAAAAGCTGCACAGGCTACTGTATCAAGTCTACAGGTAAACTGACTCAAGTTCCTACCTACGGGGGAGGGCACAGTCTGGAGTGTCTTTTATGACTCATTACCCTCTTCCCCCATCCATCCAGTCCGGAAAACGTCGCTCTTCTTTCTTTCTTTTTCTTTTTGTTTATTTTCTAGCAATTTGTACTGACTAAAACGCAAAATAACGGGGATGTTCAGCGTCGAAAATGTTTCTGCGGTGTAAGAAAATTTCTAATTTCTGTTCTGAAGTGTCCATCACTTGCAATACTTATGAAACAAACACCGTCATCTCTCTTTGATTCCTTTCTTTTTCTTTTCAATAAAGCAAATGTTGGCTCGTAAAGAGGAATCTCTTGCTAAATATCAAGAAATGCTGAAGGAAGCGAGACAGGTGAAGTGTAAACATTTCGTAATAGCATTGTATCGTAAGTTTGATGGATCAGAATTAAAGTGGTGCGCGAGAATTATTAAGATATAAGAATCAGTCTTAGCAGCCAACGATACAGTATGTATCATCGGATATCCGGTTTGACCAGCCTATGTGCGTGAATCGCGTTTGGTTGGGATCACCTAGTTCTTCTCGTTAAAAAACAATTTCGCGCCCTAAAGGAGCGGTTTGGCGAAACTGAATATGGTCGTCATGTTGGACTGGAAGAAGAAAGATTTCGTCTCCACCGTAAAACAGTGTATGTCATGGGGTCTGCGGAATACCACGGCCAGAGCTATCACTTCAGTACTTGGTACAATATTAAATAAAAACAAGTATCATTCGAGTGCAGACCTTAGTTGTTTCCAATGCTATGTTTGGGTAGCACTGGTAGATGTGGCACTGGTACACAATTAAGATTGAAAGGAAGTAGAAGAAATTAGTTGAAAGCAGAGGGATTGCCCTCGTAGAAATATAACTAGATCCAGGTGTTGCCTTGTTGAGGTGAAAGCTCGTGTAACCCTGCCATGAAGTCCCAGTCATGGTTCATTTGTTCTCATTTAACTTAACACTGTAGTTAGTCATAACTGGTATTTTTATGTTCGTTCACAGGAAGCTGAGACGCAGTCTGAACAGCACAAGGCAGAAATTAAGCTTCTGCAAGACCGGCTGCACTTAGAAACTGACGAGACTTTCAAAAGGAAAAAGTTATTTCACATGGTTAGTTGGAATGCATGAAGTGTTTATTAACCAATCTTAACTGGTGGGTTAATTTTAAATTGACTTATGTATGCCGAGTGTCACGGGCCTTAAACATATCCTCATTTGTTTTGAGACTTCGTGTGACTCCAGCGAGTTACAAGCCCCTCCCAAGGGGGTAATTGTTCCCATGTTCCCTTAATCTTTTTTTATCTTCTCCCTTTATTCCCATTATTAAAACCACTTGTTCCTTAATTCTTGTTCCCTTTTTCCAGCAATTCAATAATAGGCTCCCTAGTTCCATGAACATAATTCCAAAATATCCCTTATAAACTCCCTGAGAACCACTGTTCCCCAAACATTCTTGGGGGAGGGGGGTGGGGGGCTCAGATACTACCCTGCTTCTTGGAATGCAAAGCGCTGTCATTACGCTGTTACACAATGTTTAGTTCATGAGATACTCAGCTCTGTGAGTAGTTAAAAGCCTTTTATTGATGCATTATTTTCCCCTTTTTCTAAACTTGCTTTTGCATATTTTTACTAATTTGCCGTAGGATTCTGTGAATGCAGACGGTCGTCCTGTTCCCACCCACAAACAGGTAACTTGTGTCCGCTCCAACTTAACATGCCCACTGTTTAATTAATGCTTAGAATTAGAGAGAGTGTTAGTTGAACTACAAAAGATTAGAGTTATCACCGTAAGATAGACAGAGTACTGATGGTACAGCGTTAGCCATCTGTCAGCACAAGGGGCTGTTTGGTATTTACAAGCTTTCCTATTTACCTCTGTTTCTGTCAGTTATCTCGCCTGGCGGAGTTGGAGGAGATGGTGAGTGAACAGGATAACGCATTAGCTGTAGCAGCAGAGAAATACAAGAGATCACGTAATGAACTGAGCAAATTGAAGAAAGAACATGAAGAGGAAATAAACAGAAAGAAAGAACACATGGCAAGGTAACGACAACAACAACTGACTACGCAGTACGTTTCTATCTTCTTTCTGCTGTAACTCGATCTGTTAATAAGCGCTTGTAAAAAGATCGAAGCACCAGCCCCCACCCCCCACCCCCCATAGCATGATTAGTAATTGTACTATTTGCAATTAGCTCAATTAAAGTTTAAGTTTTTATTCACTGAATTTCTTGTGGTCACTGTTCTCCTTCATCAGTTCTGATTTCTATCTCTGATGAAGTTAGAAAGTAGCCACCGTAAATTCAGTGAGTAAAAATAGATCGGGTCACACCAAAAGGAAGCTAGAAATATGTCTACAACTGATTGATCGCCCACGAGTGCCGTGATAACACTTCGTTTCTTTTGTTGTGGTTTGTTTGTTTGCTTTTTATAGGATCAACGAACAGCATGCTGACAATGTAAAAACACTGACTCGTGAGAAACTGGATCGCGATGAAAGGATCATGGAACAGAGCAAAGAAGTAAGACACATCTCTACTGTTTACTGCACCGGAAAATACTCAGCAACCCCTCTTTCAACAATATCAAAAAGTCAACAAGACGCACTTATACTGTGAATTACATATTAATAGTGAGGTATTCAAGAACCTTACTACCTGGTGAGGAAGTAACGTATCACAAGGCAGCATTTTATCCAAATAAAAGAACGTCGCCACCCAATGTGCTTTGAAGCGTGTTTATATCTCGGAGCTTCCTGTGGAACCCGGAGATAGGATGTTCTTACGTGTGTTAGTCTGTCCGTTATCACAATAGCCGGACCAAATACTTGCGATCTCTCGGATGCTTTACGTTTTCTCCGATGCTTTTCGCCAAGCTCCGATATCGTCCGGTTTCTCGTCGATTTCGTCTTCCAACTGAATTCTGTGTTCGCAGACACAATATTTCAGAAATGCGTGTGGTGATTTCTCGTCTGGTAGCAGAGCACAACTGAAAACGTCCAGTTTGCTAGCTGGACCATCCTGTATGTACATTCAGTCCAAGACAGTATATTTTCTAGGTTTGTACTTAGTGCCGTTGGAGAGTTGGTCAAAAATGATAGAACCCTCGCAAAGGGTGAATCTGCAATATAAAGAAGTTTTTGAATGACTTCTAATACGCTTTAGCCCACCCCAATATTATTTTGCATGTGGCTCGTCAATTTGTTTTTTTATATCTTGCTGTAGATTGAAGTTCTTAAAGAGGAACTGGAGACTGCGAAGGAAGCTGCCCAGAGAGCGCCGAGTAAAACAATGAAAAGTTTGGTTGAAAGACTTAGGAATCAGTTGGCTCTCAAGGAAAAGCAGCAGAAGGTAAATATCATTTATTACAAAGGTGAAAATAACAATACCCGTATATGTCAGGATTCTGACAAATCATGAATTCTCATTATCCACCGTCCCCTCCCCCAGCCACTCTCCTGCCCTTGTTCCTTAGTAAACACGTTCACAAACACCCCTGAACGGACGGGTTAGCTGTTTTATTTATTTATTTATTTTTGCTCTTTCCCCTGTCAGACCGACTTCCTTCATTGCAGCAATGCTCCTTGTTGTTCTGGTTCTCTTTGTTGTCATTCAGTGTACTCTTCATGTCTTTGTACATATGTCCTGGTTCCCAATCTCTTCACGCTGACATTGTTTGCTCTTTTCATTATTTCTCCAGTCACTAAGCCAAGCCTTGTTGCAGCTCCGAGCGGACATGGTAACTAATGCTGAGGAGAACGTGCAGGTAGACTGAGTAACATACCTACGTTCGTAGCAGTGAATCAATAGAATTCTACTCCAGAACTGAAACTGTTTAAAAGTATTTTGATATTACTTGAAGTAGCTTAGTGCTTAGTCTGTCGTTAGTGATGTAAGCATATTGTTGAGTAATTCGAATTGTTTGTTTGATTATGTCACTCATTTCTTGAATTTTCCTCAGGCGCATGCTCGAAAAGCACAAGAGGAAGCTAATGTGCAGCACATTGTGGAGAAAGAGACCGCTGGGCTTCAGGTTTGTAGGCATTGTGCATAGATGTTTATTTACCCTGCTTCTTGTCTGACGCGTTTCTTCTCTCGCCCTCTCTCTCCTCCTTGTAAAGCCCACTATCCATGAACATGCTGAATCCACAACACACTCGCTCATTGCCGTCGCTGTGCGATGCTGTGATATATTCATCAGTCTGTTTCGATTCATAGAAACGGCTTGAAGAACTTCAGGAGAGAATGGAAAAGTTAAAAAAGGAGCTCAAGAAACAGAAAGATAAAGAATCCTCTTTATGTGAAGAGAGAGATAAGTTAAAACAGGTAGGGCAGTGTAACATTTCGACAAACTGAGTTACTAGTCATTTTATTGTCTTGGTTTGTATCCTGATATAACTGCTACCTTGGTATGTTTCCTCATCACCGGTAATTGGCGAATGTGTTAGTAAGTATATTTAGATGATACCCGCTTACATCTTTCTCAGGTCTGGTCAATTGGTTTGACTTTTTCATATCATCAGCATTGTCTCTTCATCTGACTCACTTCATTGTATTGAAACTGTCAGTTTTATTGAAAGTGATAATCGACTCTGCTTTATTACCTTTTTTATGGTCAGGATCTCTCCAAGAAGGATTCTGGATTACTACGACTTGGCAGCGAGTTAAAGGAGCTGGAAAAGGTGCAAGAAAAGCTGGAAAACAAAGAAGAAGAACTAAGCGCTGAAAAGAAAACGGTAATGCAGTGTTTTTATACAATCAGCTGGCTTTTGTCTCTAGAATATTTTGTCCTATTATTATTATGATAATAACTCTCAGTCAGTATGCGCCCTGTGTTTGGTCAATTTAGCGGCCCGTACTTCACTGTACGGCCCACTGAATTCAAAAATTTGTTTTGGTCGCCAAAGAGATATAATAAATATCTTACAAACCTCGTTTTCTCCGTCCGTACTGTAAGTTACGGATCCTCGTTTTTTCCGCTCGGATTTATGGCCCAAGCGCGTAACTTACAGTACGGACCTCGAACTCGGTTAGTAAGACTCGGAGGTATGTATACTTCTTAAAATGGGCCTATCTTGCCTGCTCGGGATTTCCAAACTCGTTCGGTCAAGATGGCTGGATATTGGCCTCGTTCTTGTTTCGCGTTTTTACTGACCTCGACTACGTCTCGGAAAACGCATTAGAGAACTTGGCAATATGCAGCCATGTTGACCTCACGTCTGGTGAGCTCACGTCTGGTGACCTCACGTCAATAACGCATATGTAGTGCCACTGTTATATATTGAACCGTCGTGATTCATGCAGGTCTGCGGTGTCACGGTTATGTGTTGTACTTGCGTGACTCGCCAGGAAAGTAGAGAGATCAAGCGTTGCTGACACTGCATATTTATCATGACTTCTCATTCCTTTGAAGCATCAACGAGAACGTTCAGAACTGGAAAAAATGCGTGAAAAGTTGAAAACACTGCAAGCTAAGGTGAGACAGAAGGAAGATAGAGAAATAGAAGAAGGAATTGAGACCGAAAGCCCGGTGGTGGAGGAAGCTATCAAGGCAGATAGGGTAAGTCAGACAGAGAATGCCGGCATAACTGTTGTCATTATTTATGAAATAATTCAGATACTACGCTCGCGCTGATTGGTCGAAAACCTATGGGTTATTGTGCCGGTAAACCCATAGAAAAGAGAAACATTTTCTGTTTATATTTAAAGTTAGTTTGTAAAAGCAATAAACCGCAGTTTCTATGGGTTTACCGGCACTCGAAGGGCTCGTGATTTACAAGCTCTTCTCGTGTTCTCCCAACATTCCGTGTGCTTTATTACGCCGGTAAACACATAGAAACTGCGATTTATAGCTTAAATAGACTTGAGTGTTTTACTGGGAATTACACTGCTCGTAAAATTCATAAGAAACTACATCCGGGACCGTAGTGACGTTTTTTATACATCATCACTAGTGACGATATCGATGACGTCCTCACGATTCAGTTTTTGTACAAAGCTGCCAAACGAACGTCTTAATGTGTTTTTGTCTTTATAATAAATAGAAAATTACATGTTAGCTGGAAGACATGAATTTTATGTTCGAATGGCATGAACAATATCTCATATATTGATCTTGCCACTCGAACGTAAAACTCATATCTTCTCGCCACCGTATAATATCCTTTATTTATTTACTTATTCAAGGGAGATCCCAAAGACTGGGGATCAATTAAAATTTCCTGCATTTCTTGATCCTGCCTCACCCCACCCCTCTTCATTGTCGTTGAATATCTGTGCACAATCCGTCATGTCACTTTAATACGAAAACAATCACTATTAGTACAAACATGCTACTTGTTTTCAAACGTTTTGTACAGAATTGAACCTCTGCTTTTCGTCTTTCTGTTCCCCAGGCGGCTGAGGTCAGCGAAGGTGTTGCTCGGTGGGAAGATAACAAAAAATGGCAGCAGAAAGTAGAAACACTGAGATTGAAACTGGCCAATAAAACTCGCGAAATAGAAAAGGCAGAGAAAACCATCTGCATGTTGAGAGAGGCGGTAACTAGAGCAGAAAAGGACAAGGCAGGCCTGCATAACAGGTTGAAAAAGTAAGTCACTGCTTCTTGGTATAGTATTATAAATAATAAAGACTCGGATAATGTTATTAAGTCCTTATTAATGTCGGTAGTGATTGTAGTGTATTGTATTGTTTCACATTCTCAAGTACACATTGCGGACCTTCTCTATGTTTTTCCCAGAATTCTGTGTGGGGGGGATTGTGAAGAAAGAGATCATGGCGTGATAGTGCAATCCGTAGTCTTGGCGTATTCTGTATACAATCTAGTCTTTACAGCGCAATTCCGCAGTTGAGCCACTACAATTGGCGACGAGGATAATCTTCGGAAGACGAGATCTCAAGTCGAGTAGGAATTATGGCAACAAATCTCGAAATTGGAGGAATGAGTCCCTTCGATTGCAAAGGTGATGCGACGAGTGTTGGCCCCAGGTGGAAGCGATGGAAAACGGCTTTCGAATTCTACGTAGAAGGAAAAGGGGTCAAAGATGCGAACCAAAAACGAGCCCTCTTGTTACATTCTGCAGGGATGGATGTTCAGGAAATATTTGCGACATTAACAGATCCAGGACCGGCGACGACCGACGAAGAGGATCGTGCAAGTGTTTACGAGAAGGCCCTCCGCACGTTGGATGCACACTTCGCACAGCAAGTCAACGTCCCATACGAGCGGCATGTGTTTCGACAAATGTGTCAGGGAGAATCTGAAACAGTCGATCAGTTTGTAACCCGTTTAATGCGCCAAGCCGAGAACTGTATGTTCGGTGACCAGACACAGGAACAGATTCGAGACCAGATCATCGACAAATGCAAGTCAAGCAAACTGAGGAGAAGGTTGTTGGAGAAAGGTCAAGCACTCACACTGACCCAAGCGCAGTCGATTGCTCGCTCATTGGAAGCGGCGGACATCCAAGCGCAAAAGATGGAATCGTACAGTCAAAAAGTATTGGAACCGAGGAACGGGAAAGAAGTAAATAGCGTTAGCGGAGCGAAAAAGCATGGCAATTGCTACCGCTGTGGGAAGGATGGTCATTTCGCACGGGATAAAAACTGCCCCGCACGGGAAGCCACATGTCGGAAATGCCACAATAAAGGACATTTTGCCACTGTTTGTAAAACGGATCCGACAAAATATAAAGCTCCTGAAGCTAAATCTTCAAGAAAGGACGGGAGAGGAAGATCCTCAGAGGCTGTAAAGAGAGGAAGAGGTCGTAGTGGACAACAGAGAGGAAGCAAACAAAAGGTAGACTTTGTTGAGGATGGTGATGAGTACGCTTTCAATGTCACAGATGAATGCATCCTTAGTATGGATAGTGGAACTGTTCAACTTACAGTCGGTGGGGCTGTTATCCGAGACGTGTTGATCGACTCCGGAGCTTCATGCAATGTTGTTGACAAGGGAACATGGGAGAATCTCAAAGGACAGGGCATCAAGTGTCAGTCCGAAAAGGGGACTCAAAGGATCTACCCATATGGCGCTGCGGAACCATTAAGCACCCTCGGAAAGTTTAAAGCGTTGGTTCAACTCAATAGTCATGAAACTGAGGCAGAATTCATTGTCATCAGTGGAAAAGGAAGACCTCTTCTAGGGCGGAAAACTGCAATGCAGCTGGGAGTACTGAAGCTGGGCCCACAAGTTAATAGTATCGATACCTCTTTAAGAGTCAAGTTCAAAGAGTGTTTCGAAGGCATTGGAAAGTTGAACGATTATCAGGCGAAAATTCACGTTGACCCTGATGTTCCACCCGTTGCTCAAAGCCCAAGGCGCATACCTTTTAGCTTGAGAGAGAAGGTGGAGTCGAAACTCAAGGAACTTCAAGAGGCAGACATCATTGAGAAAGTTGAGGGGCCCACCCCGTGGGTCAGCCCCGTTTGCGTGGTTCCAAAACCGTCTGGCGACATCAGGCTTTGCGTCGACATGAGAAGGGCGAATGAGGCCATACTGCGAGAGAGGCACCCTATTCCAACAGTGGACGAAGTCCTCCAGAATATGAATCAGAGCACAGTGTTTAGCAAATTGGATCTTAAGTGGGGATACCACCAAATTGAATTGACCGCGGAGTCAAGGGGCATCACAACTTTCACCACTCACGCTGGCCTATTTCGCTACAAGAGGCTCATGTTTGGGGTGAGCTCAGCGCCAGAACTGTACCAACACATCATTCAACAGGTGCTGCAGGACTGCCAAGGAGCCCACAACATTGCAGACGATATCATTGTCCATGGCCGAACTGTTGAGGAGCATGATGAGAGGCTGGAAAAGGTTTTCCAAAAGCTGAAGGACAGAGGCCTTACGGTGAACCCTGACAAGTGTGAGTTTAAGATCTCAAGAATCACTTTCATGGGACATGTATTGTCAGACAAGGGGATTGGCCCTACTGAAGAGAAAGTGAAAGCAGTGTCTGAGTCAAGAGAACCAGAGAGTGCGTCCGAAGTACGAAGTTTCTTAGGTTTGGTAAACTTTTGTGCCCGTTTTATACCAGACCTTGCAACAACAGCAGAACCCTTGAGAAAGTTGACACGACGAGGTGAAGCCTTTTGCTGGGGCCCTGAACAGAGACAAGCCTTCCAGCAGCTGAAGGAGAAATTGTCGAAGGCTGAGACCTTGGCTTACTTTGACAAGAATGCGAAGACCCAAGTTATTGCAGACGCTAGCCCGGTAGGACTAGGAGCAGTCTTGATCCAGGAGCAAGCGGGTTTGAAACGTGTAGTTGCCTATGCAAGTAGAAGTCTGTCAAACGTAGAACGCCGCTACTCCCAAACCGAAAAGGAGGCATTAGGACTTGTATGGGCATGTGAACGTTTCCATGTCTACCTTTATGGAACCCAGTTCGAGCTGCTAACGGATCACAAGCCTTTAGAGGTGATATATTCCAGCAAGTCTAAACCATCTGCCAGGGTTGAGCGATGGGTCCTGCGCTTGCAACCGTACCATTTCACAGTAAAGCACGTACCCGGGTCAGAGAATATTGCTGACACACTCTTGCGCCTCACCCAGAGAAATGAAAAAGGGAGTAGTAATGTGGCCGAAGAGTACATTCGATTCATCGCAGAGCACGCATCCCCGAGAGCAATGCCAATACAAGAAGTAGAGCGAGAATCAGCGGGTGATCCAGAACTGTCTCAGCTGAGAGAATGCATCAGGAGAGGCGATTGGAGGTCTTGCCCCGTTGCGTATAAGTGGGTACGTCATGAGCTTGCTGTGTTAGGAAAACTAGTGTTGAGGGGTACAAGGATCGTCGTGCCACAGAGTCTTCAGGGTAGAATCCTGGACTTAGCCCATGAGGGACACCAGGGCGTGGTGAAGACTAAACAGCGCCTGCGCACTAAAGTATGGTGGCCCAATATTGACAGGCAGGTTGAACGGAAATGCAAAGTGTGTCATGGATGCCAGCTAGTGGCACAGCCAGCACCCCCTGAACCCCTGAGGCGTACAGAATTTCCTTCTGAGCCATGGTGTGACCTCGCAGGTGACCTGCTTGGACCTTTGCCATCGGGCGAGTACTTGTTTGTCGTGGTCGATTACTATAGCCGTTACTTCGAAGTGGAAATTCTAAAGTCAGTCACTTCAAAGAAGATCATTGATTGCCTGGATGTTATGTTCTCTACTCATGGCATGCCAAACTCAATGAAGACAGACAATGGGCCTCAGTTCATTTCAGAAGAAATTGAGAAGTATTTTGAAGACAATGCTATTATACACAGAACTTCCACCCCGCTCTGGCCTCAAGCAAATGGGGAGGTGGAAAGGCAGAACCGCTCCCTTCTCAAAGTGATGCGTATTGCACAGGCAGAAAAGAAAGACTGGCGGAAAGAGTTGCTGAAGTTCCTTCTTGCATACAGAAGTACCCCGCACACCACCACGGGCGTAACCCCTACTAAGTTGTTGTTTGGTCGCGAGATCCGAACAAAATTGCCCAGTTTGACAGTCGAGTCTCCACTAATGAATGAGGATGTGCATGACAATGATAACATCGCGAAACAAAAAGGGAAGATCTATGCAGATACCAGGCGAAAAGCCCAAGAAAGTGACCTACAAGAGGGAGACCAAGTTTTGCTCAAGCTGAACAAGAGTCACAAACTAGACACGCCTTTTGGACCGGAACCATATAAAGTCATCAACAAGAGAGGAAGTGAGGTTACAGTGGAATCCAGCACTGGAGAAATGTAACCCATGTTAAGAAGTTCCACACTGATAGTTCGCGACCTCCACCAGTTGATCAACCAGTCGTCAGTGAGGAGTGTCAAGAGGATCTCCCTAAAACCGAGTTGCAGCCGAGGAGGTCCCAAAGAGAACGTCGTACCCCGGGACATTTCAAAGACTACCATCTGTATTGATTGTAGGCTTATATCACTAAGACGCAGTTTTGTGCAAGTGCCCAAGTACTTTTTCATATAGACAGTGACTGTGCATGAAAGGCACTTCTTGCGTTATGATGTATTTTGAGTTATATAGTTTGTTATTCCGAAAAAGGGAGGGATTGTAGTGTATTGTATTGTTTCACATTCTCAAGTACACATTGCGGACCTTCTCTATGTTTTTCCCAGAATTCTGTGTGGGGGGGATTGTGAAGAAAGAGATCATGGCGTGATAGTGCAATCCGTAGTCTTGGCGTATTCTGTATACAATCTAGTCTTTACAGCGCAATCCCGCAGTTGAGCCACTACAGTGATCGTCTTAGGGGTGACTGTTTATAAGGCCTGAGGTCCTGGGAGAGATCCTCTTGTGGGGCCTTGAGTTCCACTGTGAATGGTGTCAGTGGTGACAGGAGGTTTTACTCAGTTAAGGACTTCAATAAACTAATCTGTCAGTAGATTTTCTGGTTAAGAATCCTCTCCCTGGCAGTAGATTGTTGTGTTAAGAATGTTCTCCCTGGCAGTAGACTGAGGTTCAAGGTTTTAAAGATTAGTTAAACTAATTCGGTTTAAAGAGTGTTTTGAAACTCATCTTTGCTAGAGTTACCAATAACAATAAAACAATAAGGACGAACATCCGTTAACACTGTCTCTCTCCACCCAGGTGTGTAAATGGATACCAGCGATATAATGCTGGGGTACCCCTGCGATGGCTAGCATCCCATCCAGGGGAGGGGGGGAGAGTAATAATACTCCCAGGTGCTAAATGCTTCAGAAACCGGAATAAGCTCCGGCCGTGTGAACCTTAAGGCCCTGGTGCGCCTTTACCTTACCTTACCTTACCCTCACACGGTAAAGTAGAGTGCGCTCTAATAGAACAGTGTTTGGGAATTTGTCGAAGGAAGGGAGGGAGGAGGTGTACGATTTCGAACTACAGCACAGTGTGATGTGGTATGATTTGGTTTGGTTTGGTTCTTTAAAGTAAGGTACACGGACTACAGCCTATTGACCTATGGTTGTCTGTATGTCAGCGCGTCCAAGTCAGTGATCAGTGGGGGACCGCTTTCAGGGAGCAGTGAACTAGTGCAGGATCTCAAACAAAATATCTACAAACTGGAGGAGGAGGTACTTCATATAACAAGATAACAACATAACACGATGTTTTATTCAAGTAAAACATAAATAGATACAATTCATCTTGAAAGGGAGAAACAGAGGCTGGTTCTATGACATTTCACCTTGAAAAGGAAGAGGATCAGAATTAATAATATCTGTGTATCTATTTCTCTATATACAATGAAATGTTCAGAAAAGCTGTCAAAAGACTAAAATACAATCTGTTTAGTATAATTTGTCAGTTTTCGTGTATGTTATTGAGATACTATATACATTTAGGTCTCTTTAATTTGCTTTGATTTTTTAGAACCAGGGATTGAGACGACAGCAAGTTCTTGGTCCCGACAGACAAATGGAAGCATTGCAGCTGAGAAACAAACAGTTGACAGATGCAGTTGAAATGTTAGAACGAGAACTTGTGGGCCGTATGGCTGAACAGGCAAGTTGGCCTACGTTGTCGTGTGTGTACGTCCGTCCGCAAGTAACAATGAAGCCTTTCGTCATATTTTCGCAATCTCTCGAATGCTCTTCGTTTTTCTCCAATTCTTTTGGTCCGGCTCCGTTATATTCTGATTTCTCGCCGATTTCCTCCTCCAACTGGTTTCGGAGTCACTTCCAGTCTATTTTTATTTTCTACATTTTCATTCTTTTTCCTCTTAAACCAGGACCAGTCTTTCAAAAATGCGTGTGATAGTTTTCCATTAGTTTGAAACGTGTACTTTGCTAGCTGGGCAATACTGTAGATTTATACAGTCATAGACTGCCTACTCTAGACACATACAATCTTACTGTAGACACATACAGTCGCATGCCGCGTTCACACCGAATAAACTAGTTCAGTTAAACTAGGTATTTAAATTTTCTCAAAAGCCTCCCAAACGATTTAAGTTTAATCTTCACACATAGTGAGAAAAAGAGTCTAACAGACACATACAGTCGCATGCCGCGTTCACACCAAATAAACTAGTTTAGTTAAACTAGGTATTTAAATTTTCTCAAAAGCCTCCCAAACGATTCAAGTTTAATCTTCACACATAGTGAGAAAAAGAGTCTAACAGTGATTCATTAGAAATAACTTTCAAGTCAGTAGAGAATTTACACGAATCTGTATTAGGCAAAGTGATTCCAAACCATGCACGTTTAACTAAACAGCTTTTAAACATGTTTTAGCTCCACTGCCAATTTTTTTTCTCATTTTTTTAAAGCACATAGTTTAACAGCAAACCACCCCCTTTAATTTGTCTTGCACATATTGTGCAAGCCACATTTCTCACGTCTTTTGTCATGCACATACTGTGCAAGCCACATTTCTCACGTCATTTTTTCTGAAATACATCTGATTTTCCTCCTCTTTTGTCACCCACATACCTTGTTTTTCTTCAAAATTTTCTTCTAATTTTATGAGGTTGATTGCTTGCAATCCTTCAGCCGAGTTTATTACTGGTATAGTTTCTTTCTCTGCCATCCATTTTTTCCTTTCAGTTCTGTTTCACGGTTTTTCTCTTATTCTGTCACTTAGCTAGTTAATGTTCTCATTTGTTGATGTGTAACGTTGTACTTTAGCGATCAGTGGACCAAGCAGATGCAGATCTGTACCGTGAAGCACATTACAGAAACCAGTCTCTTCAGAAGCAACTCCTTGAGGCCAAACAGGTCCGTTACGTCCGTTCAGGCGCATAATTTATCTGTTGCTGATGTTGAATGCAGTTAAATATAATTTGACTAAGTTTATAACAAATAGCGCAGGGCTCGACGTTGCGACCTGTGGGGTCGCCAATGCGACTAGACTTTATCCACTGGCGACTAAGTTTTCACGCCTGGTTGCCAGGCTGGCCCCAAGATTTTTTGATTTAGTTTTAAAATTTCTTATTGAGTTCAATACTCTGATACTTTCGTGTTCGCGTATGAAGCCGATGAAATCGTTTGTTGAGGTTTATTAAACGACTTTTAGTGTATTATATTCTATTTTTTCTTGAAGATAATTTTGGCGACTGGAATACTTGTCCTGGCGACCAAAAATGAAAACTTGGAGGCCAGGTGGCCCCAAGATTTTTTTGCGAAAGTCGAGCCCTGTAGCGACCACCCTTCTCTAGTCTTTTGCGGTTAGCGGTTTCCTGCAAGTGGCATACTGCCTATAGTTTGCAGCCTTGTATCAACCTGTTGTCGTTGATTAGGTAAAGCGTGTATTAGCTATATCGGTGCAAACCACGATAGTTAGACTTTGCTTAGTTACCTGCAATCGTAGAAGGATTTATTCGAAAACTTTCAAGTAAAAGCGCACTGTGATCACCAAAAAGTAAGAAGCAGCGAAAAGTCGGTGGAAATTACTGGACCAGATGATGAAATGCATTGGTTTTTGTATCCATACGGGTTTCCTGTGGAACCCGTAGATACTATGTTGTTTAGTGTGTAAGTCCGTCCGTAAGTAACAACAGAACATTTCGGCAAATCATCGCAATTCTTCGTATGCTCTTCGTTTTCTCCGATTCTTTTCGCCGGGCTCCGATATCTTTCCAAGTCATATTTAAACTCTTAAATTGGCAACACCTAACAATGAGTAAACTGCTAACCAAGCTTTTCCTATTCATTGGTTATCCATTCGGAATACCTTTAATATTTTTCCAATTCTGTCCTAGGTGATTGGTGTTTAACTATACACTAAGCACTGGTGTTGATTTTTACAGGAAAATATGGAGTTACGGTTTGAATATGAACAAGCGAGAAAAGAGAATCCTCGTCTGAAGGTGAAAATATCAGCTGTATGAGTTAACACCCTGTCTATCTGTATAAAGTGAGTTATTATTCAACTTTCATACACTGTACAAATTGCGATATTCTGATTGGCTGATTTCTAGCACGTGATACTGGGTTGTGACAAAACAACCTGCTTGACGTCATTATCGTGGTGTAAATTCAACACACCGCTGTTATTACACCATGGCTTCGGCTGACTCAAAGTTTGACGATTTGTCAGATGCAGACATTTATTATCTTATAAATGATGCATTTTCTTTAAACACCAAGAAAGCAACTGCTTGGAAAATATCTGTTTCAAAAGGTTAAGGTTGTTAATTTTAGTTTTTTCATTCAAGCTAGTTGACGTGCTGTCAACAGTTTTCAGTGCAGTGTTTCTTTGTGCAGTGTATTCAATTTGAATAAGAAAAATGTCAACGCACTCATTGCTCGTGAATTATCGGCATTTTTATCTGTACTCGTTCACTAGAAATAACTCGAAATTTCAATACCGCACGAGGCAAAGCCTCGTGCCGCATTGAAATTTCTCGTTCTTTGTTAGTGAACTCATGCAGGTAAATCCCGATAATTCACTCGCTGACTACGTGAACCTGTAATTAGTACATTAGCAGTATACTCGACACGCAAATTCTAGTAATAGAGATTGATGCATGAATTTATTTCCATTCTCTCTGTGCTTGAAAAATGTCTGTAGTTTTGTTATATTTTTATTGCTGACCTGAATTAACTGGGTCCCATTAAGATTCAAGTCCCGTAAGAACATTGCATCGCCTATTCTCAGTATTTCTCAGCTGCCTGGTTTTAATAATTTCTGCGTTTCAAGTCATCTTCCCTGACATCTTATTGTTGTCAAGTCATCTTCCCTGACATCTTATTGTTGTCAAGTCACCTTCCCTGACATCTTATTGTTTTCAAGTCATCTTCCTTGACATCTTATAGTTGTCAAGTCATCTTCCCTGACATCTTATTGTTGTCAAGTCATCTTCCCTGACATCTTATAGTTGTCAAATCATCTTCCCTGACATCTTATAGTTGTCAAGTCATCTTCCCTGACATCTTATTGTTGTCAAGTCATCTTCCTTGACATCTTATTGTTGTCAAGTCATCTTCCTTGACATCTTATAGTTGTCAAGTCAACTTCCCTGACATCTTTTTATTGTTGTAGGCAAGAGTGGAGGACTTGCAAGAATATGTCGAAATTCTAAAGGCTGAACTCGAGGCCAGTAAAAAGAGAGAGAAAGCTCGCAAGGTAAGACCGTAATCTTGTTTTATAAATCGCTGAGTTCTAAAATAGAAGCCTTAAAAACCCAGTCTCTCATTGCCTTACCATCCAATGTTCTTCATTAATGAATTACATTCACTGCTAATACTTTTGTATTCCATAGAAGAGCCTTGGTACAGGTATGGGAGGACAGAGTGTCGAAGACATGGAGCGAGTTATTGCAGCCATGAGAAGAGTTGTAGAAAGACTCCAAGGAGAAAATGATCAGTTAAAGAGAAATATGGGATCTGGGGGACCTCAGTTTAATGAAGTAATGAAGGAAAATAAACGACTGAAGGTAAGCTCAGTTTAGTAGCACCTTTACGTTAGAGATATTAGCTCTAAATTGATGTATTACAGTAGTTATTTATGTAACAAATTTCACATAATTTATTTTCCTTTCCTGACAGGGCACATGTTCTATGCACCCTCTGTAGTAGCCACCCCCCCCCCCCCTCCCCGAGGGGCTCACTAGTAATTTGTACTGCAGAACGTTTTTGATATATCTTCCCATTTAATTTACTTTCAAGCATTATTTTTTTGTGACGTGATTGTCACTTACCTGAGCGTGATGACTGGAGCAGTATCAAGGGCTTTACCTAAGCCAGCACTCTGTGTAGGACCTAGTCTTCCCTTTTCCCCTCTCAGCTCAACTCCTGTTAATTCAGTTTCAGTGTCATTTTTAAAAATGCCTTTGCTCTCTTCTTTTTTCTGAAAAGCATGAACTGGAGAAAGCTAAGACCAGTAGTAAGACTCAGTCTTGTAGTGGAACTGGTAGTCATGCAAACACAGCTAAACTCATGGCAGAAAATGAGAGACTACGAAAAGACTTAAAGAAGGTAATTCAGTCGTAAGAATATAACGTGAAACATCAGGGAAGTTTTGGGATGATGCAATATGACACAGATCTGCCATCTTGTCAGTAATAAACGTACAATGCCTGGTCATGTGGTGCATGAGAAACAGAACTCGTAAGTGAAACCCATGAGACAGTTGGATGAATCTGGTTCGAAAAACTATGCATGATGGCCATTTAGGCGTGCCGAACTCAGACACTCCATAGGGGGAAGATTTCATGTATATACCCACCACAAGTTCCCAACTACACACGTTAAATTATTCAATGCACCATTCAATTACGTACAATGGGATTCGTGGTGGGTATATACATGAGATCTCTGCCTGTAAATAAAGGTTAATAGTTAGCGTTAATATTAAGTTAGGGGAGGAGTAGGTGCATAGTTGCCCAGATACTGACATTGATCCGAAAATAGTGAGTTCAAAGTGGTGGGTTGCGTTTGATTCAAGGGATGCTTTTTCGGTTTAGGAAATGGACGAGGTTGAAAAGTTAAAAGTTGCAAAGAACACTCTTGAACAAAGAAAAGAAGAACTTGTTGAAGAGTTGGAACAGGTGAGTGTAAGCCATGGTTTACATATATCTGACACGTTAAGCCACATATGGTTAAATATCGTTTAGAGATTTAATATTGTTGTTTTTATTTATTCCGGCTAAGGCTCAACAAAAATTATTGAGTTCCAATCTTGACGGGCTTGACAGTAAAGAGTGGAAATCAGTGGTCTTACCAAAAATTTACGAGGAGAAAATGCAAAAGCTTGAAGGCGAATTAGAAAAAAAGGTAGTGTTTTACATAATGAGTACTTTGTGTTACTTCTTAATTTAAAATAAACCCGTAATAGATAAATAGCAATACGTAGATAATCCCTGTTTGCCATTCGTTGGTTTATTACGACATGTTGTGAAATTCTGTCAAGATCTTGTGTCTTGTGTTTATTAACTACATTTCAGTTGCGTAGTGAGAGTTCTGCTCTCTCTTACTGTAGACATATTTGACGGCTTTTTCGTATTCCTAGCAGCAGCTTTGTAGTTAAGGTTACAACCCCACCAAAAGTTACTACTTAAAATAGACTAATGCGATATCCAGCGTTTAAAGGTGAAAAATGAGTATAAAATTATTTTCTTTTTCTTTTTAGACAAATTTGTTAAAAGATATCAAGACTTATTTAAAGGCTGCTGCTAACAGAGAATCAGAGCTCATGAAGAAACAACAAGAATTGGAGGAAAAGGTACTAACTGCTACTTAAATTGTAATGAACTCTGCTTTCCCTGTTAAGCACAGGTTGGTTCTATTTACTGAGTGGAATCTCAATTCATGTAACATTGGTATGGACAAATGTTCAGTCAACTATCTTCTTTAACAGAGCACTATTTCTAATTGCGCAAACGCGGTAGTGCAGTGGTTAGCGTGCTACACTTCCAAGTAGGACGTCAGGAGTTCGAGCCCTGGTGATGGCACTGTGTTGTTTCCTTAGATAAGAAACTGTATCATATCTCTCAGTTAGTACGCGTGCTGTGATTGGTCAATTTAGCGGGCTGTATTTTACTGTACGGCCCGGTAAATTAAAAAACTCGGTCCGTAACTTATAGTACGGACCTCGAACTCGGTTAGTAAGAGGTATCAACTCCACACTGTCTCTCTCCACCCAGGTGTATAAAATGGGTACTGGCGATATAATGCTGGGGGTGACCCTGAGTTAGACTTGCATCCCATCCGGGGGGTAGTAACAATACTCCCAAGTGCTTACAATACAATACAGTCTTTCCAAGTCGAGTCTTTCCAAGAGACGCTCTTATCATAAGGTCAAGCTTGTTTTTCTTTGTCTAAACTCTTTAGCCCCTAGTTATTTCTTGGCATTTTTTACCAGATTTTCGAACATTCATAGCTATTCCACCAGGCAGAGCAGTAGGTTATTGTTACCTAGGGTGAAATCAAATTTTGGAAAAAACACGTTTCTTTTCAGTGGAGCAAAAATTTTTAATGAGTTGCCCACTGACATAACAAAAGCACAAGACACACAGACTTTCTGCCGCCGTGCAAAAGGGTTTTTATTATCGAAATAGTTCTTAGTGATTGTCTCTTAGTATTAAGTATTGTAAATAGATTTCTAACGTAGTTCTTAGTTTTTAAAGTGTACATGAATTTGTATTTTTAACTTAATGTTATCTATACAGGGCCCCCATGGATACCAGCCTTTGAGCTGAACGGGCTACCCTGTTTAAATAAAGTTTTACTTTACTTTACAATACAATACAATACAATACAATACAATACAATACAATACAATACAATACAATACAATACAATACAATACAATACAATACAATACAATACAATACTTTATTTAGTAAAGGTAATCATACGGTTTCGAGTTCAATTTGGAATTAATTTGCACGAGTGAGTTTTTCAAAAAGCTGAAATTGCACGAGCCGCTTCGGCGAGTGCAATTTCAGCTTTTTGAAAAAGTCACAAGTACAAATTAATTCCAAATTGAACGAGAAAAGCCGTATGATTACTTATTAATAATATAAACATGAAAAAATTCACCTGGAGGAAGTGCCGGAAGATCTCATTGCGGACGGACAGGAAGTAAGCATTTGACGCGGATTTGACACTTTATTTACTGATTGGCTGATGAAGATCAACTGATAACGCTACGAACTCAAAGCGGTTCGTTTAAAAATAAAGAATATCATAATCCAGAAAATCGATGTGTAATTTGCACTGGTGTTACACTTTTTGCACTGGTATTACACTTTTTGCACTGGTGTTACACTTAAACTGCACTGCTCTCAGCCAATCAGAATCGAGTAATTTTTTCATGTATATTATTATACACGTAACACCAAGGAGCTCCTAAGTGCTCGTTAAAACGTGTACGCGTGCATGACATATGAAACCAGAGGTAGAGATCGACCACCACACCGGGAAATATGTCACCTACTCTTTTCGAACACTGTGTGGGTTCTTTAACTTCCCACAGATTACAAGGAACCCCGGAACAAGTATGGTGAGACGGGACCTACATTTTATCGTCCTTATCCGAGAAGACTAGAAAGTCTAACAGTTTCCGAATGTCATTACAAAGGCAGCACTTTCTCCGCAATCATATTTAAAGACCCTGAGTGTTGGTCCGGCTGGGGTTTGAACCCGCAACCTCCCGCACGGTAGTCCAGTGCTCCACCAACTGAGCTAACTGGTCGGCGGCTTCATTCTACTGAAACCAGGATAAGCTCCGGCCGTGCGGGCCTTTACCTTTACCATCACTAATTGTCTACTGAAGCTCTGTGTATCCACCTCTTGCGGTTAACTCGTCTGACTCTGGTGTCATATTGGACAAGAATAAATTGTTGTTTTTATTTATTCCGGCTAACTCCTCTGAACAACAATGTGTACTGTAGTACGTCATCCGTGTAACCGCTAAGAACCAACGTGAACAGATTGTCATCTCAATCGTTTTATTTCCTTTACAGGTGGCCATATTGGAGCGATTTCCAAGCCACATTAAAGGAGACACTGATTTGGTAAAAGAGCTCCAGCAAACCAGGTGAAAAATTTTTTCTTTTGTCTTATTTGGTTTGTCCAAGATGTGCACAGTTGATGATAATGGATGAGCGATTAGCGCGGAAGCCTTGAAAACCTCTTAGCATTCTCTGTACACACGTAACAAAAACAATGAAAACTGAAGCGATGCTGGTGATTTGGGAAAGTCGTTCTGTTCGTGATGCGCTAACGATTTTGTAATGCATGTGTCTCGTCTGTTGTAAATGGATAAATATGTCCAAAAAGGGCTACAACAACACAACTAAAAAAATGCGTAGCGTCTGCATGCTGCTGTTAGTAGGCAAAGCAAGCTATGAAGCACTGGGTTACAACTTGATGGAAAAACACATGGTTATAGCGCTTCCAAGCTCAGGCCAAACTTTGAGTGTTCATGTCAGAAACTGCTGTTTAGTATCTCAGGCCAAACTTTGAGTGTTCATGTCAGAGACTGCTGTTTAGTATCTCAGGCCAAACTTTGAGTGTTCGTATCAGAGACTGCTGTTTAGTATCTCAGGCCAAACTTTGAGTGTTCATATCAGAGACTGCTGTTTAGTATCTCAGGCCAAACTTTGAGTGTTCGTATCAGAGACTGCTGTTTAGTGAGTGTAGCTAAATGTCGTGGGTCGTGGGTGGTGGGTAGAAGTCGTGGGTCGTGGGTGTGGGTCGTGGGTGTGGGTGTGGGTAAATGTCGTGGGTAAAAAACAAAGTAAAGAAAAAATAAAATGAAATTGAAATAAATAAATAAACAGAAAGAAAAATGATAAAATTCATTAAACGAAATCTCCGCGTATACACCAGTACCATTCCCCTTTCCCGCGGTCAGCAAAGCAAATAAGCGAATCCTTAATAATATTTTTAACGAGGACTATAGCGCTAATCGTATGGCCCCCAAAATATAAAACACGCAATTCCGCAATTTAGGCGTTTTTCGTAACGTACGCCTACAGTATGTATATGCTATTAGTCATTCCCACGGGAAGTTTCACGCTAACACCTGTGTATTACGTAGCGTTATTTTATGTATATATATGCTATCCTAAGTTGTAACATTCATTCCCTGAAGAAGTCTCCGTTTGAGACGAAACGCGTTGGAATTAAAAGTGACAGTTACAACTACAAAGTTCTCCTTTGTGCTGCTCACTAGTCCTCGTTAAAAAATCCTTTTAAAACATCACTATATAAGCGACCTGTTGCCACAACGTCCTTTCCAGGGTTTTTATCCATACCTGAGAGATCACCGGATTCACTGCGAATCGTAAACAAATCAGACGTAAAATAGTCGAAAGGCGCCGTTTGCAGGAAACAGCTCTGACTCGCTGGAAACTGCTCACTGAATCTTTATTCGATCTACAATTCCAATGATCAGCAGAGATTTGTTAACACGATGGAATGCGATCACCGTGGGAAAGGGGAAGGGAAGATCGGAAAACGCAATGACGGGAAAAAAGGACAATTTTGAGCTGTTTCATATTTTTGGACAGAATACTTTCTTAAGGAAGTTTTAGGTCTCTTAGTAAACGAAGGAACCAACTTCATGCTCAATAACCTTTCAAGTTAAGGCAAGGCTGTGAATATGATTGCCTGAAACCGAAAGAATTTTATTTTTATTTTCTTTTTTATAGCCGTATGACTTTTACACTTGCAAATCAGTGACTTTACTCATAAATTTTGCAAGTTTTTTTTTAATAATTAAAACAGGGCGGTTTGAAAATACGAGGTATTTGAGAGAAAATGACGCCCGTACGGAAATATAATTTTCTCGATTCTTTTTTGTTTTGTTTCGTGTACAACATTTTTGCTGTATTGTACTTAAGGATTCGCTTATTTGCTTTGCTGACCGCGGGAAAGGGGAATGGTACTGGTGTATACGCGGAGATTTCGTTTAATGAATTATATCATTTTTCTTTCTGTTTATTTATTTATTTCATTTCATTTTTTTTTTAATTTTTTTTTTACCCACGACATTTACCCACACCCACACCCACACCCACGACTCACCCACGACCCACGACTTCTACCCACGACCCACGACATTTAGCTACACTCCTGTTTAGTATCTCAGGCCAAACTTTGAGTGTTCGTATCAGAGACTGCTGTTTAGTATCTCAGGCCAAACTTTGAGTGTTCGTATCAGAGACTGCTGTTTAGTATCTCAGGCCAAACTTTGAGTGTTCGTATCAGAGACTGCTGTTTAGTATCTCAGGCCAAACTTTGAGTGTTCGTATCAGAGACTGCTGTTTAGTATCTCAGGCCAAACTTTGAGTGTTCATATCAGAGACTGCTGTTTAGTATCTCAGGCCAAACTTTGAGTGTTCATATCAGAGACTGCTGTTTAGTATCATGATACAGAGTGTGTGATGACCGTCACTTGTCTCCTTTATGTTCAGATTGCGCCTGGCTTCACTAGAATCAGAAAAGCAAGAAATGTTACTTGAAGTCCAACAACTAAGGAGACTGGCTCAGTCCTTGGAACTCCCTAGGGACCTGGTAAGTCAGCAATGACAACCCGCAATTCCAATGATTATTTGGTGTTTGTCACGTAAAAGACGTTTCCAAGTTTAATTACCATTCCAACTGCTGCTTGCAAGCCGAAATCTGGTGAAGCCTTCAATGTGCACAACAGTACCACTGACGCTTGCATTTAAATTGGTCAAAATTGAATTCAGTTTAATGCGTCAGTTTCCTTATTTATGGTAAATCGTCATATTATCTTAATATAATGGAACCTCGTGCTGCTCACAAAACATGTCCTGGAATCATTGCACCGCAACAGTGTTATGACGAAATGTGTCATGTGTACCAAATATGTGTTGTAAGTCGCTTTGTTTCTTTTGTGAATCAGTCAGAATAGTCGACTGTTGAATTATGAAGATCTCTTCTAAATTTGCACATTCGATAAACGGAATACAGCAGTGAGGTTACCAAGCTCGTTCTGACACAATTGTTGAGGAAAGCGGTGAACGGTAAGAAATACAAAAGGACGATTTCCAAGAGAAAACCGCGGTGAATGTCAGGGACGCGCATCGGGCGACGCTTGCGCATATGGAAACTCTCAGTGAATTTCCGGTTACATACTTGACATCTCAAAGAATTGGCCGCTATAAAAGATTGGCCATGCGCGAGTCGTACTAGCAACGCGACAGGGTATGCTCGATTGCGAGTACTGAAAACAGAAGTTTTGCAGAGCTCCATTAGTGACCACGATCTTGTTTATGCTCTCCTTCGACTGAAACAACAACGTCCCAAGCCAACCTATATTAATATTAGGAGCTTCAAACATTATGACCTAAATAAATTCCATACGGATGTTTCACAAGCGCCATGGTCAATTTTAGATACATTTGATGACCCTGAAGATGAACTATACGCATTTGATTCATTGTTTAATGACATACTAGACGAACACGCTCCCGTCAAAACTATTAAAATCCGCGGGCGAGCAAATGCATGTGTAACGGACGAGATTCGAGAACTCATGAAAACCAGGGACTATTGGAGGGCAAAAGCTAGGAAGTCAAAAGACCCCCTCCATTGGTCGGCATATAAAAATTTCCACCGCGAAGTAAAACGTGAAATCAGAATGGCTGAGAGAGAATTCGCCACAGAGCAGATCATAAATAATAAAAACAACACCAACAGCATTTGGAAAGCGATCCGAACATGCATACCAAAGAAGTCAGCATCCCAAAGGAATTACAGCAAAGATGACAAGACCGTCGCTAATGAGTTTAACAGCTTCTTCGCAAGTGTCGGTGACAATACTATTAAGAAGATCGAAGTATTGGCAAGACAAGCTAATTACAACTTGGGCAAACGCCCCTTTGTTCCAAAAAACTATTCCTTGCCAGACCAGTTCACCTTTAGCGCAGTACCACACAACCAAGTAGAGTCAATTGTGAAGTCTATGGCTTTAAACAAAGCACCTGGCATAGATAAAGTCCCTATTCGGGTCATCAAAGATTGCCTTCCTGCCATATTACCTTCAATAACTTCTATTATTAACGCCACCTTTGAGAGTGCTACTTTCCCAAATATGTGGAAAATTGCTGTGGTTACACCCATTCCTAAAGAAGGCGACGACGAAGTCCCGAATAATAATAGACCTATATCACTATTGCCTGTGTTATCTAAAGTCTGTGAAAGGGTCGCGCACAATCAGTTCTCCTCTTATTTACTGTCAAGAGATCATCTGTCTTGCAAACAGAGCGGAAACAAACAGTGGCATTCTACTGAAACATCTTTGATCCACACAACTGATACTATTTTGTCCGCAATCGACAAAAAAAAATTAACCGCAGTTGTTCTACTTGACATGAGTAAAGCATTCGATAGCATAAACCACCAAATCCTCCTGGAAAAACTACAGGATGTTGGCGCCTCTCCACCTGTGATACACTGGTTTTACAGTTATTTATCTTCTCGATATCAAGTCGTTCGCATTAACACAACTTTATCAGACCGTCTGCCAGTGGCCAGCGGGGTACCACAAGGAAGCATCCTTGGCCCTCTATTATTTAACATTTATGTTAATGACCTTCCTTTGGTGCCAGAACACTGTGCACCCCAGTGCTATGTGGACGATACTAAACTTCTGATGTCATTCCGCCTTCAGGACCAATCAAATGTAATGGACAAGATGAACAAAGACCTACTCAAAATTCGAAACTGGTGTTTTGATAATCAATTACTCCTTAATCCGGACAAGACAAAGCTTATAATATTCGGTAGTCGCCAGATGGCCACTAAAGTCGAAGACTTTCGTCTTAGTTTATTAGGAAAGGAACTTGTGCCGGTCAAAGTAGTCAAAGACCTCGGTATAATATTAGACTCCAACTTAACATACAACGAGCACATAATTACCACCGTCTCTGCATGTATGAAACGCCTTGGCCAGATCAACCGGGTGAAACATGCCTTTGACCAACGTACATTAATTATAATTATTAATTCCTTAGTTTTCAGCAAACTTTTTTACTGTTCTAATGTATGGAGCAACACAACTGAACGTAATCTTGATAAACTCCACGCGGTTCAGAACTTTGCGTGTCGCATCATTAGCGGAGCCAGAAAATTCGATCATATTACACCGATACTGAAGCGTTTACAATGGCTTCCAGTCAGAGACCAACTTCACTATCGTCAAGCAATCATGTGCTTTAAGTGCATGACAGGGAGTGCCCCAGGTTACCTGACTGAGCAGTTCATTAAACGCTCCGACGTGTCAAAGCGCTCTACTAGAAACGCACAAGCTCTTGATATCCCACTATTCAGATCTGCCAGTGGACAGAAAACCTTTTATTATCAGGTTGTTAGTCTCTGGAACTCTCTGACACCCAAACTTAAACTTTGCCAATCTCAGAGAGAATTTAAACAATCCTTGAAGCGTCTACTTTTAATGGAATTCTTACGTTAATTAAATTTAATTTTTATTATATTCATAGTATATTTATAATATGTATTTATAGGTTTAACTATATGTATTTATTTAACTCTGAAAAGCCTCATCAGGGAAGGGTTAATAAAATTTGTATGTATGTATGTATTGCAAACGCTGATGTCTCCACATTATTAGTCCGAGTTTGAACAGATGATGTGAAGGAAAATATGATCCCTGACTAGATAAGAGGTTGCTAATAATCTTGGCATATCCATAGCGCCCACGTTCCATCAAACCACGACGATGGCAGGTTACTACCAACGCTTGTTTATTCCTCGTAATTAAACGCCATCCATCGCAGGTGTAAAAGGAGCTTCGCAGTCTAGCCTAATCACTCCTGAGGAAGACACTAGATAGGAGTGATGAAACGTTTTCAGTTACATTCATTATTTTAAACCAGCGTAGGATCAAAGTACTGCTAATTGTCCACCTGGTCAGTTCCAATGTGCACGCTTTTAGATACTGTCCCGTTTGCTATGAAGAGCCTCAGTGATAATTGGACTACTTGACATTATGTCACTTAGTTCAGTTATGATCCAGCTCTAGTTAAGGGCATCGCTCAATTTGCTAATCGCCACCGAATGTTTACTCTTACGAACTGTCGATTTCGCTTTGTCCGTTCAGAGAGATTTGTCTTCGTTTAAGAAGGGAAAACCATCCTTTTCTGCCCTGCATTCATGCTCACAAGACATGCACAGTGTCTTGTTAAGGAATCACGTAGTGTTATATTTTGTGTTGTGTTCACTGACTTTATAGGAAAGTGGTGAGTTATTGGACAAAGTAAAGAACTACGACAAAATGATGGCTGACGATGTAGAGTTGCGGTGAGTGGATTGGCTGAAGTCAGCCACTGTAATGTCGTCGGTTCATTTATGTTTTGACCACACTGAAATACCTTTACTGCCTGCTCTAATTTTGTTTTTCTTCACATCTAAACTTTCCGCCTCTTTGTTTGTTAGTAATTATTGTTCTCGAGTCTGTGAGAAGAACTCCTCATTATTTTCTTCATTTCGATTTCAGGACCAGATTAAAGACAGTGGAGTTAGAAAGAGATCGCCTCTCTCACGATGTGAACAAGGTACAAACAATGTTGTTTCCGGACCAGTTTGACAAAAATGCTGATTCAGAACTTCTTTTTTATCGTTTCAGCTACGAAAAGAACTCGAGGCGTTTGATCCTTCGTTCTTTGAAGAAATCGAAGATCTTAAGTACAATTACCAGAAGGCTGTGGAAAGAAATGTTCTGTATGAGCGACAATTAAGACAGTTATCAAGGCAGTTTGGCGTGGACGTTAACATACCAACAGAAGAGTAGGTGAAAGACGATATATCACGATCACGAGGTAGACAAGCACACCAGATGCGCAGCATACCTGATACGTGAAACCCAGTCATTGGATAAATTAATTGTCTGTAGGAAAAGAAACTTATATTTATAATATTGTGGATGTTTCATGATGCCGTGTACATAATTTAATAAAGATATTTTAACATCGTGATTTTGCCTCAACAGAGTTTGATAAATGAAAGTAAAAATTTCTACATCAGCATTTGTTAAGGGTACAGTAGTGACTGATGTCAACGCTACCTTGAAGATCCCGTCAGCGATTTGATATTTTCTGATGGTTCTAAGTACATTAGCCGTGACCAAGACGAGGCCCAGCCACAGTTGAACCAACTGCGCAGTGTCGCAAATGAAGTAGGGCTCATTGTCAACGCCGGGAGAAAAAAAAACAAAACTGCACTTGCACTCGACTTAGAAGACTTTTCTCTCAACCTTAATGAAGAGAAGATAGAAATAGAAGACGACTTGGTTAGTCATGGATGCTTTGTAACCTGTCCTGGAAGTGACCAACAACATTACAAGTATAGGTGGGGTGGGGCGCCTTTTAGAAGCTCAGATAATTTTGCGCATCAACAGCCGCACTCCGGTTGGATATCATCTTGATGCTTTACCACAACCTGCTTAATTAAGAATAACAGTGGACATCAGTGAAGAGAAACATGTTTCCAATGAGGACATCTATCGAAACAGGCCCAAAAAAATTGATAGAAGGGTTTTGTTTTAAATCTTTGTTCAGTATTGCTTGTGGTGTCGGTACGACTAAACATCGAAGATGTTTACAAATCCGCCGAAAGATCATTAAATTTAATATAATTTTTAGAGGATATTATAAAATCCTTAAGAAGATTGTTTATTACAAATTTCAAATTTCTTTAAATTCTATTTGACAGAATTATTTCATTTGAAAATACTGAGATGAAGTCTTTTTTTTTTCTTTATCTGTTCCTGAATCGTCAAAAATTGCTGCTTTTGCAATCTTTAAAATTTGGGAATGATCTTAACAATTGCATTCTGGCAACTTTTAATTCATCCGTATCGTATATTTTCGGCTTCAAAAAGCTTCCTTACATACGCAACGTCAAGATAAAGATAAAGCTGGGACGGTGTCAGTTGATTGGCTACATGGCTTAAACGATTCCTGTTTTGACGTTTTCGGAAAGTAAACAACGGAAAAAATTGGAATTTAGCTCCAAGAAGATTGAACGCGAGGAAACATTCGAGCTGCATCAAGGAAGCGACTATATTTGAATGGAATGTATTCCTATAAGGTTAATTGTTGTCTTTAGGATTGCCTGAGGCACCTCAGACCTTGAAGACTCCGCTCATGCGCACTGCGCAGCCATTACAGGAGCAGAATCAATCACTTCGACTGAGATTCCTGGCCTGCTGCCAGTGAAGACTGAGTCGTCGTTAAAGAAAGTATATTTGCGTTGAATGAAATAGTAATGTATACTCGGTGCTTTACGGCAAGAGGAACACTTTATCCTGTGTGAAACCTACCAATACAGCTTCCCACGAAGAACTCCAGCAGTTTGAAGGTCGTTCCACGTAAAGCTTGGTTGGTATTCGTTCATGTTGCAAGCTAGAGATTATTCAGACCAGGACGCATCGTTGGGTAAGTTTTTATTCTTCTTTGTATTTTTTCAGCCTGGATTTGTCTTTTAACAAGTTAATTACGATACTAGAATCAGTTTCTATTGTTGAAAGTGCGTTTGTAAATCAAATTGCCCCAGCAGCTGTATGCACACTTGGCTGCTTCTGTTTAAACCTGTTTGCTATATTTTCATACAGACACAAGATAACTCTCAAAATTTTATCGTATTAGGTATGGTTCAATTTCGTCGTGTCATCTTTAATATTGGTCCGTTTTGGTACACTATCAATACTTATTGTCAGCACCAAGAACCCCAACAGTGTCGCATGACTGAAGTACTTTTAATTATTTACAGTACGTTACTGAGGCAAATATCGCGACAAAACCACTATTAATGAAAGATGTGTCACTTTTTGTCTTCAAAAGGCACGGCCTATGTGTTAAACGCTTTGTGAAAAGAAAAACTGGGAAAACGCCAAAAAGTAAAATTACCGCGTGAACTGCAACATCTGCGTGGTAAACGTAACACATTGACAAAAATTCAAACAAGAAGACTTCAGTTGGTTTTAGTTTTTGGTTGGTATCTGCAGCTTTTTAATAACTGATCAAACAAATCTTGATATTGTCTTTCAATCGCCGGAGTGGCGTTTTTTGTACTTTTCCACTGAATGCCAAGTTCTGATCACTTTCGTGAGGGAACTCCCTTAGTTTTTGAAAATGTGACGGAATAGGTCATGAAAGGTTTCGTTTGCAGTTAACGAGACTGGTTGTTAGGAAAGAGGCCACTTCCAACGAAGCAGGGTGGTGAAAAAAGCAAATGTCATTTGCAACATTGAATTGGCAAAAGCCACCTCTCTGGTACCAAATGCAGCCAAATTTTCATTTATCCTAAATTATTGAAATCGATGGAAGTCAGTCGCCTATGCGACGCTAGTACAGCTGAGCTATGAACTCGGCCAACGCTGGGAGCAGTAGGAAGGAAATCTATAATTTGGAATACGTGAAAAAAGTCACCTATGTTCCATTTCAGGAAATGTCGGTTCTGTTTCGATTACAACGTGTTTGCCGATTCAACTTACGTCTAAATCAACGGATTGAAATCTTCAAAAATTGTTGTTTCTAACGGCAATTCAAATGTATGATTTATTGAAAAATGACCAAAGTTCTTTTTATCGTATCTCACAGCATAGACAAGACATGAATGGAAGATGTATTTGCTATACCATCGCTTCAAAGGTCCAATCTCCAATTTTTAGTTTTCTTTAGCACTGTTATATGTTTGGCAGTATTTTATGATAGTACTATGCCCGGATTTTTGTTATTGCCCGGGTCATCTGCATTTTAAAACTTTGATGAGATATCACAACTTCCCATATTTTTTCTTAAGGGTACGGTTTTAAGTGCGGTAAAAAAACATAATTTTCAAAATACACAATACCTAAGACAAATGGCCTTAATCACAAACAGTAAGATAAGGAAAACCTAAGAGAAAACACTTCACATTAACATAATCCATAACTGTTTAAATGTATTTTATACGTCATGTACTTGGTCCTGTCTTCCGTTCTTCACCTCGCGGCCATTGGAGTTTAAACAGTACGCAGCATTACCCATGCTCCTTTGGAGTTTGTCGTCAAATCTGGCCCACGACCAGTTTTTGTCAACGCCATGTTTTGCTTTCTTTTAAAGGGGACTTATTGCTCTCTTGCAGTAGGTGAGAAGAGGAACAAAAGCAAGGTTACAAAATTGATTTTGTCGATTTATTCGCCCTTCTCATAGCAACAGTTTAAGAAAAAATGTCGAAAACCTCAATTATTCCACAGTAGAAAGGAAAACGCCGCTTTGATTAGATCTTGAATATGGCATCCGTGCTGAAGTAAGAAATACTACTTAAAAGTGGCGGTTAAAGATGATAGATAACGACTAAGGTGTACGATCGCTTCACAATTAAAATCACCTCAGCACTGAGTATTACATTGTTTGTATGCGTTATTGACTTTCGTAGCACCTTTTGTTATTCAAATTTGCGGTAATCAATTATTCATGTTGGATTTTCTTAGTGCTATTTAACTGCGACATATTTGGTATTGTACTGTCCTTTACCTTACCTGCCTTGAAATAGCTCCCCGACACAACTGATATACTGAAGTCTTGAGACTCGATGTTCCTTGTCTTCAAAAGTGTCATCTCGTGCATTTCAGTCCAACGCCATATGATTTTGATTTTCGATTTTCTTTAAATATGCGGATGATTATTTTTCCAAGTACATCTCCAGATCAGCATTGTCATCAGTGGCAAATTCATCAGTTGTAGTGGAATGTACCTGTGGTGCTAGCTTTAAAATGTAACAGTACTGAAACACGTCGTGAATATTCTCTGTATAACGGACTTTCGTTGTTAGAAATCGGAAGTTTACGTCATTCAGCCAGGGAGCACTACCCTCCATGAATAATAGGGGGGATGTGAGTACTAGTCAGAACCTTTACCCTCTGACAATTCTGGCCAACGGCTGGGTACAGCTGACCACAATTATTATTTCAAGTCAGAGATGATTAATCAATTTTAGTTGTGGTGATAGAGTAGTTCTAAACAAAACCAAACCCCTAAAATACGGTACTACAGATCCATTTTCGGTCGGCCAGTTAAAAAAAGCCCTCTCGAGTTAAGCCGTGTCTTATGTTTTCAGCTGCCATTCATCTTGTTCATAGCGGATTTTTCCAAAACACAGTGTTTGCGAGTAGCAAAGTAAATTCCATGCTCATCGGCAGACCTAATGCACGCGCACTCGTCAGGGCGATTGTTTATGTGCCGTGTCCGTATTGTTTTGTCTGAGCGGTGTTGTACTAGTGCCGTTAGCTTCACTTGCATGGCAAAAGTTTGCTCCATTTGATTGTTTATACTCGACCAGTTCTAGCACCTATGTGGTTCTGATCCAACCCAGCAGTACATGCATAAATCCAGCAAACCAATGAGACCACATACAAAAGAACTATTTGTTTTGAGGGACTGAGAGGAGAGGGACGGCTCAGGGAAGACGGTGAAAGGACGCAAAAATTCATTCGTGAGACAGGAAAACTAGCATAACATGGGAGGAGTGAGAAAAGGCCAAAAGCGAATTGTAAACCGTTCAAAACACGAAGCAAGTTTGATTGCGAAACTGCTACTGAAATCAAATGGGTGAGATGTTTCACATAGAGGTATCTATGTAGGAAAGAAACGGTTCCAAAAACGACTTTACTATAATTTGCTGTTTAAGTCAGGACAGAAGTAAGACGAGATCGGTTACAGATTAACGATTGTGGTAACAGTTCTTATGTGAAAAACCAAACTGGCCTGTGTGCCACATTTTGGGATGGTGACCGTTCGGACTCGGTCCCAAGTGAACATAAGCTAAGTAAAAGGAAAAATGCATATTGCTACTAGGAGGGGAACCAGACATAGCGAGATGCTACGCTGGTTTGAAATAACCAGTGTAATTTAAAAAGTTGCAACAAGCTACGCCGGTGGCCTGGGAAATGATTAGTAGTGAATCTCTGAACTGAAGGTGTTGTTCACAAATTCATTGAAAAAATATAAAATCGTTGAAACATCTGTGTAGGATAAATGTGTACCCGTCATTCATGGCAATTTAAGTCCTTTCTGGAAAAAACAAGTCTGATCGTTCACTTCGTATTTATCTAAATCTTTGCCGTGCGCCAAAAAAATTATTATAGGTTTAAAATATGATGAATCCAAAGTTATTGTTAGTAGCATATTTATCGACCAAGTTCAAGCTATTTCATTCCCTTTGTACGCGCCAAGTATTGAGCTTAGGCCATATCAGGAAATTGAATGATTAACATTCAATTAAAACAGACATCGTTTGACAGATGCTCGGTAAGAAACACTGTTTAGATTATACCGAAATCCTTTTTTGTTTCCGTTTCCATGTTGTCTGGTCTTAAGGGGAATACTTGTTTAGTATTCGCGTAGTTAATAGCATAGTGTAGTTTTGAGAACCGATGTGCCACGCGGCAACAGTACGATGCATGAAATTAGCGTCGTTATGGTTCGGCCAAACATCTAAATATTTCTTGACGATACAGCTGAAATATTTTAACTTGGTTGCCATGGGCTTTCTATTATAAAAATGACCGTGTAACGTTTCTCAGTTTTTTCTTTTTCCTGCGTTAGAAAATAGAAAGGTTGCGCAATCTTCTATTTCCTGTCACTCCCTCTGCCTAGTATTGTCTTTGTCTTCATAGCGTCTGAAATCTTTACTAGTTTTTTTAGGGGATAGTAGAAAGGCACAGTGGGATATTTAATTACTTGCAATAGCGTCGAAATGGTAAAAGTTAGAGTGCTTCTTTTATTTGTTGCTTGAGCAGAATGGAACTTTAATTCGATGAACAACACAAGTGGTGAAAGTGAACATCTGAAGTCTTAAAGGCGACGAATAATGGACCTCATGAGCAAACAATCAGTACATGCAGCGCTATAGGCACACATTATGTACATGGAACGGCCCTGTCCGCTAGTTCAAAATGATCCAATAGTATACAAACTGTTCTGTTATGTACAACACTGAAACCAAATGGCAAATTCTTTGGTAATCCTGTTGGATATAGATTTAACAAAGCAGGACTCTACTTAAACTAGCTATGCTAAATAGATGTTCCTGTTAAAATATTGAAATAAAATAAAATAAATAAATAAAACAAATTGAGAGAAGGAATCCAACACCTTGAATGTATCGATGTTTGGCGTAGGTACACGCGCCTTTAGGATCATATTGCTTAATTTTGATTTGATTTTTTGGGATTTTGATTTTGATTTTTGGGATTTTGATTTTGATTCTGCTCAGTGTGATCTGCTGGAATTTGCTGAGTTTTCTTGTTGTCGGATTTTGGGGTTGAGTTTGATTTTGGTGGATTTTACAGGTTTTGGTTGGTTTTTGGGTGTGGATTTTAAGGGGTGCGCCAGGACCCGCCTGTTCCCACTACTGCACTTCTCCTTTTATTGTGATAAACAATCTTAGAGCACGGCTTCGTGGAAGTTGATCCGCGTTTGGCCGCTTGTCTGGTTGTCAATTACATAATTCGCACGTGGTCTTGGCAAACTCGTGCTTAAACTATTCTGTACAAACTTGGCTACTGACAGGCGACAATGCTCAAATACAGTCGACAGTTATAATGAGCGTAAAAACTGATGATGGACTCTGTCAAAGAAGGGATAAACAGAGGTTAAGTAAACTTGAGTAGAAGAAAGGGGTATCTATCCATCTATAATCGCAACAACCACTGCTACTGGATTATATGTGACGTTTCAAATTATTTAATTCACAACCAAAAACGCGTCATAGACAATTACAATTCTTCCAGAATTCTTCCACAAGACTTGTACACGACAAAGACAACGGTTTCTACAGAGCAATCAAATATAGAAATGCTTAACACGGTGAAACTACAAAGGTCATTAAAGGACTATGAAATAGAAACTTACTTGGATAGTGCATTGTCCAGGCCTGACTTACCAACTTGGAAATTTCCCACTAACAACCACTATTATGTATCAAAAGCACATGGCATGCCCAAATATGGAAAACAATAAGCATGCAAAAATGTGAAAAAAGGAGGGAGGGGTGACTCGCATCTACACCATCTATCCCTCTATCTAATCTATCTATCTATCTATCTATCTATCTATTCATCTATCCATCTGTCCATCTGTCCATCTGTCTATCTGTCTATCTGTCTATCTATCTATCTATCTATCTATCTATCTATCAACCTATCTATCTATCTATATACCTACCTATCTACCTACCTACCTACCTTCCTTTCTATCTACCTACCTATCTATCTACCTACCTACCTACCCATATCTACCTACCTACTTTCCAACCTACCTACCTACTTACCTACCTACCTACCTACCTACCTTCCTTTCTATCTACCTACCTATCAATCTATCTATGTATCTATCTATCTGTCTGTCTATCTATGCCCGTCGCCCCTGGTGAAGCATAGGCCATCGACAACCCCTCGCCAGCGCACTCTGTTATGGGCGATTCTGGCCATTACAGTCCAGTTGGTTTCCATTTATTTATTACATTTTGCTACTTAACAATAAATTTACATTTAATGATTAAAGTTAAAATAATATATATGGCGAGAAAACCTAAAAGAAACCAGGAGGCTTATACAAAGTTAGGTCTCCTCCCAAAACAGAAAGAATTGAATAACACAAATATAGAGCAAGACGTTCAGTTAGGTGTGACACAAGAGTTGGATTGAAGAGGAAATAAAAGAGGAAAGGAAGTTGTTGATTAAATAATCTTTCAGCTTGTGTTTAAAGAGCATTAGAGTTGGGGTATTTTTAATTTTAGAAATAAGGGTATTGAAACATTTAGGGCCTTGAAAGGATATAGAAAACTGCCCTATATTTGTCCTGCAAAGATGTAGCCGAAAAAAAAAGCGTGCCTTGTGTTGTAACTATGAATACTATTATTAACAGAGAAAAAAAGAGTCAAATTTAGGAGGGAGATGACCGGTACTAAAAGAGTACATAAATTGGCCTAGTTGTAACAAATGAATACTGTTCATTTTGAGAAATTTAAGTTCTTTAAACATTGGATCTGTGTGAGCATCACAACCACACCTGCTTACTATCCGTATCGCCCGTTTTCGTAATATTGTTTACCTTTTCAGGTTGCTTTTGTAAGTGGATCCCCAAACTAAATTATAGAAATAAAGATACGGAAGAACCATATAATTTTTAAAGTAAAATAATAATAATAATAATAATAATAATTTTAAAGTAGTGCTTAATAATAATAATAATAATAATTTTAAAGTACATAACGAGGTTTTAGAAAGGAAATAAGTGGATCTATAAATTGTACCAATAGATTTAGATATTTTATGCGCAACAAGCGATTTATGAGATATCCAATAAAGACAATCATCCAGTAAATATGAAACACCGAGGAAGAGGGTCTCATAGCTGAGTCTTTTTTGACGGGGTCTAAGCACCATAAACATAGTTTTGGATATATTAAGGGAAAGTTTATTTGCAGCAAACCAGGCTCAGAGAGCTTATTACGTTCACTGTTTTAGGTATTGTTCAAAGTAACAGAAATAAATAAGTTGGTGTCATCAGCAAGTGAAAGGGACTATAGGCGAGAAGCGTCAAAAAGGTCATTGACGTATATGATAAAGAATATGGGGCCCAGAATTGAACCTTGTGGGGTACCGCAGCGTATTACCCCAGGGAGCGATCTATGGCCGTCATATTCTACATATTGGGATCTTTGATAAAAATAGTTTTTGACCAATCCAACGCTAGGCCCCGGATCCCATAGTGTTGTAACTTGTCAAAAAGAATGTTATGATTCACGGTATCAATAGCCTTAGACAAATCAATAACTACTCCTGCTGCAAATTCTTTGCGATCAAGGGCGAGAGAAATTTTGTCATACAAATCAACTAGAGCAAGGGAAGTTGAGTTGTTTCTCCTGAACCCGTATTGATTACCATAAAGAATATTGAAATTGTTTAGATACAAAAGAATTCGATTGTAGATAATCCTTTCTAGGACTTTTGAAAAGCAAGGTAAAACGGAAATAGGCCTGTAGTTCGTAAAAAGAGTTTGATCCCCAGATTTAAAAATAGGGACAACAAGTGCAATTTTCATTTCCTTTGGAACAACACCGTGAGCGATGGATAAATTAATAATGTGAGTTGATGGTGTAGCTAAGCAGATTAGTTATGAATTGATTTAATGGTGGACATAGAAATTTTATCATGCCAGCAGCTTTACCCGGTTTGATTTAGCTGGCAATGTTGTTAATTTCTTCTTCTGTACCTAAGTTAAAGAAGATAGATTAGTGAAAATTTCTAGGGAGATAGTCTGTGTACGAAGATGTCACAGTGGAAGTTATTCGCATTGCTAGGCTAGGCCCAATATTAGAGAAGAATTGACAGAGTTTATTAGCAATTTCCATGGGATCACAAATTTCCTGGCCATCAATCTTAAAAGTCGATTTTAGTTTGGATTTTGTTTTTGTTCTGTTTATAACCTCTTTCAGTAGTCTCCAGGTGACATTAGATTTGGATGCCTCTAATTTCCTGTCTTAGTAGAGACGTTTGCAACTCTTAGACTGTGGTTAAGCGTAATTTTGTATCTCTTGTAGTGCACTTCACTCTGGTTAGACGGGTTGGAAAGATATTGCTTCTACAACTTTACTTTTTGATGGATTTGAGTAATCCTGAAGATATCCAAGGCTTATTCAAGCGACAATCAGATCGTTTTATCTTTTTGTATGAAAAACAATTGTCATAAATTTCCGCATACTTATTTACCAAGCTGCTGTGTCATTGTTGTGGGGGAGTATCTAATTTTCGCGGGTCGCGGGTAGATGTCGCGGGTATTAAAACTATTTTTACACTCACATATACCATTTTTATCAAAAAAATTGTGAAGTAAGTCGCAAAATATAAATATATATATATAGAAAAAGATAAAAAACAAGTTGGCTAGGCAAAAGAGATGGGTAATCCATCTTTTTCCAAGTTATTTGCCTCTGATTCACTAACACATGATTGTGCTATAATTTTTTCAGGGGGCTTCAGATTTGTCCACATAGGAGTATTGTTTACGCACAACAAACGAGGGCAAAAGTAAAACATTGTTTCGGTGACGAAATTGTGTTCAAAAGGAACGTGCAAGCCTTTGACGAAAACCGTTATTTCACCTTCTTTTTGTTCTTTCCTGCAGGCTCTACAGCGGGGCGTTACTCCTTTCTTTTTGGTTCTAACGCCTGCGTGCCAATACAGGTTTCCATTTCTATTGTCTTTTGATGAAATGTCTCGCACTTTTTCCCTTCTAGACCAGCTGACATTTTGCACGTTCTCCAGAAATTTATCCAATTTAGCCGAGCTCTTATCGCGTACATATGTTATCTTACCGTACAGCTCTTATCGTGGTTCCTTATTGTAACTGTTAGAAATTGTTTCAGAAAGAAAAAACGAAGTGGTAAGCAATTGCAGGGTTTTGTGAATGACCTAGAAATGGAATAAGGACTCTGAGAACTTTGTGAAAGCCCCTGCCTGGGGGTCTAAGTAAATATGAAATGCTGAATACTAGTTAAATAATTTATTAATTTCACGAATAAAAACATTAAACTGGGATTGGAATTTACCCTTCATCATTCATCCTTCCTTCACTTCTTTTACAATACTCTATTGCGACCATCCGTTTAAAACTGAAGCAAAATAATATGGCCATTAACTGTAGGTATACGTCTGAGACTGTTGACAATTTTATTGAAGTTAAAATCCATGTAAGTAGTCAACATATTTATCTGTAAATTTGTCAATTAAATCTATTACAATCATGCTGTATTGTATTAATATTCTGTTTAACAGAAACGCGACCTCGTGGTTGCAAGAATAAGACGTATCTGACCCCACCTGGGCCGCTTGATAAAATATTACCCAAGACCACCGTGCGCGCCTTGTTTCATCAATTGGGAACGCTTCCCATACCACAAACACATTTCTTACTTTTCTGAAATTCCTTATATGTTTACACGCGGAGGAACTCTAGGGTGCCTCCTCGGGAAAACCCGAGGAGGCAATAAAGAAGAGCCTTCGCTTTATCGATCGACAGGTAACTTTTCAAACGTTTTGTGAAATAATATCAGTAAACCGAAAAAGCGCACTGAAGTGTATTTTGATTTATTTCTCAAAACAAAAATTTTCAACGAATGAGGCGCAAGTGTCCAGTTCGTTTCCAGCAAGTTTTCATCCTTTTTCGCTAAACTTTGACAAGAATATTGCCCAATAATGTGGCAAAAAAAAGCAGTGTCAGGGAATTTTTATTTTTTACTTCCATCGAAAGTTATGAATATTTTAGCAAAGCTAATAGAGTACTAAAGTGTGACGTCACAAATATCTCAATTTTTGAAATTATGGGATTTATTAAGATGTTTGCAAAAAGCATGATGAAAAATGCCTACAGGCCAAAAATCAGCCTCTCATTTCAATTTTGGAGTGAGATATTGCAACTTTTACGCTCCAATGATTCCATACAAATCCTTCTAATTTTGTCTCTGTTCTAAACGTTTGGAACCGAGACAAAATTAGAAGGATTTGTATGGAATCACTGGAGCGTAAACGTTGCAATATCTCACTCCAAAATTGAAATGAGAGCCTGATTTTTGGCCTGTAGGCCTTTTTTCATCATGCTTCTTTGAAATGTCTCAATAAATCCCATAACTTTAGAAATTTAGTTTTTGTGATGTCATCACTTTAGTACTCTATGCTTGTTTTATAAACCGTTAAAGTTTAATTGCGTATTTAAAACAAACCAGACAAGTAATTAAAATTCCCCGACACGGTTTCTTAGATCAAGGTGTGAAGAGAACATAGTGGTGTCGCTCGGTTTCTCCCGTTTCATTCTGACTGGAAACGAACTCGGCAATTTGTGAAACTACATACTTTTAGAAATTGATCGCTACTTTAGGAAAGCTTTTTTTATTGCCTTAAATCAACTAATAATCGTAATCTATAATCCCTAAGCTTTCAGAAACGTTATTTGGGTTCTTATGAGACATCTGACCGTGAAGCAGCGACAGCGCGAGGTTGTCATTTGGGGTATACTGATACATTTAAAAGGACTCGGCAATGGTGAACAAATGTATTTGACATTATTGGTGTGTTTTTTTTTTCTTTGACCGAAGTATACCCTTATAAAGTTAAAGAATAAATTGTTTATTCGATAAACAACACAAGCAGGGAAAAATGGACATCTAACATCTTAAAAGTATGGATAATGGACCTTGACATCAAACGCACCAGTACAACTGGTTTGAACGCCAAACGTGTCTTAACATCAATCAAAATGATTTGTTCTGTTACTTTATTATATCTCTCAGTTAGTGCGCGCGCTGTGATTGGTCAATTTAGCGGGCCGTACTTCACTGTACGGCCCGCTAAATTCCAAAGTTTGTTTTGTCCGCTTGGATTCTTGGCCCGCGCGCTTCGCGCTTGGGCCATAAATCCGAGCGGAAAAACTCGGTCCGTAACTTACAGTACGGACCGAGAAAACGAGGTTAGTAAGAGGTATGTAACAAGACGCTGCTAGTAGCCTATACTCATGCACATCCGTATTATTGATAAATTTATGTCAGTCATCAATCTGCCATCAAGCATATTAACTTCAATTTACAAATAAGCCCGTTCTGTGTTTATATCAACGCGTGTTTATCGTACCAGGTAGGAGTAGTGGGATTAAGTAGATTTATACGTATCGTCCAATCATAGTGGGACTCTATTGTCTTATGTCATGGTGCCTCTCACGTGTTTTTTTGATAGGCAGGAAAACAATTCCCCTAGCCCTAAAACAATGGAAAAGTTACCCACGGAGGTCCATTCAGAGAAGCGGTTTAGGAGAGCTGCTATGCACTAACACGCAATAAACTGTCTTCTGTGCTCTGGGGTTTTTTTCTTTGCTTCAATTTCCACTGTCAAGTGGTTTGGTCATATTTTATTACACTAACATGAAATCGTGTTCAACCATGGTGTCATGTAATGTGTAACCACTGACAATCCAGTTTAAGCTTTCAAAGAGTCTGGCTTAGAAATAATGTTGAAATGTGTTTGTATCCAAATGATTTTGGTTTTTGTGGTGAGACGTTTGTTAGCACGAAATCATTGCCCCATTTATATGATCAATTAAGTGAATACTTTAGTTTTCGCCCGGAACTTGCTTTTTATTCATGTCTGGTGATAGGCGTAACAAAAATACAGACATTGTAGGGAAAAAGTAATGCAAGGAAAAATCAGCATTTTACAAAAATTTACAGAGAATCACCCGCGGTGAATATCTCGATCAGTATGCTGCCGTGCTGACACGTTAATTAATGATTTGAAAAACTAATTCCTTATTTGTAGGTTGTGGCCGGCGTTGTGGATACGTAATATATTGTAGACAAACTTCAGAGGGTAAGCTTTGAATGCCACGAAGACTTGGTTTAATTAGTCGGATCAACTAAAATGCTTGTTATATAGCATGCAGCTATAGAGGTTTTTTACTCGGATATCCCAGGCAAAGCATGCTCAATAGGCTGTAAATTTTTCTGCAATAAATTTATTGTGAAACCGTTGATAACACGGAAATGCTACAAATCCTGATCAGAGCTACGTTTAATCAGTTATTTATCTATTATTTTGTTTTGCTTTATTTCCTACGCCGAAAGGAATCTCCACTACCGAACGAGATGACATAGACACCACAGCAGCTGAGAGCAATTACAGGCAGGACCAGTGTAAATAGAAAACAGAAGAAATTCAACTTTTGCATAAACAGGACTGAGATATACAACATACAGTAGGGGATCGGATGAAATAGCGTATGAATATTTAAACGAAAAGGTCACCAAAGGAAGGCACTGAAGCATTATGCACCATTCACAAGTCGCGTTTTTAGCCGGTAAGTTAAATTGTTAGATTTTGAATTTGGTGTTATAATCTGAGAAAGATCTTTTAATCTTTGACGTGTTTAAATCCAGTAGAGATGGTGTGTGTGTTTTGTCTTTTTTTTTCTTTTGAACGGCGGCACCCTTCGGTGTCTAGACAACGCGGAGCTTCTTAATGAAACCGTTGTCTAACCCCAGAACAGATTTATTTTATTATCTAAATTCACTATGAAACGCTGAAAATTGAAAATACCTCCAAATTTCTGTTTTTTTTCTCTCATCTACATGTGTACTCATTTCCCGTTTTCAATTCTTGGGCCATTTTGCTTTCCTTTAATCAACTACTTATTCAGTATTTTTAATTTGTAGTTAATTATTAACCTGCTCTCTATTGAATGGAGGAACGTTTATTATCGTATTTATGATGTTTGTTTCCAACAGGATTTTCTGCTTAAGTAATAAACCTTTTAAACAATTGTCAAAACTTCCACTGGATAACACGGAAAGTTTTTTTTCCATTTAATAATTACAATTTTATCAAAATCCTCGGTGTTTTTAAGCACTGTATCTTTTACTGATAGTCTGAAATTCTTAGTACTCAATATCCTTACCTAAGGACATAATTTTTTCTTTTGTCAGCTGTTTGCAACGAAGGAAAAATCCTGTTTTCTTTGTTTTATTATAAATGTCCAACGATATCAGCAGAAATCTTGCGGTGTCTTGATGTAAACAAACAGTATTTTTAATCAACATTTCAGATAAGAATAATATTCGATTTAAAGGGAGGAATTGTGATTTAAGCTTTGTCTTTTCGTGTTTATGGCAGCTGTTCCCTTAAATCTTTTTATTAGCCCTGTATTCGGCAACTACACCTCACTCACCTGATATGGTTGTTCGGCTTTGAAAAACATCAGATGGTAAGTTTCCCTACTTTTGTCAGATTTTCTGTATTGCGTCATATTTGACCTAGCTCCCATCAATCAAGCAAGTCATGGATTACAGCAATCAATATTCGTACCGCATATATGAAGCATCGGGAAGATTCCGGTTTTTTGCACCTCCAGCAATTCGCCAATGATAAGTTATAATTGTTCGCATTGTTGCTCAAGGAACTTGACATTTTTACTGGAAAAGAAGCAGAGAGAAACAAATCAAGCCTTTGCTAATGTTGATAATAGTGTTTCAGATTGAGAGGCAACAAATTTATGCGTGGTACGTGATAAACTGTTCGATTATCAGATCAAACACTGAGAAAGAAGTTACAAATACTACACTTGGCGGAATATATATTTATTTTTTACGAACTTCTGAGCAAACAAACCATCCGCGGGCTTACAGCATGTATGTAAAAAGATGAACCACCAACCTACAGATAGACTAAATCAGAGGAACGATAATTAAAAAAAATATTCTCTGAAATCAAGATAAATATTTCAAAGGCCACTATTCACCGAGATTGAAAAGAATAATTGTTTTGGTATGAACTCATGAAGCAGTGACATTTCTCGGAAACAATTGAAAAGCGAGAACAGACACCGGCCATTTTTTTTCCACCAAAACTTTCGTACACAAGGATTAACCAGAAGAGTTTCAAGTACCTAAGTAATAGTACCAGTGCCCGAGTTTCTTTCAAAATTATCCTCAATCAAGCGAGTCTACCAAATGAGATAAACCAAAAACTCGTGAACCCAAAATACTTGCCACATTCGTAAGTAAAAAATGTGTATTTTAAATGGCAGTTCCCTTTGGCACAGGATAACCAAGGAATTCACTCAGGTTTCGTGTATGTAGCATTTTTTCTTATCAGCAATTGTTTTAAAAGCTTTTTACATAAAATAATGGTGTTGGAAGAACCGTGGTCTCAATCAGACAGTGACTTTTTGTTTAATAACAAGTATTTCACGAACACTTTATTCAGTTTAACACAGGAATTCTGGAATTTTTACAGCTTCAGGAAGAACGGCCAAGCTAAACCTATTTACAGCGTACAGAACAAAGATATTTGGTAAAAGATTTTCTTGTATTTTTGTTGTTATTTCTCACGTTCGATGCGAATCTTTTCAAACTTTTACACTTAACACTATCATAATTTTTAGAGCACTCACCTACCTTATTCTCACTTTTTTCCGCGATTACCACTCGCGATTTAGAGATTTTTAAAAATTCGCCAAATTTAATACTCCCCAAGAATAAAATCGCGACATTTGTCACTATAGAATATCAGTAGATTAATTAAATTCGAGTTGTTGCTTTTTTGTTGTTATTCCAACATGCCTCAGTTTCACGTTTAGGAGTTTCAAATTGATTTTGTCCATCAGTTATCTTCCACTGCATTACACTTGCTGTCCAAACTCGGGCCTCTGCCAATACGTTCTTCAAAATCTCACTTGGGCATTCGACAAACTTGTCATATCTTGCTTTGTTATAATTTTTTCTTATATGTGTCTGGTATTTTGCTAGTTTTTCACCGTCGCTGGTGCTGACTGTATTTTACTTTCACGTGAATTTCAAGCCCACTTTGTACCTTGTGTTTTGTTATGTTTATAGCTAGTTTTGTATGCTGTTGTATATAATAATATTGCTCATTTATAAGCTACATCACAGTTAAAGAATAGAAAGAGTAAAACGCTCAAAATATGGCTCTTTCCGCGAAATTTAGGGATAATAGGGTGCTTCATGCCGACTGGCATGAAATTGATAAAATGCCAGCTACGATCAATATAAATAATGAATAGCTCGATTATACTCAGGGCTCAGTGATGCCATGTTCAGTCAGGTTGTAAGTTTACTCAACTGTCAGCTGGTGGACTGGCACTGTACTTTTTAAAATTGTTTACAAACCTCTTTTTCTTGTATCTACCGGCCTCTTGTGGAACCCGTACATACGTTGTTGTCACGTGTGTAAGTTTGCCCGAAAGTAACAAAATCTTTCGGCAAATAATCGCAGTTCCTCGGATTCTCTTCGTTTCAGTCGTCGATTCTTTTCTCCAGGCTCCGATATCTTCCAGAGGCGTTAGCTCTGCTTCGCTTGTAATCTTCGACGCTTGTGAAGGTAGTCGCTATTTTCTATATTTTTCTTCTTCTTGCTCCAAAAACCAGGCACAGTTTTCACAAATGTGTGAGATTATTTTTCTTCAGTTTAAAACGTCTTCATTGTTAGCTGGGCATACAGTCCTAGACTGCCTATTTTTTTTCTCTGTTGCTATCAAATGAAAATATTCAGTGTTCTTTCATCGAAACTGCGCACTTGTGATACAGTGTATATTGAAATTAATATAAAAGTCGGTTTTCAGATGATAACGTGAATTACCAAGACGTCTCCGGATTTCTGCTTTCCACCACAACTGATATCACAGAGCCCGCAGGTGTTTTATGATTTGTAGCTATCATGTTACAGAGAATGTTAATTACCTCAAGCCCTCTTACTGTATCTGTAGAAGTTACATCGTTATGACATTGTATTTAACATTTGTCCAGGAAAATTGCCTGTGATATCGCCTGAACTACTTGAAATCAGGGGCTTTTACGCAAGATAAATATTTTGTACCGAATGATGATAACAAAACAGGGGGCGAAACTCATAAAACGCCGCGGGATATCTGTGATGTGCGTGTGCCCAGTAATTACACCGTGATCATAATTGAGGAGTGATAGAAGGTGTAAAATAATAAATCCTTTTCTTTTGTAGATATAACAATGAAAAATAATTGACATCGTGCCTACTTTCAATCTTTAATGAAATGTCTTGTACATAAATTCTTTTTTGCACCGTGACAAAGTCCAGTGGCCACCGGGACGCTCCTAACCACTGATTGCTTAAACGCTGCGTCCTCCTTTTATGTTCTACACACAGCCAATGAACAGCTGTCTGTTTCCCCCCAACTACCAGCAAATCCAAAGAATCGCGACACAGGTTCAGTGGATAACTAACTAGCATGCAATGCGGTCAAAGCATTTCAACGTTTTCCTCAAAAGGCTTGTGAAAGATCTTAATTGTCTTTGGCTTTAGTTCTGTGTCGCTGATATGTAGTTGTGTAATGCTCCCTAATAATGCTATCAGTGTGTGGCAGATATGTTTTGCATATTACAGGACTCAAAGACCAGTGTTTTGATTACAACTAATAGTTATTTTGATGCAATAAGCCCCGTAACTCTCAGCGGCAAGCAACTGTTCGTTGCAATTTATTTCCTAAATCAAGAAAAATTCGCCCTTTTCGTAATGCCTCCCACTGAAATGCAGGTGAAATGGCTTAGACAATTTGAATTTATATTAGTCCTACCGTAATTATTATTTATTGAATATCTCGCTGAAATTTTTTTTGCATAAATCATGCTAGCTCTTACTTAGAAATCAGCTCCTAACTGTAATGGATTCATGAGAGTGTTTTATGGACATTTGGTGTTAGGCTTTTATCAGTTCTGTCAAATAGACCGCATTGACATATTTGAATTGTAAATCATATTCAAACACTCTAAGAAGTATGTGGTGATGAGATGAAAAGACAAGATACGCTACGCCAATAAAATCACTATTATTGACTAAATGGATTTCACTCTGAATGATGCATTAGCACACAAACAAGCTCCTTCCATTGAAGCACCCTGTCAGTAAACTCAAGGTACATAGTCACGGCTCTTCAATAACTATAAGACAGATTATTGTCCTGTTAGAGCTTGGAGGAACGTGGCAGGCGCTTTGTCTCACTGCCTGGTCGCACCTTATACCACTCGGTGGCTACACTGAGCATTATTTATTATAAGTGTCGCACTGTCGCGATCACTATTTCTGAGTTTCATTTAGACTTAAAAGTTTCTTTTTTTGAAAGTCAATGCATCTTAGATACCTTCCATTGTTACGGTCTTAAAGTTAGAACCATGCATTGTTAGTGAAAATTAGGAGTATGCCTCGTCAACGTAGTAGTATCATTAGCTTTCCTTTGAGTAATTCCAAAATATTTATCCAGTTAGCACTTAAACGCTACAGCTAAAATTAAATAGTAAGCTGGGTAAACAATACCGAAGGACATATATTGCTGTAGAACTGTCATTGATTCACTATTATGACCCGGTAGATTTTATTTTCTAACTCCTGCAGTTTAAATCGCATTTATATTTTAGCCAGAAACTTTTTTACTGCCTAAATTGCACTGAAGCCAGAATTTAAGCAAAATAAATGAACATGATATATGCAAGCTTACTTAGCTTCTGGTAAGTTAAGTAGAGTTAAAGCTGGTTGCACAGTTAGGACTGACTGCCTCATCTTGGGCTTTTTTTCCCTGACAAATTGACGTTTGCAGCCTTGGTGCTTCGTCAGAGCAAACGCTCTACTATTTAACCCGTTTGATAACCCCTATTTTGCGTAAAGAAATAAGACGGCATCACTTATATAATACATTTTTTTGGGATCCTCGGTTAAAGTACTATTTATTCTTCTTTTTAGGACGTGATTCAAAGAGTCAGTTCATTGTCAGATACACAAAGTGAAACATGGTTGCCCTAGTGTTTATGATATTTGCTGTCATCACTGGGATTATCTGTGTCACAAGTACTGTTCTAAACACTCTTGTATGTCTGGTGTTTTTTAACAACAAACGCTTACTGACCCCACCCAACATATTCATTGTTAGTGTGGCCGTCTGTGATCTGCTATACTCGGTCACCTGTCTACCCCTGCTAGTGGTGGCTAACCTTTACGGTCGGTGGATCTATGGACTCACAGCCTGTCGCGTCACTGGTTTTGTTGCTACGTTATCAGGATTGACATCCATTGTCCATCTGGCAGCTGCCGCGTATGAGAGATATATCGCCCTGGTGTTCCCTATGAAGAGGAACACAACTTTGATGACCAGACGAACTGTCTGCTACTCTCTTGCGTTGTGGGTGTATGCTTTGTTTTGGAGCGTAGGCCCATTATGTGGTTGGTCAGGTTATGAACCGGAAGGGATTGGAACTAGCTGTTCAGTCAGGTGGAAGTCACGTGATGCCGTGGACATGTCGTATAGTGTTTCTCTCATCGTTGCTTGTTTTATATTTCCAGTTTCCATCATGTTGTTTTCATATTCAAAATGCTGTGTGGAGATATACAAAGCAAGCCGACGGGCAAAGGAGACATGGGGAAAGTCCTCGCCCTACACACGAAAAACCTTTCAAATAGAGCGGAAGATGGTATTGTTGTTTGCCGTGATGACCGCGGCTTATCTGGTGGCCTGGACGCCTTACGCCGTTGTATCAATCATGGCTATATTTGGCGGACCTGGTATCATTAGTGACGTAGTAGCGTCAATACCCGCCTATATTGCCAAATCGTCGACTTGTTTCAATCCCATTCTTTACGCATTGGTGTTCAAAAGGTTGCGGCAACAGATGATTTCATTATTTCGAAGACCCAACATTAATTCACGTAAACTATCCAGAGATTACACGGCAGAAGTACGCCATCAAGAAACACGGAAAACATCTAATCACTGTACTGCTGTTTATCTTTGACTGTTGAATGTCTTTAAGACCTTCAATTTAATGAAAAATGGTAGGGTTGTGGGATGTGGCTTGAAATGACAACGTCAAAATGTAATAAGGGTAAGTTGAAGCCAACAGGCTTGGTAGCAACAGGGTTTTATCCCTTCTACCACTGTCGCCTCGGTGACCATATGTGTGGCTTCAACTTACCCTTATTATATTTTGATGTCTTCAATTTCATGACTTACGGAATCACAAATCCTTTATTGATCTAAATTGATCTAAATTGATCTAAACATTAGATCTAAACAAGAATTTAACATTAGAGAGCTTTTGCCCGCGATTAGCGAGGGCTATTCGAGGCGGGCAAAAGAGCAAAAAACAATTTAAAAGTCAATTAATACTGTCTACAGAACAAACCTAGAAGCAATCTAGTTTGTCGTGTGGTTTATAGGCAGAATGATATGGGGAGGCGGACTATAGTCAATATTGGGAGTAACATACAATGTTATGATTTTGAGAATTGTACTCGTATATCAGAAATTCTGATGTAATCGTCTTTATTCTTAAGGATTTCAAAAAGTTTATTCTTTATCTTTCTTATTCTTATCTTTATCTTATAGAATCTTTATCTATAAGAAATTAAGAATCCACAAGAGAAAGAGTCTCCATGTTTTGTTCGGTACATTTTGAGACACTGTTTAACTATTCAACATCGGGATTCAGTGACTCGGGCAGGCCTTTAGATAGAACGTTAGTCTGCAGTCCTTAGAATGCGGTGCAGGTGGATGGGCCGCCGATGTGAAGGGCAGGGTTTGTTATGAAAGCAAGCCTAAGATCTTTAGGGTATAACAAGATAGCATAGGGGACAAATACGCTGGGATATGGATGAGATTTAGTCAAAGATAAGGTCCCCTCCGTTGACCGGTATAGCGGAGGATAGTGTCCACGACATAGCAACAATTAAAATGGTTTTCTGAGATAAACCAGCAAGTCAGAAAACCTCCCATTAATTTTTGCATTGAACATGTTTGGAAGAATAAGAAAAACATGTGGAAATCTGACCGCGATTGCGAATGCTGGTAACAAATTCATTGATTGGTTGAAATCATTTTATTTAAATTTTGACAGTCTGTCATGTTACGTTTTCCTTCTATCTTGGTAAGAAACGTTGCACCTGTAAATACTGACTCTAAATACTTGACGTCGTCCGTTGCCATAGTCACACACAATTAGGTTGGTTTCTATTGCAAGGCCTGCGGGGTAGCTTAGTTGCCCATCACCAGACCGTTCACGGCCAATGTTACTAAGAAACGTTCCCTGCTTGTTTTACACACTGACGGAATCAGCGCTGTGATGTGGCACGAATAACTTTTCCCGGTGATAAACAGAAAACCAAAGGGCACTCATCACGTGATAAGGGGTTCAACGACAGCTGTAACTCTGTCCAGTCAATAGCTTAAACGTACTGCTGACGATTGTTGTCCTAGTTCCTGGTTGCAAATATTCTGCGTTGTCATGTTATCATTTTTGTCAGAAAAGCACTTTTCGAAATTTGGTTCTTCAAACGTTGAATGAATTGTCATGTTGACTTCCTGTTTTGATAGTCAATACTTTTGTTCAACTTTCGTCTCTGACAAACTGGAAACCGCACTGACATCTATTTCTAGTTATGGCTGGTTTCCATATGATCGCAGACGGTCGCAAACGATCAGGGATCGCAGGCGATCGCAAAGAGATCTTTCAAATGTCAAATGTACACGCGCACTGGGGGTTAACTTGCAACAAACAATAAGTTGGACGTCGAGGAGGAGCTTTTGCTGCAAGCAAATTGATTTCTTCTTTTAGTCCTGAAGCGACATCATAGTCAGCTTCAAAACTGTCGATAAATGAAATTTCTCGCCGATTTTTTCCCAGCTGTTAGCCTTTTTGTTTTTGCCTTTGAAGTCCTTACTGTTACGGTGGTAAAGGCACTCATATCGTGCAACTAGCTCCATACATTCCTCGTTATTAACGTTACTTTCTTTGAATGAACGTTGCTGCAAACGAACATTCGAGCTTTCTTGCCAAGAAGCATTGGGGACTTTAAGATCCAAGACGCGACGGCTTTTATGACGCGGTGACCGGGCCAAAGCTTGGAACGAAGACGGCGTTGTAAGCGGGAAGTTTAAGATATTCGACGCGATGGGGTCAATATCAGTACATTAATCTGTACTTGAGGTTTTGACGAAGAAACAAATCAAAGTAGGACTATGGTGAACTCGTGGATATGTTTACAAAACAGAGAAAAAAGAAATAATTTTAAAATTAACGAGGGAGCTGAGTAGCTTTTTGAAATAAACATACAGTGAGTACATGACGCCAATCATTTGACTACACTAGGCATCAGTTATAAGGCAGGTGGCAAGCATACAGTGGTTAAAAAATTTGCTAACTTAACATAAGGGTACAGGATTAAATGGCACCGAAACCAAATGTAGTTCTGGTATCCTGCTGCTCACTGTCTGTGAGTTCGAAGTTTCTAACACATGTAACAGGGTCCTTCTGAATAAGGTCTGAATTTTGTTGCCATGACATTGTCAATTTTATCATCATTATAGTTTTTGTTGTCTACAAGTCTATTCAATGTATTCAACAGAAATATCCACCTTGATTCTGCAGCTGATAATGAACAAAACCATGTAGGACAGCCCAGCTGACGAATCATACCAAACAAGTCTTTCTTGCATTTTTGCAAAGTATGTTAGTGATGATCTTAAAATCCTTAAGACTCTCAATCCTTTATCAAGTTGAATTAGTTTATTTACATTACCATCTCATTTTAGGTTATCAGTGGTATATATATTCAGGGTTGCACTTAAAAAAAATCACACTTTCCATCATTAATACAGCAATACATCTTTGTTTTTATCCTTATAACTTCTTGTTTTTACAATGTAAATATGATGAGTCACACAACAGTAAGCAAAACAGGTAAGCCTATTTTTCCAACATGTCTACTTCAACACAATCTAGTTCACTTCAAGGTAAATTCGGAAATCAATACACAGAAAACTTTTCATTGTAACGGCTTGTGGTGTATTGTATATAATATAACGCTTAATACATTTTCTACATGACTTACTCTTTTCGAACCCTTTAATGACTTTCTTACATTGTAATGTATGCGCCTCCATATTAAATGGTAAGCGTTGACATACTTCTTGACCGTCCCAATACTTCTCCAACTCCATTCCTGTTCGTACTAACACTTAAATCAGTAGAAACGTCCTCCATGCGATGTTTCTTATCCAGGTTGGCCACAGAAGTTCTTCGGTTTCACATCATGGATTCGTCAATTTATTCTGTTTTCAGTAGTAGTTTCGTTCAATAACGAGTACTCATTTCGCTCATATAAGTTCTCATTCAAGTGCTAATTTCGCTCTATGAGTTCTCATCAAAGCTTACTACATTAGCAAGAGATTTTCTCATCTTCAGATCACTTTCGAGCCAACTGTAATTCATATACTGCTTGATGTCGGTCGATGTCGGAAAAGCGAATAGTTATCATCTGTTCACGTTTAGCGCCTGGCCGAGTAAAAGGCTCATGAAATTCAGTCTCCAAGTTGGTTATTGTCCTAACTGGAAACATTTAAACTCCTTTTGATTTTAGTAAGACCGCTAATGAGGCCCTGTTAGTGAGGTTCTTTATGTCGCGCGTCTGAGTTTCAAACCTTTTCACGTCGCAATTTCGGAAGGTCGAAGGTCGCTGTCGTAATTTCCCGTGAGCGGCTCGTCGTTCGTCGCCATTTCAGGTCCTTTATGTCGCCGTTTCAAGGCCATGTTGCTTGTCGAAATTTACCCCTAACAGGGCCTCGCTAATCGTCCTCTTAAGCTACAAAATCATTACAAACTCTGGCAACGGTACGATACACTTTCAGCGTGAACTTTCATCAACAGACTTCCGTGACTTCGGTCACGACAATTGTCGTCTTCATATCGGTGCCCCCGAGTTCTATCCGACTAATTACGAAGATGTCTACACTGGAGTGAGTGAGTGAGTGAGTGAGTGACAATTTGCATATCGGAGTCCCCACAAAAACTCGCAAATACGCTTCGCGTATCCACGAGTTAAAAATGGCTTCCTTCCAAAAAATTCAAGAATTACTGTTACTTTTCTTGAAGGAGCAAATTATAGACGACGAAGAATTTTCAGTGCTTTACGCGGCGTTTGCTCCACAAAATCTCAGTTCCATTTCAGCACTCGGCTTACGAGAAATTTTCCCTCGAAAACAAAAATTCTGCCGAATGCAAAGCTGATTTTCGCGTCGATAAAAGGGATTTCGCGTTACTTGTTGAAGCCTTAAGAGTTCCTCCCATCTTCAAGTCCTCTAATGGAACAATCTGTGAAGGAACCGAAGGCCTCTGTATCGTGCTTAAGAGGTTCGTTGTTCCGAAATGATGCCAATTTTTGGTGTGACGATAAGTTTTTTCCCTCGAGACTGTGAATTTCTGACCGAAGGGAGAGTTGGCCTGAGAACTGGGGGATCTAACTCCGGGGAGCAGCACTTTGCCTGTGGGAACGGCCTGGGAACTGGGGGATCTAACTCCGGGGAGCAGCACTTTGCCTGTGGGAACGGAAACCCGTCTCGAGGTACACGAGGATCTACTTCAAGGGTCTTCACTACGGACGAACTTAACTTCCAACGGTAGTTTATTCTGCACTCGTTAGCGTCAACGATGTAATCAATGTAAACGATGTAGTCGAAAAACGTTTACAATGTAGCTTGCTTATATGAGGAACTTAGGTACAAAGTACAAGTGATGTTGCCAGCCAAGTAATTACATTCACGTGAAGACTGTTAGAGTTTTTAGTAAAGTAATCACTGAATTGGCAAAGTCGCACACTTATAGCATTATTTATGTAAACGTATTGTTATGTCTGAGGTGGCCTCAAATATAAGCCTGGTGGTTTCTAGAGGTCACCTCGCCATACATTAAAGCAAGTTTGATAATGTATTAAGAAGAGAGGCAAAAAATAAATGATGATTCAGTTCTGCACTATTTCGCTATTTTTCTGCATGAAATGTAATTGTAATGAGTTTATGTAATGTGATGTAATGTATTGAAATGTATGTCTTGTAAATTGTTTGCAGGCCCCCATTTAAACCAGCCTACGCTGAATTGGGTGGCCTGTTGAAATATTGCATAAATAAATAAATAAATAAATAAATAAATGAGGACAATATATTGGAATTTGTGAGTGGTAGTTACATATTGATCACTTATGGGAGTGATATCGACACTCCATTAGCCGTCTACTGCTCAAGTTGTTTTTTTTTCAGTAAATCAGTTTGAGGCCGGCAGCTTCTGTATTCACAACTACAGAGATGTCACGGGAAAGTTAATATGAGTGCGCAGTACTTTCCATTCAGCAAACATTCCGACCTGAAATTTCAAAATTTCCATACTCTTGTTGCTGCTTAGTTTGTTCCAGCAAGATTTCCATCATATTCTGATGCTGTTTCTTGCCTGATCTTCCCGTTTACCCTCAACTTCAACTCCATTTCTACGAATTTTTTGCTTTGGTTTCACATTCTCCTCATCATCATTCCGCTGCCTTTTCCACACAAGCTTTCTTGAGCTCTGTTTCTCATTTCCCCTGCTTTTGGATTGTCAACTTTCTTCTTTTCGTTTTCCATGGTGTCTTCAGCTACAGCTTGTTTCTCGGCTGTTTCTTCCAGAGCCTTTTCCACCTCTCTCAAGTCACATTCAATTCCACTTGCCTTCTGTTCGTCTTTCATCTTTGCTTTAAATTTCTCGCTCAGCAGTGTGTATCTTTCTGTAAAGGATTTCCTTCAAACGATAGAGCGAACTGGGGCAATTTTTTTCCAGATCTAACCTCTAGAAATGCTTCCCTTTTTGTTAAGGAACGGGTTGTTGTTCATCAAGTACTAAAATTTCTTGACACAAGCAATTGTTATGCTCCTCCGTGCACTCCATGTTTGATATGAAAAACCATAATATCTTGTTTAAGCAAACTCAAACAAGCTCGAGTAAATTACCTAGATTAAATTTCTGGTTTAGCTTTGATATTCATTAAGAAGGATAATGAATTGAAAACAACTTACTGGACTGTTTTCTTTGAACTCGTTTCCATTGACACGAACAGAGTAGTGGGATCCTGCCGCTCCTAGCCAACCTCGTAAGTAAATTAAATAACGATAAAAAATTTAGCGAGGTATAACCAGACCCCAAATGAAATCTGCATAACATGAAACCAGAATCAACTGGAAATAACCCCCCTTCCCACCCATCCCACCCCAGTTTTGCATAAACTTAACATAAAATGATAAAAGTGTATTACTTATAATGCCTGTTTAAAGTTTAAAACAATTATCAGCCAATCACCATTTTTATCCTAAATTTCAAAAATGCCGCTTTGAAACAGAAGTTTTTAATATTAAAAACCCGCTTTATTATCATATTACTGCCTATTAAGATGAAATTATAAAGGTCCTCTACAATTTTGTATCAAAACTGAAAGCCTCTTCCCATTTTTCAATAAATTTAAATTATGAGTCGATATTAAATAAACCAAAGTCTCAATGATGGACAATCGATGGAATTTCTTGTGCAGGTTTTGATGAGTTTGAGTTTTACTTAAAAATCGCACATCCTGGTTACTATCTGGATAGTTTGGACATAATCATACCCCAAATCAATATATAATTGTTCTCTTGTTTCTGGGTCTATATCATCTGTAAAATCTTTAATACTGAAGTCGTTATGACTTATAATAGCCCTCCGGTTGTAAGTCCAATAGATACTGTCTCCATAGTTTGTATCTTCCACTAATTTAAACTTTGATCGATCAGCATTTGGATAAAGTGAAAAAACGTATTAACCAATGTTTCAGTTTCACCTAGTATGTCTAAAATATTTTCGACTTTTACTAATTTAACTGAATTTAAATCATTCCTTAATTTTGGTACTAATTCAGATATTTATAACACCAAACGGTGATGGATAATCATCATTAGCAATATAATGCCAATTTCCGCCATCAAACCATTCAAGCCAATCTTTAATTCCTAATTTCTTAATTCTAAACTTAGATAAATCAGCTCTTGGATAATTATTTTTAAAATAGTTCCATAGTTGCATATAGCGGTTTAATGATTATATTTTTAATAACCTAAATCTTGTAATAATTTTAAATAAATCTTGTATATTCGTCTATGTCATCTGAAAATTGTTTAATACTTAAGTCTTTTTCGTTTATAATAAATCTTCGATTATAAGTCCAACAAACACTCATAATCAATGTCATTAACATTAATTAGCAATTAATGAATGACGCTGACTAGGATATGAAGAATTAAGGATCACACCCACCAGCAATATAACAAAACAACAAAATAACACAAGCTTGTCCCCAGGTCTTCTCGGTTAACGGTGCCTTAAAAACGCAGCATTTTTGACGTCATCAAAATAAAAAAAATCAAAATTCTTCCAAATTTGGTCATCAGTAACAGGTTATGGTGAATTAAACGTGAGCTTTTAGCCAATCAGAATCGGGGAAATATTTTGAATGAATAATAAAAATTGTTAACCAACGATGACCTTTTCTCCAATGTATGACCTCATTACCAGTATTAACTGAACTTCCGAATTCAAAACCTGAGTCTGCTTTTGGATATTGTCGATGGAATTCTTCCCTGACGCGTGTAGCGCCTTGAGTTAACCCCAAATCAATATTCAACTGAGCCTTTTGATCTTCTGTAAAAGTTCTAACGAATGTATCGATTGGTTTATCTTCTCCAAGTAAAAATATGAATTCATCCCAATAATTCCACTTTATTTTGAAATGATACGTATTGGAATTTTGCTAAATTAGCTCCTGGATATGTTTTTTTCAAATTTTCCCACAAATCCATTGTAATTGGTAACGTTAGATAGTTTTAATAACTTAAATCTCGGTATAATTGGGCTCTCGTTTCTGGATTTAAATAATCGGAAAACGATTTTAAGATATTGTCGTTGGTTGATATGATTTCACGTCTATTGTATGTCCAATAAATACATCTGAATTCAGATTGGATACATTGGATACATTGAAAAGTAAATCTACCCCATGATGCCTAATATCAATCATTTCATCGTTTTTCCGGCCTAATATCAATCATTTCATCGTTTTTCCGGTTTCTTAATTAATTTTTTAATACCTAAATCTATTTTCAGTAGTTCTAAATTTTCACCTGAAACCCGGTTGAATTGAATTAGTGGTTTTGGTAATTTCATAATTGAACCAGCAAAAACCAGCAACCAATGATCATCACCAAGATGCCAATAGACAATTCCAATGTCGGTTCCTCTGAATTCTCCAAACTTAAACTTAGATACATTAGCATCTGGATATTGGTTATTTTAATTCTTTTCGTTTAAATTTTTCAAAATCGATAAATCCAAATTTAACGAGGGGGACATTGGGGGGTACCCAATACCGCAATACCGTGAGGAAAAAATGCAAATACCGAAATACCGAGTGCAAAATCTACAAAATACCGATACTGCACTTTTAATCGGCCACGCTTAAAGTTGTATCCACCTAGTGCGTTCAGTTATCTCTCTTATGTTGGTATGTGCCGATGTTTTCGTATCAAAGAAATTTTTGTTGAGCAACAATGATATGAAGCAAATCACGATTGGTTTGCTATGATACGCGAACTTCGGAGCTAGTTATGACGAGAAGTGAGAACACCTTGACTTCAACTGAACCGCAATACCGCGAAATATGTTTTTTTACCGATTACCGTCAGTCAAAACGACGAAAAACCGCATACCGTAGGGCTACCGCATACCGCAATACAGTAGCTTGGGACTTGAATTACCGAAATACCGCCTGAACTGAAATAAGCTCAATACCGTAAACCCCAATGTCCCCCTCTTTAACCATCTGCTTTAATTTTTCTTCGTCGTTTAAAGGTTGAGGAATTATTCCCAAATCTACTCTAAGTTGTAAAATTTTGGTCATCGGTTAAAAAGTCATCTAGTATACGACTCACCGCAAAAACGCTCTGAAAAAAAATTATTGTATAAGTAGCTGGATGGTAATGATACATAATTGCATAATCCCCTCGTCTTTTTTGATAAGTAAATTTTTTTAAATTTGCATTAAGATACTTTCTGATAAACTCATCCCTTAACATCATATAATAAACTAACAACTAAAATCTTTAAAAACAATAATACTCGAAACAACATACATTGCATTTTAATTTACCATAACTTGACTTTACTGTTTCTGGAATTATGCATTTAATACATAATACCAGGAGCCATTAATGGGCTGCTGTTTAAATTCAGTTAAATCAGTAAAAAGTCGAAAATATTTTAGACATACTAGGTGAAACTGAAACATTGGTTAATAAGTTTTTTTCACTTTGTCCAAACTATCCAGATAGTAACCATGATGTGCGATTTTTAAATAAAACTCATCAAAATCTGCACAAGAAATTCCATCGATTGTCCATTAAAACTTGGGTTTATTTAATATTGACTCATAATTTAAATTTATTGAAAAATGGGAAGAGACTTTCAGTTTTGATACGAAATTGTAGAGGAGCTTTATAATTTCATCTTAATAGGCAGTAATATGATAATAAAGCGGGTTTTTAATATTAAAAACTTCTGTTTCAGAGCGGCATTTTTGAAATTTAGGATAAAAATGGTAATTGGCTGATAATTGTTTTAAATTTTGAACAGGCATTATAAGTAATACACTTTTATCATTTTATGTTAAGTTTATGCAAAATTGGGGTGGGAAGGGTGGGAAGGGGGGTTATTTCCAGTTGATTCTGGTTTCATGTTATGCAGATTTCATTTGGGGTCTGGTTATACCTCGCTAAATTTTTTATCGGCTAGGAAATTTATTGGATAAATTCTTTTGAAATGGCTTTAGGAAAAGAAATTTACTCAAGTTTTAGGCAAAACGGCAAACACTTCGTTTTGATGTCGCAGACAACACAGCTACGGCGGGAAATTTTGCGCGACGGCTACCGGAAATATGCAAGCAAATATTTTCAACTTTCGCTCGCCGTCGTAGACTATGGGGCGCCGTTTGTAAATTTATTATTTGACCAATTTTGGGAGGATTTTCTTATGATTTACTTCATTATTTATGATAATTTAGCTCTTTGGTTAAATCATCATAAATAACCATTTTTACTCAAATTGGTTATTTCATATAACCAATTTTGGTTCCATTGGTTATTTGATAAAACCGATCTTGTTTCCCACTGGTTATTTGATAAAACCATTGTTGTGTTTTTGGTTATTTGATAAAACCATTTTTGAGTTTTTGGTTATATGATATAACCAACGCGGCCACATTTGGTTATTTGATAAAACCATTTTATGCGCCGTTTCATGAAACTGGTTATATGAAATAAACAAAGTGTCCGGATGTTTGACGCTATCCAGATTTGTCACCAGCATTCGTGACTTTGTTGACCCGCATACCGATCATGCAACTTTGAAACAAAGGGTTATTCAAGATCTTGGCGGGAATTTTAGTTTTACGACATCCATTCTATGGCGACTCGCCTGCGCGACTGCCAAGTTCGTGTTTTAGCCATTCACGCAGCTTTGCCCTCACGAGGATGTCTTGTAAAGAACGTCCTTTCTTATATAATTAAAACTTGTTTTTGCAATGGTTGGCTTTCAATTAAATGCCAGTCTTTCACCCGGATGAGTTGGTATTGTGGTACAAAAGGCAAGATTTGTTTGTTTCTCTTTGTGTTTGTGTTACAGGGCTTGCTCTCTGTTTCTAAACTTCACTTCATAAAGTGTTTTCTGTATCAAACTCTCTGGGTGATCTCTGAGGTGTTTTCTGAAGTTTCTATCTCTCTCTTCAAACTGAATATTAGAGGAGTTTATTCTCAACAGCCTCAAGGCCCTCTCCCTTGATAAAACCTTTTTTGACACAAGGGGCGGTAACATGAAGAGTGATGCGTGTATTGGACGTTGTCGGTTTTAAAGGAGTTGGAAATCTGTAGATAATTCTTTCCGTTGAATTCAAATGAGTTTCCTGTAGGATTAGCCTTAACTCTTGCTCGACTAGTGGTGTGGGGATAGGAGTTTTATTTTGGTGAAATGAAGCTGCTGTAGCCGGATATTACAAGGTCGTCGTTGTTGGCCACGGTAATACTAAAATGTGCTTGAAGTCGATACCGCAGAAGTAACGATGCCGCGGAGACCTATTCATGAAAACTAAGTAATTCCCGCCAAGATCTTGAATAACCCTTTGTTTCAAAGTTGCATGATCGGTATGCGGGTCAACAAAGTCACGAATGCTAGTGATAAATCTGGATAGTGTCAAACTATGGGCCGCCGTTTGTAAATTTATTATTTGACATATTTTGGGACGATTTTCTCATGATTTACCTCTTTTATTTATGATAATTAACATCAGCGGTTTAATTATCATAAATAACCATTTTTACTCAAATTGGTTATTTCATATAACCAATTTTGTTTCCATTGGTTATTTGATAAAACCGATCTTGTTTCCCACTGGTTATTTGATAAAACCAATACTGTGTTTTTGGTTATTTGATAAAACCATTTTTTTGTTTTTGGTTATTTGATAAAACCAATGTTGAGTTTTTGGTTATTTGATATAACCAAACGGGCCACATTTGGTTATTTCATAAAACCATTTTAAATAACAATGCACCTTACATAAAAATTGGTTATATGAAATAACCAAAGTGTCAGCACGTTTGACACTATCCAGATTTATCGCTAGCATTCGTGACTTTGTTGACCCGCATGCCGTTGACGCAATTTTGAAACAATGGGTTATTTAAGATCTTGGCGGGAGCTTAAGGTTTACGACATCGATTACAATGGGGTGACAGGCCTGCACAACTCCCATCCACGTGTAATAGCCGATAATAGCTTTGCTCTAAAGAGTATATCCTTTAGGGATCTGCCCCTTTTGTACGAGACAATAGGGGGATCTTTGAATATTCTTCTAAGCAATGGTTGTTCTTGAATTAAATGCCAGTTCTGCATGAGTATTTGCTTTAAGTTAGGCACTGATGGGCGATATTGTGTGACAAAAGGCAAGATTCACGTGTGTTGTTTACGTTTCTGTTGTAGGGCAGCTTTTCTCTCCTCAAATGTAATTTCTGCGAGAGTTGTTTAAACAAGAGTTTCAGGATACCCTCTTTCGATGAGGTTTGTTTTAAATCGTGAAATAGCAGTTTTGAATGCTGTTTCAGAGGAGTTAGTTCGGAGAAGTCTGAATGCTTCGCCCTTGATGAAGCCCTTTTTGACCCCTGGTGGGTGGCAACTCGAGAAATGCGTGTACTGAAATGTTTCAGTAGCTATAAAATGAGTTTTAATGTCTAGTATAGACTTTTGTGCAAATCTTTAGCCTTTGTAAACTTTTATGTTCTTTGGTATTTTGTTGGCTTGAACTCATTTTTCTTGTCTTATGACTGTGCTTGCAGCCAATAACAGAAGAAACGATGCCGCGGAGAGCTATTGTAGAATGGATGTCGTAAACCTTAAGTTCCCGCCAAGATCTTAAATAACCCATTGTTTCAAAATTGCGTCAACGGCATGCGGGTCAACAAAGTCACGAATGCTAGCGATAAATCTGGATAGTGTCAAACGTGCTGACACTTTGGTTATTTCATATAACCAATTTTTATGTAAGGTGCATTGTTATTTAAAATGGTTCTATGAAATAACCAAATGTGGCCCGTTTGGTTATATCAAATAACCAAAAACTCAACATTGGTTTTATCAAATAACCAAAAACTCAACATTGGTTTTATCAAATAACCAAAAACACAAAATTGGTTATATAAAATAACCAAAAACACGGTATTGGTTTTATCAAATAACCAGTGGGAAACAAGATCGGTTTTATCAAATAACCAATGGAAACAAAATTCGTTATATGAAATAACCAATTTGAGTAAAAATGGTTATTTATGATAATTAAACCGCTGATGTTAATTATCATAAATAAAAGAGGTAAATCATGAGAAAATCGTCCCAAAATATGTCAAATAATAAATTTACAAACGGCGCCCCATATCAAACATCCTGACACTTTGGTTATTTCATATAACCAGTTTCATGAAACGGCGCATAAAATGGTTTTATCATATAACCAAATGTGGCCGCGTTGGTTATATCATATAACCAAAAACTCAAAAATGGTTTTATCAAATAACCAAAAACACAACAATGGTTTTATCAAATAACCAGTGGGAAACAAGATCGGTTTTATCAAATAACCAATGGAAACAAAATTGGTTATATGAAATAACTCAACTTATATGAAAAAACCAATTTGAGTAAAAATGGTTATTTATGATGATTTAACCACTGAGCTAAATTATCATAAATAATGAGGTAAATCATAAGAAAATCCTCCCAAAATTGGTCAAATAATAAATTTACAAACGGCGCCCCATAAAGTAGACATCCGCTGTCGTCGGCTCTTCTAAGGTCCCTACTATTACAGAAGTACGTGCTGAAGATAGGTGAGGACGTCATTGTTATTGTCGGGCGCGTTATTGTTATATGTCCTAAGGGAAATATGCATATCGATTTCAAAGCGGGAGGTTCATTTTGAGTCGCCACTAGACTTTTCGAGGTAAATCCTGGGTCCCCGGAGTACATGAAGAAAACAGGAGAGCAGGACATTTGTTCTTCTCGGTTTCCTTATTTAACCTGGTGAAACAATTGTTCTACTGAATAGTCACTCAATACTCAACACATTTTGGCCGGCCGCCCACTAGACACAAAGATCTGTGTAAAATGAGAAATCTCTTCCAAGCGTTGGTTATTGTTGGCGGCTTGCTGACATGTGTCTTTCTGTTTCTGATTGAAAGAAACAGGGTTCTCTCTCCGACGATCACGATGTCAACGGCGGCCACCAACCATGTGAACGATGAAGCAAAAAATAGGAGCAAAAAGCCAAAATTAGTACTGATATATACAGAATTCTACTATGGTGGCGTTCCTTGGAAAGGACTAAAGGATTCTAAGGACTTCACGCGGTTTAAGGGTAAAATATGTCCGATAAATAACTGCATCTTAACTTACAACAAGACCCATGATTTCTGGAGAAGCAATATCGTAATTTTTCATGCGTACAATATACCGCGTACGGGTGAACTGCTTCGTCTCAAGAAAAATAGACCAAGTGGTCAAGTCTGGGTCTACTTTAACCTGGAAAATCCTATCGTCACTTCCTACATCGCTCCGCTTAAACGCCGCCGCGATTTGGATGGAGTTTTTAATTGGACAATGACTTTTATGCGGAGCTCAGATATTTTCTTTCCGTACGGCTTCTTCATTCCGCTGAAACCCGTCAAGAATAACCGGCCGTTAAAGAAACATAACTATGCCAAGGGAAAGGACAGACTTGCTGTGTGGACGGCGAGTGGATGTGGACAAGTCGTCCCTGAGCGGAAAGTAAGACTTAAGTACGTTCAACATCTTAGACAGCATTTGAAAGTCGATGTGTACGGGAAATGCGCCGAGTATTTGAATCAAAGCACTTTGAAAGACACATCCTGCTCAAGACAACTAACCACAGATGGACTCCCAACTCCGACATGCAAAACTCTTCTACAAAGATACAAATTCTTCCTCGCTTTTGAGAATATGGACTGTGCTGATTACATCACAGAGAAATACTGGTGCACCCCTCTGGAACTCGAAATATTGCCTATTGTTATGGGGGGAGCCGACTATAAGGTTCTTGCTATACCTGGTTCTTACATTGATGTTGCGGATTTTTCTTCCCAGAAAGAACTGGGGGATTATTTGATATATCTGGACAAAAACGACTCTGCATACAATGAATATTTTGAATGGAAACAACACTACAAGGTAGGAGGCTGTTTTCGAATGCAGAACATGGTCGTAAACTATCCGTGGATGTGTAAACTTTGCGAGGCGGCCCATAACAACACTTTGCCTATTAAAGTTTACAACAACATGCACGACTTTTGGAATCCAGAGAAGAAGTGCGAAATACATTACGCAAGACTAAAAGAAGCTTTACTGGTAAACTAGAGGCCTACTCTGGGACCTTAAGTCGCCATTGTTGTTTCTGTCAATTTTGCTTAAGTCGCCTTAAGTGGTCTTAAAAAGCCTTAAGTCTCCTTAACTCGCCATGTTTTTCAGTCAACTTTGCTCAAGTCGCCTTGAATCGCCTAAAGTTTCCTTACGTTGCCCAAAGTTACGGTGACTTAAGGTTCCAGAGTATAGGCCTAACCAATAGTGACAGCCTTGGTCTAGAAAATATAGATATCTTCCGTTAGACGAACCCCAAGAACAACTGTTAGAGAAGCACTTAAGTTATAAATTACGGGCTAGGTTGCCCACAAACTATCTAACTTAAAAAAATGCTCACGCAGTGCCGCAGTCGTGTTGTAATGCGGGCGTTCAGACAACGGCTTAGTATGTTGTTATCACAGTATATATACTGTAACATTTTAAGCCACTAACCACGGTCGGTGCGTAATTTACTGGCCTTAAATGTTAAACATTCACCGACAACCAAATTAAGCCGTTACTTATTGGCCTAAAATGTTTCAGTATGTAATAAGTGTGGATCCAAATTAAGCCGTTAGTTATTGGCCTAAAATGTTTCAGTATGTAATAAGTGTGGATCCAAATTAAGCCGTTACTTATTGGCCTAAAATGTTACAGTATGTAATAAGTGTGGATCCAAATTAAGCCGTTACTTATTGGCCTAAAATGTTACAGTAAGTAATAATTGTGGTTCCAAATTAAGCCGTTAGTTATTGGCCTAAAATGTTTCAGTATGTAATTAGTGTGGTTCCAAATTAAGCCGTTAGTTATTGGCCTAAAATGTTACAGTATCTAAAAAGTGTGGTTCCAAATTAAGCCGTTAGTTATTGGCTTAAAATGTTACAGTTTGCAATGAAAGTGGTTCCAAGCAGATAAAGCTGATAAAGGCTGTCCCGGGTCAGGCTTGAAGTACCCTGGGTACCAGAGGTTTTTTTCTCGCGCGCGGCAGATGGAAATACTTCGTATTGCTTCTGCTCAACTGGTTTTACTTATATATGAAGCCCTTTTCCATCCCTGCAGACAAAACACACCTAAATAAGTAAGAAACACAACATTTTATTGCATCAGTTACAACTTTACAAGCAATAAACAACAAGTAATGCTCAAAAGCGCTCGATCAAAATGTCTTATTTCTATAGAACTCTCCATCGATAAGGATACTTTGATCAGTTCAAGGCTTTGAAAATAGCACATAAGAATGACTAAAACTGCTCACTGTCTCACGAGTAACACTTAGTTAAACGAGATGCAAAATGTAGTAACAACGAAGGCCTGTGATGTCCTGTCACCAGACGTCAGCTCCCGGTGAGCAAAATCTCAGGTTGCAAACACAGTACATTATTGGTGTACCATTACCAATTAATGATTGATTTCCAGTATTTTTATTAACTGGTCAATCGCGAATGTGGATGTTGCCTTTAACAAAACAATCACTGGCATTCAACATCATGGAAATACCGCTTACGTTTGGCCAGAGTTAACTAACTCTGTTTTGGTAAATAATTTTCAACAGAATGATGCCATTTGTAATGGAAGACTCCCTATGACTTCATAGAGGACACTCAAAAGAATCGAAAAATTGCATTCGTCTTCCATATATTAGATTTGTTCCATATTTGTTGCCGCTATATTTTATGGAACAAATTTAGGGTACCGGTATTTCCGAAGAAATCAAAGATGCGAGGATTGCGCGTTCTAGGATAGAATATTGTGAATGTCAATACACGAAAAGAGTTACAGCTAAAAGTTTAATAGAAATTATGGGCCACCTCTCAATTGTTGACTTGTGTCATGGCGATAATGAGCATGAATTCAATGACATTCGTAGCCACAAAGAGAGGAGTACGAGGAAACACATGCTACATACAAGTTACATACACGACATGGTGTACTACTGAAAAGCTAACACTAAAACTGCAGAATACCGTACCACACCGAGTACTTTACTGGTAAAGGCTTAATTTAACATTTTAGGCCAATAACTAACGGCTTAATTTGGAACCAAACTTATTACATACTGTAACATTTTAGGCCAATAACTAACGGCTTAATTTGGAACCACACTTATTACATACTGTAACATTTTAGGCCAATAACTAACGGCTTAATTTGGAACCACACTTATTACATACTGTAACATTTTAGGCCAATAACTAACGGCTTAATTTGGAACCACACTTATTACATACTGTAACATTTTAGGCCAATAAGTAACGGCTTAATTTGGATCCACACTTATTATATACTGTAACATTTTAGGCCAATAACTAACGGCTTAATTTGGATCCACACTTATTACATACTGAAACATTTTAGGCCAATAACTAACGGCTTAATTTGGATCCACATTTATTACATACTGAAACATTTTAGGCCAATAACTAACGGCTTAATTTGGAACCACACTTATTACATACTGTAACATTTTAAGCCAATAACTAACGGCTTAATTTGGAACCAAACTAATTACATACTGAAACATTTTAGGCCATTGACTAATGGCCTATAATTAGTAAAGGTAATCATACGGTTTCGAGTTCAATTTGGAATTAATTTGCACGAGTGAGTTTTTCAAAAAGCTGAAATTGCACGAGCCGCTTCGGCGAGTGCAATTTCAGCTTTTTGAAAAACTCACAAGTACAAATTAATTCCAAATTGAACGAGAAAAGCCGTATGATTACTTATTAATAATATAAACATGAAAAAATTCACCTGGAGGAAGTGCCGGAAGATCTCATTGCGGACGGACAGGAAGTAAGCATTTGACGCGGATTTGACACTTTATTTACTGATTGGCTGATGAAGATCAACTGATAACGCTACGAACTCAAAGCGGTTCGTTTAAAAATAAAGAATATCATAATCCAGAAAATCGATGTGTAATTTGCACTGGTGTTACACTTTTTGCACTGGTATTACACTTTTTGCACTGGTGTTACACTTAAACTGCACTGCTCTCAGCCAATCAGAATCGAGTAATTTTTTCATGTATATTATTAGCGTCGGTATTAGAAAAGTTGTATAAGCTGGTAATTTTCATACCGTAACATTTTAGGCCAATAACTAACGGCATATGATCTGCGTCGGTATATAGTAATTTAATGAATCCGACGGTGTAACTGGCTTAAAAGCTTACAGTATATATACTGTATTATTAGCATAATATGCTACAATATGTACTGCCTTGTAATGCTGCTCCCGCAGTCCCGTAAGTAGTAAGGGGGGTCACTTTGGGACAAATCTAGAGCGCTGATTGGCTGCGAGTTTCGCGCGCAATTTCAGGAATGTCGTCAAACCGGTTTGTGAACTGGAAAAACCGGTTTTTTCTTGTTGAACTTGTTGAACTTAAATTAAGTGGTAAAAAACCTGTTTATTTGAAAAATGGGGTTATAAAAGTGGGAAAAGATTTTGGTGAGTCACTTTCAGAAAAGAGTAAAGCATGGATGAGATGAAAAAATATATAGATGCTGAGGATAGAGTAAGATATAAATGCTTACCCCCGGATGACTTGGAAAATATTCGAAATAGAATCGAACAGAACATGGCAGTTACTGCAGATGAGATAAAGAGATATAGAAACAGATTTAAAGATACAGGGGATGCTGGCGAAATAATAAAAGACTTTCCGCCACCAGAAGCTTACGATCAGATGAGTAATAGGGAAGAACTGGAAGATGCGCTGGAGAAATTACATTGTTTGGAGTGGCTGGGAAGAGAGTACGAGGAATTAATCCCGCAGATAGATATGTACATCTCTCAGGTGGACTGGATATCATGGGAAGCCAGTTACAAAGAAGTTACCTGTGATGTGTACTTTTGGGCAGATTTTGGCGGTGGTGAGGACATGTACCGAGCAGAGTGGAAAGGTGAAATCCTACCCAAGGAGAGACACAACAAGCTCAATGCATTTGAAGATCCTAAAACGGAGGAAAGGGTCGGTTACGGATTCATTACTTCCACAGTCACTAACGAGCAGTTACCATTTGTACTCACCGATATCAGGCTGAACAACAACTAACCAGATGGAACAGCAGTTAGCCGAAACGATGAGGGAACTGATGAGTAAAAGATATACTGTGTTAAGGGAGGATATAAACATACATGTGGAGAAAGTACAATGGATACCGTGGGAGTTACCACGAAAGATAGAATGTACTGTATGGTTTCGTGCTGATTGGAGATGGAGAGGTGAAGAATATAGAGGAGGATGGAATAGCGAACTGTTACCGAAAAAGAAGGAATATAAAGTGAATGTATATACAGATCAGGAGGATGGAACATTCATACTTGTTGGATATATTGAATCGAACTGTGATAAGACTTTCCCTTTTGTTATACATAAGATAAAGAAAGAGTAATGGAACAAAATAAAGCTTTGATTGTGATAAAAAAGTTTTTATTTATTGTCTCACTACTTAGAATGGAAAAAATATGTACAACTTTCTTTTTTCTTTTCCTACTGCTGCGACTGTTCTTCTAGTTTGTTTAACATTTCTGTGTAAAACACTGCATCATCCACACTGTCAACCTCTTTTGCTAAGATCTCCTCTCTTGTAAGCGTAATGGGTTCTTCAACTGTCACGGCGGGCGATGCTTCCTTTTTCTGCTTGGGCTTTTTTTCAACATGGGGTCCTACCACCAAGACATCTGTTTTACCGGATAGGAAATCAGAGGTGATGAAGCGTTCGGGGATCATCCAGTCTTGGTAGAAATGGCGGAGCTCATCTTGTACCAAGTGTGTTTCCAGTTCGCTTCTGAAGTAACGAGCCACCTTACCGGGTTTACAACGCCGGGGTTTTCGTTTTTCCCCTTCTTTGGGTAGCATTAGATTCCCATCGAATCTTCTCGCCTCACCATCCACTTCCAGAATGAGAAGCTTGGTGGGAGGGAAGGCGGTTTCTCTGGGTTTTCGTTTTCTTTCCTTTACGGGGGAAGTTGGGGGTGGCTTTACCGATGTTGCAGTGTTCACGCTTCTACCAGCGTTGCACTCAATGGTCTTAGCGTTGGGAGCTTCATCTGCCCACTGAAAGAAGTTACACGGAGCATCCTGCATCTTGTTGAAAGCACACTTGAAAAATGGCCTGTTTTTATTCTCATCGGTATTGGCCAAATTCATGATAGCTGTATCTCCGTGTCTGCACAGCGGTGGGAGATGTTTGTAGAGCGATTGCACTTTGTACAGCAACACTGTTGAATAGCAATCCAAGTTGTCTGTTTTGGTGAAGAAAGGACAACCGCCATCGTTGTAACACTTTGTGTAGCTGGTGTAAGGAAATGTTTTCGCGTTGAATGTGGTCAAAGTGTTTTGACAGAATCCACAAAGCTGATGTGGTTGTTCTGGTTTCACAGGACCGTAGGAAAACATGGTTCTTGGAGCTTCAACGAAGATGCACATCTAACAAGGTTCGATGATGAGTGGTAGAATGAAATTGTTCCTGCATTTATACACACGCGTGAAAAAGAACCAGGCTGTCCGGTTAATAGCGCAACCAATGACGCTGCATCAAGTTGAAGATACCGGTTCCAACCTGTTCTTTCTTTTTCTTTGTCTTGGATCTTGTCATGGCAGGGCTGATGATGCGTTTGGCTGTAGATTTTTTTTTTTGGGATGAAGGTGCTTTTTTGGGTGTTGCTGAATCAGGGGGAGTTAGGAAAACGGAAGATGTAGAAGCTGTAGCGGGTGGTGGTGTGAACAGATCCCCAGTAAGTGTTTCCACCTCACCGTCTGCAGCAGCTTGTGCAACAGGTACAACTGGAACAGCTTGTCTAACAAGAGAGGTTGTACCTACAGGTGTGGCAAATTTAGGTTTCCTCTTTACCGGTTTGTCCTTAATGATGCGCACTGCAGGTACTTGCGCTTGATACTGCGCCAGTACATCTCTGTAACGATTCATCACTTGATCGTAAAGCATGAGTTTTCTATCCAGAGGAATCTTGTTGTTGTCAAGGATCGCCTTCATTTCCGAATCCATATGGGTCAAAGAAAGAATGTAGGGTGATGTGTTCACTTTTTTTTCTTCTGCCATGGTGAGAAGAAGATTCTCCGGTACAAGAGCCATACGTGTTGCACTAGTCATGGTGTTGTGTAAAATGTAGAGAACAGTTATACGATACTGTGTTTATAGCTGCCCGAATGCATGCTTCCCGAATCTCCTTACTAACATGTTTGCAATAATGGGAAGTACAACAGAAGCTAGTTTTGCCAAAACTCCACCACCACCACCACTTTGACTCAATATTACTTTTCTTTGTCGAATGGAGGCTCTCTTCTTAGCCAGATCCCTCATGTTTTTCGCTTCCTTTCTCAACTGTCGGAACTTTGCACGAGATAATGGAATGTTTCCTTTCAATAGGTTCAAAGATACTTCACTTAACGCATCGATCTGATCCTTGCTTGCTTTTCGAATAAGAGTTACACGATCAGATGGTTTGCTCTTTGCGAGTTTCCTCAAAAAACGAATGTTTCTTTCCATACGCTCCATTGCAGACTGAATCAATTACTCTGTGTTAAGTACTTTTGAACTCTCTGGTTTCTTGCTGATGCTGGATTTCTTGCTGATGGTTATGCTGGGTTTCTTCGTTTTCTTTGCAGCCAGTTTACGCTTTTTAGGCTGTGGTTTTGGAAAAGGTATACCGTACTCAGCCAGTTCATCATCATCATCATCCTCATCTTCCTTAGCCAGCTCAGGTTGGAAACCTCCCCACTCAAGGCCGAGAATATGCCTGTATGTAATGATTTTATCAGCCATGTCAGCCTCCAAACCAAAGATGATGGAGAGAAGATGGATACAGGAACCCGCGATTGAATCAATCTCTCCAAGCGTGGCTGATGATAACAGTTCCCGCTGTTGTTCAGGTCCTGGTGCATTCAACAACATGTACAAGATCATATTTTTACAACGATCACCGTTGTTGGTAATTTCTCCCTCCTCCATGGAGTGATAATCTTCATCTTCTTGTGTATCTCCAGCACACATTGTCTGGCAACCTTTATCGTTGTTACCTTCTCGAAACATAGAGAACTGAATGAAGAAAATCAATTGAGCTGAACCTTTATTGCGTTTGACGCGTGGATATTCGAGTTACTTGTGGTCTTTGATTGGCTCCTTTATAGGTGGTTGTAACTGTTCTCGTTTCTGTTACTGCCGCAACGCGCCTACCCCTTATTGCATTAGCTGCTCTGCGTTGCAAGTTTTCTACGGTTTGTTGATTTCGTGGAGTGTTTCTCACTCTGTGTACGCGAGTTCTTGCTGAACTTGTAACTCTTCCTCTAGTTCTTGCTGCATCTGGGTTAGAAGATGCGGATGAAGATGATGAACTTGTCGAAGATAGAGGGGAAGGTGATGAACTGGTAGCTGGGTTGCGAGTTCGTCTTACGCGCTGCCGTTGTTGTACACGCCTTCTTCGCCTTCCTCGCCTTCTTCTTGGTGCAGGAGTTGATGTTGTTGGGGCTGGTGGTGGCGGTGGTGATGCTGATAATCCCACACCTGCCTCTCCAATGGAACGAGGAGGTGATCTTATTGTAGACAAGTCTGGTGAGTATCGAAGCGGTCCTCTAGGCGGTGTGGGTTTATAGGCAATGCGTGGAGTGCCAGGAGAAGATGTCCGTGCAGGTGGTGTAGCCAATCCCACCCCAGTAGCTGCAATATTACGCAAATGAGGTGGGGTATCAAGAGGTCTGTAACCGAAACTACTAGCAATACGATCGGTAAGAGCATCGTGGGCTAAAGGAGCAGTTTGCTGCTGTTGAGCAAGATTCACTCTTGAATCCCCAAAAGATTCACGGAAGAATCTGTTTGAGTCAAACTCCCCAGATGCTTCACTCAATAGTTGGCGATTAGTTGCATCGTCGAAATCGTCATAGCCAATAGTGGGAGGATTTCCATGCTCATCCGTGGGCCATCTACTTGCCATACTGATGTGGTGGAAAGAAATGAAATAACGAATGCTAACACATGTTATTTATTTTCTTTGTAAACGATGGTATTTCCTTTTAATACATTAGTTCGAAGGCGCAAAGCATCGGGAGAAGAAGGATGAAGATCGAATAATAGATATCCATAGGGTTCACTCGTTGCATCTTGAAAACAATCCATCACATAACTCACACGGCCAGGATAAGCTTGTTGCGCCAAATTACGAACACCCACTGCATCGCGTGGATTTTTAAAAGCCACCACATAATGCGAATTTAATGAAATAGTTCTTGCAAACTTCCCTGGTGGAAATAAATTTTGGGTTAAGTAAACACAAGTCACATCATTATGGTGAGATCCTCTAGTGAAAAGATCCACTACACGTTGATCGTCACTACAATCGCGCATTAAATCATCCAATACCAAAATACCAGGTCTTTGATCTTGAGGAAATAGAGCATGAATGTTGGAAGGAATGCCTTTGTGAAATTGAATCCCTTGCTTCTGCATTGCACGAAAACACGGTTGACTTTCTCCGTAACAGTAAACGATGCGCTTAGGTGCTCGATCAAACAACATGTGGGCTTGTTGTAATAGTTGTCTGGTGAAGGTTGTTTTCCCACACTGGCTGGGTCCCGCAATCATCATACTACAAGGTGATCGGAATAACGGTTCATCAAATGTAGCCGTTGACATGATTGAAACACTTTCCAACAGTGAAATGAACTGTCTTGTAAAACTTTCTTCTTTTTATTTTCTACAACGACGATTGTTACAACATTGCTTTCTTGATAGGTTACATTGGTTACAATCCATACTCATATCACACATGCTTCTATATCTTTTGCGCCGAACAGCTAAATGATGCTTAACGAAAGCTTCCACATAAGCATCGTTGGCTTGTTTGTTGTTCGGGGTGAAGGATTGTTCGATGGCTCTCAAACTCTTTCCTCTTGCTCGAAAATACAAATAATATAAACAATAATATCCACATGCGAATGAATTGAGGGATTGCAGAGATTCCTTATTTCGTATGCTCCGTTTCTTGCCTTTCTTCAAATAGTTGGTAAAGTGAGTAGAATAAAATGAAGGTGGAAATCCATAACTATCAAAAAATTCACTGTTCTTCTTATCGGGAAAATACATGGCTATCCAGTGCTCTCCTGGTTTACTGGACGGGTCCGTGTTGGCAATAAGAGAGGCCGGATAAGTAGGTATTCTACGAGGCAGTCGATTACTCGGAAAAACTCCCAAAAAAGTGGGAGCAATACATGGGTCATTCATACTCAATGTCCTTAACTTGCTCGTGTACAGCATGATTATGCCAGGTTGTAGGTTACGTTCTTGTTACCGTCAACTTCCATCACATCCACATACTCAGCATACACAACCATAGTAAGTACCGTGGTGGTAGCATTTTCAAACAGTCCGCTAACGTTGACTTGACCTTTATATTCTGGATGCAGGTGAGCTGCGCCACCGCTCCCGTCTGGTGTTAAATCCCACATGAACAGCGCAAAGCCATTCGCCCAATTGTTTCGACTTATTTGCAGTCCTTTACCACGGTGCATGTGACCACTCCCCAACAGCAGTGAATTGTAGCCGTTAACATGCCCTTCATCACTTAGTTCTATTGGAGCATGAGGATATTCCTCTCCATTCACAAGCAGCTTTAACATCTTTAGGCCGAACAACTGAAAATTGAACGGGTTTCTGTCTTTGCTTCCCACATAGGCATCATTCCTGACAAAACCGATCACAATGCGCCTGGGTATTTTATTCAAGAACAGATCAGTTTTCTGGAAACTGGACTGACCGCTGGCGATATTGTAGGTTTGTACATCTCCTCTTTCCAAGCTGTACAGGGCTGGCTGTGCAGGTTTTCCATGTCCCAACATGATCTTCAGGTGTTTCAGTCGCACACTATCACTCACTTTCACATAACGCACCACAAACTGACAATCCAGTACTTGCAATTTCTCGGTTCCAGCAACTGACATGAGAGAGAATGCTTCATTGTGTAGATCAATGCGAATATTGAAATTCACATTTCCCACCAGGTACTTGTCGGACTGGAATAATGCATGAGCTGGGGTTCCTTGCATTTGTACAACACTACTACCATCAATAAACAGCTGGCGTAACTTTAAGTTGGGTACTCCAGCTCCTACACTTCCACCTGTTGTTTCAGTTGCATCAAATTTTCCTGTTTGATCAATATACCACAACACACAAGTCATGTAAGATTGAGCAGCATCTTGATCGTAACCCAACAGATTTTGTATATACGCCTTATAAGCGTAGGTGTCATTTTGTTGAGTAACCAGGGTGTTGTTGAGTTTGATGGAAAATTGTTTGATGAGACTGTGCATCCAGTTGTTGATAGGAATACATTTCTTATCGGCTAAAGCACTGGTCCCATCGGCCTGCATTACTCTCACTTTCATCTTCAAGTAACATTTGGAAAGGTCAATGTAATCGGTGGTTGTTTCAATGTTGAACTCGATTGGACTGCCACGTTGAATTCTCGATTCCGGGTAATACGATTGCCATCGACCGCTCAGTACACTCGTATCGGTAGGGGGTAATTGAAATATTTCCAAAGCAGAATTTCCACCTCGTACTGAGGCATAATGTTTTGGGCTCTGCTCCAATTCCGTCATGATGTGAACCTTATCGTTTCCTAGGTGTGAATGATATTTTCTCTACCTTGAGAAGAATTTTATCCAAAAATGTCCTTCTGTTTTCGAGATCTCCTTTTGGTGCGCATTGCTCTTAGTTTACTCATAAAGCGTTTTGCTTGGGCTGATCCTTTTGGATATCTTCCTCCTGTTTGTATAACTCTTTGCCTTGCCATCACAACACCAGGAGCCCTTCTCTTTCTTCGCACAATCCCTCTCCTTAATCCCGCTGTTCTTCTTGTGGAAACCGCTTTTCTTCTTCTTTTAGCTTTTAATAAGCTCCTTGCTTGAGTTGCTGCTGCTTTAGCTAGTTTCGTTATACTTGAACCTGCTGGTACTGTACTGGGGGCTTTTCGTTTTCTACCTCTTCGTTTTCCTGTGATACGGCTCACGATACCGCCTACACCTGATGCTAAGGCTGCTTTTGCTTGACCTTGTATTGCTTTTGTTACAAGAGGCGCTGCTCTTGCCATCACACTTCGACCTCCTGCACGAAACAACGGCGATAATAACGCTGCTGCTGCACCTATCCCACTCCCTCGTTGTACAATATGGGGAACCGCAGCCCCTTTAAACACAGTGATCCCACCACCTACTTGTCTCATAGGAATCATATAGGGTGGAGCATTCATCATTTCAATGCGGTACTCTGCTCCTCTTGAAATGTAACGTTACCTGAACGACCGACTCTGCAAATGGTATTTCTTTACCTGTGTCATCTGTTATAAGGATGCTGATAGATGAAAACAATGTTTGTCCCACACTAAAATACATGGGATTTGTGAAATCTTGATTCACCACGCTCTCCTTTCCATTTACAGGTACCAAGCGCAGCAGAGATGCATTGGCATTTCCCACAGGATGTCCTTCCACAATATCCGTATAAACATACATATCGTTGGGCTTGTATTGAGAGAGTTCATCCATATTCACTTTATGATCAGTAGAATACCAGGCAGTTCCACTAACTCGTTCTGCTAACTCGAGGCGCCCATAACCCAATCGAGATCTGTGACCTTTTCTACCCTCTATAAACTCATATTTTCTGAAACTTAGGTCGGGCGTGAGAAAGCCAAGAGCTACAGCTAGAGGGATACTAAAGCTCAGCTTTGTATTTTGGCGCAGAGTGATATTTGTCTTTCCATCCTTGTTTTCCAGAACCAGATAATCACTTATCGTAATGCCTTTAGTAGCGGTGAGAGTTACAATCGCATCATGAATTGCTTGAAAGATCGCTCCGCTTGTTGAATGTTTGGTTGAAAGATGAAAATGTCCAGAAAAGTGGAGCGGAATATCCACATAAACAGTATAAGCTCCTTCACCTTTACTGTAGGAATTTGCATAGATGAAGTTAACGAGACCCACTTTCCAATATTGTCCCAATTGTATCCTTTCAGGTAACTGTATGGTGAAGTTGCTTGTTCTGTTATTAGGCTGATAAGCACTCCCTGTATTACTCGGTAATGTGATGTAAAAGCTACCGTCAGTAACTGAACTCATCGTTTTTTCCTGAAATGTAACGTTACTGCTACCACACCATGTAAAAATGGAATTGGTTTGCCTGTATCGCCGGTTAAAAGTATTTCAATAGTATCGAAAGTTCTCAAGCGAATATCGTGATAAAAGAGAGGAAAAAAGTTTTCGTGCACAATTTCACCTGGATTACCTCTAGGAGCAATAGCTCGTAGGATATTTGCACGCACATTTCCAACCACTTGAGCAGCCACCACATCCGAATAAATATATATTGTTTGGAATGAGATAGCTGTTAGAAACCAGTGAATCGGTTTATCCAGAGTAGTTGCCAACCAAAAGGAATCACTACCTTGAGTAAATCCTCCATGATATTCATCCACACCCAAACGTAGATAACTGTTACGAGGGTTAGAAGAATCCAACCCACTCTGTCGAAAATATCTTTTTCCATAAGGCTGATCTCCATACGCTTCTGCTATTTCCAACTTGTTTACGATCCACGGATTAATAGCTAATGTCGAAGCTCTCTGGATGGTAATGGTAGGATGGTTGTTAGTGTAGCTGAACTTAAATTCCTCATCTGCTAAACGATCACCAAAGGTAACCCGTAATGCTCTTTCCATTCCTCTAATAACATCCCCAGCTGTTCTGTAGTCACCTTCATGAAGGTGTAAAGGAACCCAATACTCATCGTAATAGTCTTGTACATTATTGAATTTCTCGGGTCTTCTAGAGTTCCCTATTCTTGCAAAGAACAAACTCTCTGGTGTGTAATGTTGTGATAGATTTATCCAAGTATGAGGATACACAATACTTGCTAAACCTACTTGCCACTCATCTCCATGAAGCTCATACTTGGTGGGCAAAGCAATTTTAAAACTGGAACCATCATTGTGAGGGTAAATGTCGGTACTTGCATTACTTGGAAGAAACAAGTAGAAGTCATCCCCGTTCATCCTTTTTTCTTACGAAAATGCAATGTGATTGTTACAACACCTCCTTTGAATGAAATCGCTTTTCCTGTGTCGCCTCTTAAAAGCACTTCAATCTTACTTATACGATTAAGCCTCACAGGAGTGTAAAAGAGTTTAGAAAAGTTTTCATTGATAATATCGTTTGTTTCCCCTCTTGGTGCAATTACACGAAGCACATTGGCTCTCACATCTCCTACAATCTGTGTTCCCACTACATCTGAATAGATATATATGGTTTGAAAACTGCTTGCTCCATTAACACCAGCAATGAACCAATTCACCTTGTCGTTTACGTTATGATCTACTCGATAATCTGCGTAATCAGCTTCGTTGGGTATTTCTTCTGCAGTATCGAACTCATCCCATCCGAATACAAGATAGTTACTGCTGTCAGATTGTCCTGTTGTAGGCTCTGGGAAATCATCATCAATGGGACTATATTCCACTCCTCCTATGATAGTGAGGGGAAGCCTTCTTACACGATCCTTCATGTTAAGAACAGTGTACAGGTATCTGTTCAAAGCCAATCCTGAAATCTTTTTTATCTTCACTTCTGTATGAGCGTCCACTTCTTTAATTTGCCATTCTTCATTTACCACATCATCTCCAAATTCTTTTCTTAATGCCCTGTCAATACCTCTCATAACATCTCTTATCGTTTTGTAGTTACCTGGAGCCAAATGTATTGGTATCCACCCTTTATAATATCCGGGCTTATCCTTGTAATCATCAGCCCGACGATCTACACTGCGCATCGCCAGAAATTTGCCAATATGATTCGGTTCAATCTTGTCTTCAAGAGGTGCAATAATATTGTACCAAGAATTAGGATAAACGAAACTGGCTAGTGCCACTTCCCATTCACCATACAGTTCAAGAGGATTTGGTAGAACCACTGTATATCCGCTAGGACCATTCTCGGGAAATGTAGCGGTACTCGCATTACTTGGTAGATAGAGATAAAAACTCGAAGGTGCTACTTCACTCATGGTATCACGTGCACCTTGTTTCGAAAATGAAGTGTTACTGTGACAGTTCCTGCATAAAATGGAACTTCTTTTTCTGCATCAACCTTTAAAACAATTTCTAGTTCGCGTAAACGGTCCTCATGCAGGTCGTGGTAATGAATGTTTTCAATCACTTTGTGTTCCTGTGTCCCTTGTGGAATATTGTCAGTTGGAGTGATCCATTGCAATACTCTCGATTTCTTAAACCCATCGAACCACGGCTCAATATTTAAATTGGACTCGATCGAGAAAGAACTGATAGGATCATAGTCAATCGGTCGATATCTTCTCCTTGCACCTTGTGGAGGGCTAACATATAAGGTCCAGGCATTTTGGCGAGGCATAATCACAAACATGATCCGAGAAAGTGATAAATCCAATCTAAATCTCCCATCCCTATAAGGTGCTCTAATGTTACCGTTGAAATCCACAAAACCCATGATGCGCGCTAGGGCTAACGACACTCGAATGGAAGCACCTGGTTGAAGATCCAAACGATATCTTTCTTTGTCGTTTTCATAGTTCATCTCAATCCCGTATTTCTCTTTAAAAAATGACTTTTTCGCGAATTCCTTGAACATAACACGGAAACGATAAGAATAAAAATCTTCCACATCAGCAAGAGTAGATAACCAATCTTGTTCAATGGCACTGTTACTAACACTGAAATCCATATCCGCATCTGTCATCTCCATCATAGGTTGGAAAAACACGAGAAGCGGTTCATTCTCATCATCATCATTATGAATCTCAAACACAGTATTTTCTCCTTCCTCTGTTATTTTGTAGATATCCGGGTAAGATAAGAAAGGTGCCATTTTCACATAACTTTTAGACAGTTCTGGGTATTCCGGATGCTTCAAGGCGACAAAACCCAATATTCTTGCCATAGATATTGGAATCTTAAGAACATATCCAGCTGGGAAGCTCCAACGCACCGTTCGTGATGTTGTAGGATAGGAGTAGTGCTTAAAGTAGTGATAAGTAGTAACACCACTTTCAGCCAAATCATGCTTCATGGCACTTACTATGTGTTCAAAGATATTGTAGTAACCAAGATATGATGCAGGGGGTAGCTTCTTTGTTACAAAAGGATTCCCTTCACCAGTGCTATATTGCCAAGTTAAATCACTGGTTTCATTGAGACTTATCTTCGGAGGTTGATACCATGTTTTAAAAAAGGATATTTCAGTAACGCCAACTTCCCACTCTCCTTGTAGTAGAATCTCTTGAGGTAATTCGATTTTGTAGTGATGTGGTCTGTTATCCCAATAGTGCTTACTGGGAGTATTACTCGGAAGGATCAAGTAGAAATCCTCTCGGGCCAACATACTGATATCAATGATTCAATAAATATAAAAACTCTTTCTTTATTTACACATCCTTCACGTAACTGGCAGGAATCCATTGATCATATTTACTTGGCCAACCTCGCCATTTTACTAAATATTCCTTTCTACGCCCAGAACCGCGAGTATCAAGAATCTTCTCTATTTTGAAAAAGTCACTTTCCTTGCTTTGAACGCGTTCCAGTTCAGGTTCGTAAAACATCCCCTTTAACATTGTACCGTCATATTCCTTTAGTCTATAAGTGGGAACTGTGGTACGGTTACGCCTGGCTATGGTAAAAACTTCTTCTGTCCAATTGGGTGTATAACCCTTTGCAAAAACACCCTGTGCTTTAGCAATCCGTACTTGATCACCCACCTTGAACTTGTAGCGCATTTTTTCTACTCGTTTCACAAAATCATCTCCATACAAATAGTTCCATATCTCTTGAGCATTTTCCTGAGTTACACGATCGGGTGCTGTACCGATACTACGATGCGTAGAACTATTATAACTTTTCACCAGGTTATCTAGCACATCCAGATAACGATAATGATTCGCTTCAGTGAAATATCGCCACATGCGTGTCTTTATGGTTCTATTAAAACGCTCCACAATCTGAGCCTTTGTATCGCTGTATGTAACAAAATGTTGTACATGTTTAGATTCCAAAAACTTTTGAAACTGACGATTTGTGAATTCACTTCCTTTATCCGTTTGTAAACGCTCTGGTACACGCCCATTTTCTTTAAATATGTGCTCAAAAGCATCCACCAAACTTCTCCCCGTTTTGTCCTTCAAAGGTACCACCCATGCATACTTCGAAAGAACATCAATAACCGTTAAAAGATAACGAAATCCATCATTTTCCCCTTTCAATGCTTGTACATCCACAAGATCTGCCTGCCACTGTTCATCCATGCCATTAACCACTACTCTACTCCGTTTAAACTGTTTCCGCACAGGCTTGTGTAAGGTATACGGAACCTGTGATTCGAGCCATTTCCTCGATATCGATGGCTTGATTCCTTTTACGCGTGCGGTACCAACCAATCGCTTTGCGCCAACAAATGCAGCAGGTTTTCCTGGTGTGTAGTATAACCTTTCTAACATGGGTATGGCCTGTCGTTCCGTCTTCCATTTCTTCTGTTTCCGCCGCATCTTCATACTCTTCTTGGTCATCAACAATCTCGATCACAACTCCTTTACAACAGGCGATATGACACTTGATGCGCTTAAACAAGTTTCTCAAAGTAACAGAAGGTAGAGCTCCGCGCCCCATGCAAGGCATTATAACACTAATAACAGTTCATCCTTTATGGTGCTCTTATGTAGTTGTACATATAGATTACCAGCAACCACGGCAAACTGGGTAGTGACATGTTTTGTTCCCTTATCCATTCCAACATGTGCCTCTTTCGTGAGGGTGGTAATGATAAAAAGTCAAGCATTCGTATATATACTGCAACATGACTCCAATAAACAGGTTTCGTTTCTTCTACTTTTCTCCAACAGTTCTTTAGTTCCGATACTGTATAAGGATAACAGCAACGGGGAATATTCAACAGTTCGCTTCTCACTAACCGATCTATCTCTGGTTCTATCCTTGCAATTTTACGCACGAGAAACAGCTTTATCCTTTTCATATCCTCTTCGCTCTTCGTGAGATCCGTCGTTACCAGAAATCAACCGAACTATCAATGGAACAGAGGGAAAATACCTGTCGCTCTTAGAGAGATCCGTCGTTATCAGAAATCATCTGAACATTTTCGAATTGACTGAGCTGCCAAAGGAAACGAAGAAGAAGAATAGAGACCAAACGGTATCCATAAAACCTAGATGTGCTCCCAACGGAACCGAAAAAAGAAATGATAATATTCACTAAAAAACACCTTACTTCACTTTACTTTGGCTGCCTGTTCAATACCCGTAGGGTAATGTGTCATACTCGTCTATGATTACACGCTTGTCATATACAAGCTTATATCTCTTGTCTTGTGCTTGAGTAACCACTTGTTTGCTCTTTTTGTTACGCATGATCTTGTGAGGATTGTGAACTGTAACGGGTTCACATTGTTCACTTCGTACCATGTCCACCATACTGTGAAAGTTCACTTTTTCTGCAGTTCGCACATTTAAGGTGAATCCACGAACCTTAGTAGTATGTAAGCGTGTTTAAAAGTACGTTTTTAGGTTATTCTCAAATTTGACTGAAAATCTCTGTCCTTTTTTAGCTTACGGGCCAAAAATCTCTGTACTTTTCAATAAGTACGTTTTTAGGTTGACTGAAAATCTCTGTCCTTTTTTTTAGCTTACGGGCCAAAAATCTCTGTACTTTTCAATAAGTACGTTTTTAGGTTGACTGAAAATCTCTGTCCTAAGAGTAATTGAAAAAGTACAGGAATTTTTTACCAACCATGTCGGAAAGGCGGAGGGGAAAATTGATACTAAGCCTATGTGAAAAATTTGAAAAAATTAAGGTTTAAAAGAAAAAACAGTGAAATACAATACGAAAATGGAACAACAATTACGAAGATTAAAAGTACCACAACTAAAATTTATTGCAAGACAGTTGGAAATTAAAGGACGACATAAAATGTACAAAGATAATTTAATTAATGAGTTGGAAAAATTTTCAGATATGGATATTGATGAGTTAATTACAAAAGCTATTTTAATGTATAATTACCCTTGTGTTCATGGAATTAAAAAATATTCTTGTAAAGAATGTGAGGGAGCACAAATATGTATTCATGAAAAAATAAAGTATCAATGTAAAGAATGCGGCGGATCACAAATATGCGTTCATGGGAAAAGAAAGTCTTACTGTGTATTATGTGATGGTTCACAAATATGTTTTCACAACAAGCAAAAAAGTTTTTGTAAAGAATGCGGCGGATCACAAATATGTATACATAATAAACAAAAGTATCATTGCAAAGAATGTTGAAAATTATGTTATGAAACCTTTATTTTGGTTTAATAACAAAATTGATATTTAAAAAGAAAAAAAAAATATAAAAGAAAAAAAGTTGTGAAAGTATGGCAGTGGCAGGATTATGCTATAAAGATTTTATATATACTAATTTACGTTTTGAATATTCTATTGAAAAAGGAATGAATTTTTACGATTTTATTAAATCATGTAATAAAAATTTTTTACCATATATTTCAAAAAATAGAGGATTTATTAAAGAAAAAGAAGAAATAAGAGAAGAAATAAGAGAAAAAGACGGAATTTTTAAAAGAAAAGGATATAATTATCAGTACACTTATGTTTATTATGAAATTAGCTTTTCTACTACCAAGGATGATAATATACAATATTCTAGTGAATTTTTACAAATAGATTTTGATAAAGGGTTTTCATTATGTGAAGAATATCTTAATGCTATAATTTGCAATATAAATGATGATTATATTCCTTATTTTTATCGTGACCATGGAGTCCCAGGGGATGAAAGAGATATAAATGATATTAATGATGTAATTATTCATTCAATAATTATTTATTTACCTGAAAATGTTTATAAGTTATTTCATAAACGTAAATTCTACAAAGACTTGCATGATGAATTAATGGTTGTAACATGGCATCCATCTAGATATTTAGATTGGTGTCTTGATTTTGAAGAGTTAAGGTTTTTGGAAGAAGAGGTATTTGGTGAAGAAGATTGATGTTATATAACCCAATAAATGGTTACATAACAAAAAAATTTATCTAAATCTTAAACTAAAAGTTATGGGAGAACCCTTCAGATCAAGTTTTTTCAATTCAGTGTCTAATATGCTTAAATCAAAGTGATTTATGACACTCTCATATTTTCGAACTGGAATTGTCGGATAATCCTTTGAGGGTATGTTTGCAAGTAGGTTTGATGGTGCGAGTTTCACAAGTTCTCCATATTTGGTGTTATTCATATATGATGACTTATTATCTACTATACTACACATAAGTCTCAGAGGTTCCTTAATCTGAATATTTATGGGGTATAATTTACCAGGATTTATAACTTCAGGAACTCCTAAACCAACCGCCAACCCTCTCGTAAGTTTAACTTTGGTGCTCTTATTTGAATAAAGATAGTCAACAGTATCAGTCTCAATTATTGTTATTTTTTCCACTTCAGGATCATTAATAAAGATTGATTGAAGGCCACGAAGAGAATATGTACCGGGTTGAATTATGAAACCCTTATTTTTTTCATCTAATATTGTCTGTCGGTCCTTGAAATTAATCAACTTTTTGGTCTTTAAATTGCAATCCAGGAGTTGTATCTCACGAAGATTTTTCAGCGGCGGATCTAAATAAATTCTAGTTTCTGAATCGTACATTGTAATGCTGAACATTTTTGTTTTGATTACATTAAACTCATCTTTAAATTGATCATGGCTTGAATAATCAAAACATTAACGAAATAAAAACCAAGATAATAATCCTCCAGCAAACATTAAAACAATAAGATTATTTTGATGAGAAGATGTTTCTATATCATCTGTTTTGTCTGATTTATCGTTATTACTTAATTTAGGTTTCTTTGGTTGAGGATTGGTATTTAATAAAACCTTTGATGTTCCTAAACTATTAGGTATTCCGACATTTTTTGTTTCGACATTTATTGAATTATTTACCCCAAATTTCATATTTTCTGTTGCTATTTTCAGATTATTATTATACCCAACCACGCTCTCCGTGTTTATGATCATATTACTTGGCATTAACCAAACACCCGGGGCAACAGCCAAATCAAGCCGTAATTTAGTTTCCTGCACAGATTGTTGGTAATTTTGAACGGATTTAGAAATATCATTTACCTTAACAGAACTTTCAAATAATGCTTTGAATTCATTTTGTGTTTCTATTGCTCCACCGCCATCACCATAAATTGGGTTTCTTGTATTAACTTGCGCTCCCAATATACAGTAAACAAAAGCCTCAGCGGATCGATTTAATCTTCCAAGCCCCGCTTTGGTGAGCCCGTGTCCTTCCATAGGGATAAACCACGCATATTTGAAATCACTAAATAGATCATTTCTAATAAACGAGATTTTATTTCCATCTCCATCCTTATAACCCTCATCAGAAAATTTATTTTGCCCCGGCCAAGTATTTGCATCATGATCATAATTTCTTACAATATATAAATTTTCATTTCCTCCTGAGCTGTAATAAATAAATATATCTCCCAAACCATGATTTCTTCCGCCCTTCCACCTAAAGTCAGAATTATTACTAACCCCAAACTCTTTACACAATCGATTATATGCAACTTTATCATATGAATTATTTTTTATTGAAAAAGTTTGTTCGTCGGGTAATGGTACATTTAATTCATATATTATTCTTCTTATTGTAAAGTATATGTGAAATATAAAAAAACTTCTAATAACTCTTGGGTAATTTAAAATTTCAAATAAACTAACACCGCAACCAGATGTCGCACACCAAACCACAAAGTTAAGTTGCTGAGGCCAATGATTAAAATCTGGTTTATTCAACCATTTTTTGCATTCCTTTGCGGAATTAAATGTTACAACTTGTGATTTAAATATGTTTCTCATATTTGCGGTGAATTTCTTTTTATCTGAAACATATATATCTAAAAGTATTAACATTTTTGTTACATCGTTTGCAAATTCATCGAATCTAACCCCGGGTATTGGATATTTTTCTTTTGTAAATGTTAAACTTTTTGGAAAAGAACTTACCTTAACTTTATTTTCTACTCCCAAATCTTTCCATAATAATGTTTTCAAATCATTAGAAAGATTTTCAGTCCATGTTTTTCCAGAAGGATCATCATCGGACATAATTGTTGTCCCATTAACTTTCCATTTAATATATCCACCAAATGGATCATTCACAAATGTAAATTTATTGAGATTCGCGTTTGGATATCGAGTTCTGAAATCATCAAATAACATCTTAATTCTTTTTTGTATCAAATAACTAGATCTTTAAATTTGTAAGAATTAAGATGTAAATTCTCTTCTAATACCAGCAAAACAATTACAACCGACATCAGTTTTTTCAAATGAAATTTTTAATGTCCTTTCCCTCCGGCAAGTTCTTTTAATAGCTTTTCGCGAACTTCCTTCCTTATCGCAATCATGTCCAAGTTTTTTTCTGTATCTTTTCTAAATTTTTGTCGAACTTCTAGTTTTAGTTTTTGAAACTTTTCCAACTCTGCCAAAATTATAGAAAATTCTTGGTCGGATATAACATTATCTTTCAGAGCTTTTGAAACCAAATCGTTAATGGTGTTTAATTTTGATTTTGCAATTGCGGTGGTTTGTTCGTGTTTACTAACTTTTCCAGAAAGTCTTTTTGACGCATAACCGAATCCAACCGATAATCCGCCAAAAACCCCACCAACAACACCCAAAGGCACACCAACAATAGCCCCAAAACCAGTAAGAGAAGTTCCGAGACCGCTTGCAGATAGAATAACTGAAATCACCCCACCAGAAACACTAATTTTTGTACATATTACTCTAGCCCTATTATATTTTTTCCTTACTTCTTCGTAATGTTTAATTTCTTTCTCTAGATTTTGTAATACCTCGCTTGATTTTTGCAGTCTGAAATTAACCGACTGAAGGGAAGAACTAGGATCTGTATTATTAAGGTCGGTCGGTAATTGAGGATAAATTTTATTGTAGTCATCCATATTGTATTTTACTGATCACCGTGATATCTTTAAATTTGTTACTTACTCTTCTTTTTTATACTTTCCACAAAATATAGAACCACAGCCATTATCAAAAGCCAAGCATTCTTTCCTAAAAACCCAATAACTTCACCCGCTGTTTTGAAAAGAAAGCTAACTATTGCGCCAACCATTCCGGGTAATATTTCGCCTAATTTTTTACCTATAGTTTTCAAGCCATTACTAACACCCTTACCCAAAGCAGATAACCCCTTTGAAAGATTAGAAACTATAACCCCAATGATGGCGCCCACCGCACTTAGAACAGCAAAAACTGTAAAACCATACTTTTTGAATATATACTTTAATCTCTCCCTAAGCGGTAAATTTTTAAGTATTTCATCTTTTCTGGCTTGAATTTCTGATAATTGTTCTACTTTTGAAATTGTAATCTTTCTAATTCGTTCATTTAATTTATCAACCTCAGATTTTAATCGTTCATTGCTCTGTTCTAACTTTGATAAATTGGATTTGCCCTTCTTATATTTGTCTATTTCTTCTTTGTATAATTTTACCTCATCCAAAAGTTTTTCTGCTTGTATTTTTAATTCTATATTCTGTTTAACGGTTTGATCGAAAAGACTTTTATTTTCTGCTTTTTGCACCTGTTGTTTCTCAATGAATTGGCGTAGTTCTTTTTCTCTTTCGTCATATCGACTAATCTCCTCCGTTCTTGTTGCTAAAAGCGAATCTATTCCTTGTACTGCAGAAAGTAATTCATTATGTTTTTCTTTTTCTTCATTAAATTGTGATATGACGTCATTATATTTTTCTAACATTGTTTCATAATCAAAGCCCAATTCTTTTCTCATTCCTTTTGGTAAATCTTCAAGCTTAAGATTTTTTTCTTTGTCAAGTATTATATGCGGCTTAGAATTAGTCCTATTACTATATTCTACGATTATACTTCCATCTTTTCCATATTTTACATTAAATGTTGCATCATCAGGATTGAAGTCTGGTAAATAACGTTTGAGTTCTTGACCCGCTTCTCGCCTTCTATCATATTTCTCATCTCTTTCTACAATATTTGGCGTTTTTTTCTCTTCATCTTTTATTTCCCATTGAAGTCGTTTTCTTTCTTCCATATATTCGGAGTAGCCAAGATATCCTTGATCAACAGATGTAGATGTGTTTGGGCTTTGGTAAAATGTATCATCCTCATCAGTTCCTTTCTGCAAATCTTCTAATGGAATATCTTCTTCCATGATTTTTTTACTCATCAGTAAGAAAATCTTTAGACCCCTTAGAGTTGATTAAAAGTAAAAATTGATTTAAAAAGATAAAAGGATTATAAAAAAAGAAATAAAATGAGCAAAGAAGAACAAAAATATCATACTAATACAATTAGTAATATGGATTTAGTAAAATACGCTAAAAAATTTGGAATAAATGTGCGCCCTCAAGATGCTTGTAAAATATTAAGTCAAATGAAAAGAGAAATTGAACCAGATAGAGACTTTGAAGAATATAAAAGAGAAATAAGAGCAAAAGTAACTGAAAAATATGGAATAGAAAATGATCCTATTATTAATGACGAAGAAATGACGAAAAAAGTGGCTTCTAAATTTAATAAAAAATAAATCATTTATGTTATATAACTTATTTTGATTGATGTATTACAAGTTATATAATAATTTATAAAAATTTACTGACCGCGTAACCTAAACCTAACATTCCAGCCCCGACATATGCCATTTCTCCTGTTTTTTGTTCATCGCTTGGTTTGTAATAATCAGAGAATTTTGGTTCATTCATTTGAGCGTACAATTCAAAAGCCTGATTTGTTGCCGAAATATTTTTTGATGCCTGATATTTTTCATCTTTTCTTTTCATTTTCCAATCAAGCATTTTTTGTCTTTTTTCCTGATATGCTGCGTAATCTCTTTGATATTTTTCCATTGCTTTGTCGTGCCGTATTTTTTCTGTATCCTCATTGCGCCCAGATAAATATTTTGCAAGATAATTTCCACCAGTAAATGCCGTTGCATTCAATATAGCACCACCAATCATCATCGCTATTGCCGCCATTTTATTTTGGTAAAATCTTTTGATCCTCTAAATATGTTTTAAGATACATGCTTCCGGATAATACAGCTACCCACTTTGCATAATTTGTAATACTTGAGGATGGGTCGCTCAAAAATGATTCTTTCATGACTTTTTTGGCTACATATCCAACTCCAGCCCCTAATCCAATAAGCACCGCCGAATCAGTTACAGTTTTCACAAGTTTGTTTTCAGTTGACATGATTTTTTACTACGCCATTAAGAAACTTTTAAATAGCTTTATAATTATTCCATTCCTAAAGATTTTAGGGCTACAGAAAATGGTATCTTTTTTGGTTGTGGTAATTGGGGAACTTGTGATAAATCAGGTATCCTATTTTTATATTCAGTGTATCCATCTCTAGCTTTTTCCCGATATCTCATAAAAAGATCAAATGCTGTAAACCCAAGTCCAATAACGGATAAAACAGTAGTAAAAGATAACTCTGGAAGCCATGATTTCGCTTCATTGTTTGACTTTTCTTGATTATACTCTCTTTCTGTATTTTCATTTTGCGCCTCACGTTTCATCTCCCTATCTAATGCTTCTTTTGCTTTTTTATTATATTCTGCTAATTTCTTTCCAGCCGCAACCTTTTTAGGATCTTTTTCCCTTTTTTTAATATCTTTCGCCCATAAGGTTTCAGGATTGGGATCCGCTGTAATTTGCTCCGCATCTCCTCCTCTTTGTTCAGTTTGTTCAGACATTGTTATTTAGATGCTATAAATAAGTTTTTAGATCTGTTTAATATACGGTATCAACACCTTCAGTAGATTGCTTAGTATTATACTCAGTTGCGCTATCATTAACTGGTTCTTCTCTTAGAAATTGTTGATTTTTGTTGAATTTTATGTGTTTAGCTACTTGAAATACTCCGCTAGCAAGTGCTGCCAATCTTCCTGCTTTCAATGCTAAGAGCCCAACAATGTTTGATAATTCTCGATTAACCAAATCATCATTCTTCAGATCATTGCAAAGAGATTCTATATCATCAATCGGAACTAAATAAGAAATAAGTTTGGAAACTAATTGAAGGGACGAATCTACTAATCCTCCGTTAATTTTTTTACCCATTACCGCTTGATAACGATTAAAATATTTTTCTATATCTTTTTCCGATAATTTTTTTACATCACCCAGACTCATATCAACCCCTAAATATTCCTTTGTGGTTCCAAGAGCTGCTAGAATCGCAAGAGATTCTTGTTTTATCTCAAGATCCTCACTTTTTCCCTCCGGGCGGTCAGTTTTTTCTGTTTGGTCAATGTAATCTTCAACTTTTGCCATATTTGTTAAATCACCTCGGGAATCTCTAAATAGCAATTAAATGGGTGACGCAAACTCAAACATAACCTAGAATATTTTTCAGTTTTCAGGAGTTTTACAAACTTTTTGGCCAATTCATAATCCAAATCACCTCCGTAATCTTCGAAAAACATTTTCATACCTTTCTGCGACGGATTATGGAAAGTAACAACGCAGGCTACATTTTCGCGGAATGGTTTTGCTATGGATGTTAATTGCTGAGTGAGGACCCAAACCGATAAACCATGATGCCTTCCGGAGAATGCTAAATCTATAAATTTATTGGATCTTTTCTTCAGATCAGTGGATACGGCGCAATCATCCAAAATTATTAATGTATTTGTTCCGGAGAATAAAGTTTGACAATCAGTTAGTAACTCATTAATCTCCTCAACGTTACTTGCATCCGGTGACAATTTATAGAAATGTTTATCCTTATTAGCAAAATTATGATAAGTTTTATTTTTAGAATAGGTCGGGCAAATTAACACAATATATTCAAAAACTTTCCGGAAAGGGCCGCGGAGCTGTTCAATTAAGTACTTTGTTTTACCGCAATTTGTGGGTCCTGTTATAATACAATGGAATGGTATTTTATCTCGTAAATCTTCCATGATTTTTGTATCATAACATTATGTTTTTAGATTCTTCCCTTTGGTCAGTACTTAATTGATCTCAAACTTGAATTCATAATCTCCAGCATTGCATCCGCTACGACAAACATATGACAAGTTATTGTTCCAGATCCGCTTTGTTTCCTTTTAATTTCTATTTTTACGCCATCATGAGTATTATTTAGAGCAAGTCCGCCGCCATGAATGCGATTATCTGGATGAGATCTAGTATCAACCCAAAGAGCAAACTTATCCGCGTAAAATTCTTTTTCTTTCAATGAAATTTGTTCCCTATGAAAGCGTTTTTTCACGGATTCCCAAAGATCAGATGGAATCATGCCCCTAGAGTATATTCTATTTGGTACGCCATCGACATCAATTTCAACGGAAGATATACCAGGATTATAAAAATTTTCAGAATCCCTTGATCCTGCAGCTTGAGGCAATAAAAACAAAAACAATATTCCTGTCATTGATCTTCTCGGTAAATTAATATGCTGATTAATAACACCATCGCCGCCAATTGAAAATGTAAAAGTTTTGTGTAAGGTAATATTTTCGTAAAAGAATCCTTTACCAACTTGATAAGCTGCTTGAGCCTCACGGGCTAAGTATTCGCTTGAAATTGAAGAATATTCTAACTCTAAGTTTTTGATTGAATATGATGGTGCTTTAGTTGTATCAGAATAAATAATAATATTATTAATCGGGGCAAGTGTAATCTCAAATATCAAATGGTTTTCCAACGCTTTCGGATAAAAAACACCATGATCGTTTAAAATAGGGTGATTTATTGGTATTCTATACTTTGACCCGTGAACATTAGCGAGAGCAACTTCTTTTACATCTTGCGTTTTTGCATCACCAGATTTTGTTCTGAGTTTTCTAATATTTAGAGAAGAAATACCTTGTTTTAACTTATCTTCTCGCTCTTCTTCTGTTAAAAATAAATCATGATATGTTTGAAATAAATCATATCTTTGCGTGTCTTGCAATGTTTCTCCTCCAAAAAGAACTTTTAGTCTGGTTACAAGATTACGGCCCACATTATTCACAACTGTATTATTCGCATGCCCCTCAACATCTAAGTCAAATAGAAGAGAGACGCTTCCAGGAACAATCACTAAATTCTCGGCGAGTTTGGGAATATTTATGTATAATGTTTCTCCGGGGCTTGCTGAGGATGGATTTAGAGTAATTCTATTCAAGGTTGATTCTGCCTTCAAACCAAAGGGTTCTTTTGGAATTCTGTTTGGATTAATTTTTTCAGACGTCATTGTAATTTATAAGATACTTTGGTTAACCTTTAAATCGGTGTTGTCCTATTTTCTAACTCGCCAATATGTTTTAATAAACCTTCTCTTGCCTCGGGAATTAAAATCATAATATTAAAAATTTTATCGCCATCTTCCATATATAGAATTTTTTTCCTAATAATTTTTTTCATGAGATTAATTTGGTTTTCGCTAAATTTTGTTTTTTCTTCCTCAGCTACCATTTTAATTTATAAGATAATTGTTTATTTTTAAATGATGTCAAAAATATATTATTCAGCTGAAGGGTATTGGAAAGGATATTCTGCAATTCCTAAATTAGCTGAGAAGGCTAGAGTAAGTGAAAATACGGCAAAACAGTGGTTAGAGAAACAGGCAATATGGCAAATCTATCTACCTTCACCTAAATATATACCTAGACCGCACTGGACTATAGATAAACCCAATCAGATTCACCAAGCTGATTTATTATTTTTACCGCACGATAGAGTTGGAAGAAAAACATATAAATACGCGTTAGTTTTGGTTGATATCGCCTCGAGATATAAAGATGCTGAGCCATTAACCTCAAAAGAAAGTCGAGAGATATCAGAAGCTTTTACAAAAATATATTCTAGAAGATTAAAATACCCAAAAACATTAATGGTTGATCCTGGGAAAGAATTTATGGGAGAAGTTAGTAAACTCATGAATTACCATAATGTGAAGATACAAAGAAGTGAAGCTGGTAATCATAGAGCCCAAGCATTTGTGGAAAACGCAAACAGAATATTGGGAGAAAAATTATTTAGTCATCAATATGCGCAGGAAATGATTGGTGATGAGCGGTCAAGGGTTTGGGTGAAAAGATTACCGGCTATTCTAAAAACTTTGAATAATACGAAAAAGAGAATAACCGGTAAAGAGCCCGATGAGGCTATAAAAATGAAAGAGGTTGATATTGAACCTAAAAATTACAAACGTGTGGTGGGGGTTGATGAGGTTAGACTACCAACTGAAGTTAGAGTTAGATATTTATTAGCACCGGGTGAACTTGAGGGTGGTGAAAGAAGAAGAGCCACAGATCCCATTTGGAGCATAAAAGTTTATTATATTTCTGGAAGTAGAATTTCTCCTAATCAACCGGTTTTATACTTTTTAGAAGACGGCCCAAGGCGAGGTTTTGTGCGTGAAGAATTACAGGTTATTCCGGATGATACAGAGTTACCCCCTAATTCTGTTTTAAAATGATCTAATATAATGGTTTTGTGTGAATTCCATCCTCATAAACCCATCTTTTATCGTAATATGCATTCAAACCCTTTTTAATTTGTGTATATGTCACAATTTGGTTGTCATTGACTCTAAATCCTGTATTTTGTGACATATCAATTGCCCCTTTCAAAGCTGACATATATCTATCCCAGTTCATTTCGTTTTGTCTATGAATTGTTCCTTTACAACTGTACTTTGCCTTTCCTTTCTCATCCTCCGCGTAATAACATTTTGATGAAAGAGCAATCATTCTAATGCCGTCAAACTCTTTTTTGAACAAACCCGGAGTCTTATCATGATATTTAGAAGTCGATAGGAATTTTTCTTTTCCGCCACTAAAGTATTCTTCTCTCATTTCGGGTTTTATAATATCATCCAAATTTTCGGCTGAAATTGCCATGTACAGTGAATCTGTATCCATTTGTATCAGCTCAAAATCCTTTCTATCTAGATATTTATCTAGAAAATCGTAATAGAATTCCAGCATTCTTAATTTTGCTAGCTGATACACCGCGATGCCGCATTGATAGGGTCTGTCTATTTTTATTAATCTTTTTCGTTTTATTATTTCATATGTGTCATTTATTTCATTAAGATCCTCAAAGAACGCAGATCTTAGGGCTTTTTCAACCTCTTCCTCATCTTTTGTATACCTTGTAATCTTATGTTTATCTTTATCTTCTATCATTTTTCCGTAGAAAGAATTTCCCCTAAGTTTATTGGTGTCGGCTAATTCTTTACATCCTTTGTACTTTGGTTTTAATTTTTCAATCAGTACTTTGATATCTTTATTTTCTTCAATAACTTTAAATATATCAGGAAATTGGTTTAATTCATTGGTAATTTTTACTACATCGTCAATCTTGTTTTCATCAAAGGCTTTACTTAGTTTTTCCAATAAAACCTCAATATCTCCATCTCTTCTTGCATCTGCCACCTCTTTTACAAAAAATCCAAAGGGCCTTCCCGATTCATACTTTAAAATATTATGGATGGCGGTAATCTCCAAACCATGATTAAGATACCATTTTATTAAAGGTGTATATAACAATATCTTTTTTGCCTTGGTAACACCAAGCAATTTTTTATTGTCTTTTAGATGTTTTCTACCTGTCGCTCTTTGATATTCTTTCATGTGCTCTGGTACTAAATATTCAGGAACGGAGTCTACAATAAATAAGGGGGAGAACTCTTCAAACTTTTCTTTTAGGTGATCAGGTACATGGATATCAACTTGGCAAAACCCGAAAAGTTTATCAGCAAGAATCGCTTTGCAAATCTTCTTAATCGTTTTAGGATCTGATGGCTTTGCAACCTTAATACATTTTTCTTTTCCGCATGGCATTTCTTGTCCAGAACAGTATAGATATAAACCATTTGCGTCATTTCCAACAATTCTCTCACATTTTTTCGGATTTTTATATTTATGGGGGCGAATTGTTGTTTTTCCTGCCTCCGCATATCTCATATATAAAATACTAGGGCCTCCAACCATACCCGTTTTCAATAGATTATAACCCTTGTTTTTATCGCATATTTTACAATCTTTTCTTATTTTGTAGCATTTTTTGCAAAACTCGTTATTGCAAATTTTATTGCATCTATGAATGCAGTATTGTCCTGGCGCGTACAATTCAGGATCACCTTTCTTCTTCATTTTTTGGTATTTATTTAGAACATACCTCATTGATACTCCTGGGATGGAAACAGCATCTTTTAATATATCAATTTCATCTGGATAATATAAACGCCTTGTTTTTTCAAGAGCTTCTAGAAAGGGAATAACATCATTCAAATTATACTCTTTCAACCAGTCCAGCATTGTAACACAGCCCCTCTTTTCGAATTCGAGCAAATATTCTTCATATTCTTCTTTGGAAATGTTTTTCTTTTTCAAGGAAGAGTAAAAATCTTCATGTTTCACGGGTCCAACTAAGGAAAGCTTATCATAACCGTCCAATTTTTCATAAGGAAGTTTAAGTTTTTGGGCTTCACAATTGTTTGCTTTACACCAAGAATCAAAAGAAACTCCAGGCGCAAGGTAGGACATTATATCCAAGAATTTGAAATGCGGTGTTGATAAAAACATATACCTATTCTGTTTCTTTGCAATAAAAATATCCTTAGTTTTATCGGTCATGTGTTTTATAAAATGTCTTTTAATCAAATTGATATCATATTTTCCACTATTAAACCCCAAAACAGGTACTTGATTACACCATTCTTCATATTTTTGTAAGACATTTTTTTGCAAAGAATCTTGATCAGGTAGCGGGTATTCTTCTCTAACCTTTTCTACTATAATTTTTCTTATTTCCTCCAATTTTTCAACGAATTCTTTTATAAGCTCATCAGGATTTTGGTTGCAAAGAAAAACGGGTTTTTTTGTTAAATTATCGATTATTGCAACACTAACTGGAATATGGGTATGGGTGAAAATTAAATCATCGGTAATCTGTTTATCTTCTTTTTGTAATAATCCCTCAAAATCGTAATCAATAAAATAGGGATATGGGTTAAATTTCTTTTTGAACCAGATATTGGGTAATTCAGGATTTTCACACTCCCAAACCGATACTACATTATATCCCAAGCTTTTTATCCTATTTTCTCTTTCAATAGTTTCATTATACTTAATTTTGTCGGTTGCTGAACACGGGCACCCATGCCATTTACAGCCATAAAACTCAAAAACAGTTTTTGTCTCGGGTTCGTATCCATCAAACAAAATCTCATTCCCGCCTTCATCCCGGTAACACCTTTCACCACCATGACCACAAAGCCCATGATGAATATGTTTACCCATAATTTTAGATTGGTTTTCTATCCACCGACACGCTTTATAACTAAAATTGATTTTACCCCCGTAAAAAACTTTTTCAGATTCGTTCATGATGTGTTTTATCTTTTCTCCTGTGCATAATATTTTTGTCTTTCCTCCTGTGCATGTTTCATTGGTAAAATGCCTTTTTAAATCTTCGTGCCTGGTAAATTTTTGATTACATCCTTGGCATACCCAGTTTTGTGCGAGAAGGTCTAGATTCTTAATGAAAAAACCATGATTATTATAAAGACCTAAATTTAAAGTTGGTAAATTATCTTTGAAATTATTTTTCCCAAACACAAGTTTCCAAACTGTAAAATTTGATATATCTTTCTGCTCATAAACCCGGATATTTATGGAAAAAACTTTTGAAATTTTCTCAAAATCAACCAATTTTGTTGATCTAACCTCTTCTTTTTTTAGTTTTTTGCCGTAAAAAGTTCGAGCTAAAATTAAAGCTTGTTTCTCTATGCGTTTTTCAGGGTTTTGTTTACCAGAATTGATATTCATGAGAATAGCCAAGCATCTCCAGACACAGAGATTATCATCTTTATCATCTACGGAATAAATACATCTTTTCTTTCGTAATTCATCTGGTAATCTTCCGCACCCAACTAAAGGTTGTCTGGTATTAATGACTTTTATTTGTACTTCTCTAAACTCAACTCCGCCCTCATGAACACCTGGTTTATTAATTTTCTTTTCTGGAGGTAAATATGCCCTACTCCAAGCGATACCCTCTAAACTCAATCTTTCTCCCTCACACTGCTCTATATAATTTTTTATTTCTGGAAGAGAAGTAAAAGTTCCTCCGCTTCTAAATGTGTGCGTGTGGTAAGCTATTTCTCCATTTCCTCTTTGAATCAAAGCAGTAAAACTGGAAACAATTCTTGCCCCCATTTCTATTTGGGGTTCCAACTCATTATAAATTGTTTCCGTCAAATCATTATTTAGATCCCTCCTAATTCTAATAATATTTCTATTTATCTCTTCTATATTACGAATTGGGAGATCATCTTCATGTGGGTTTATTGAAAATATTTTGAGGGTTATTGTTCTTTTCTTTTTAGTTTTTTCCTTCAATTCATCTCTTACGCTATCAGATATATTTACCCTTCTTTTTGTTTTAATTTTAGTATTACTATTATTAAATTTTATGATGTTTTCATTTGCCAATTCTTCAAGCTTTTTGGAAAACTTTTCTTTATCCATTACCCTAAAAATGTTCTTTGGTTTGAGAATTGGAACATTAATTTTAGGCACTGGCTCATCAAGAATTGGTTTTTGTGGTTTTATAAAAGTTGGTGCTAGTTTCCTTTTTTTTCTTGGCGGAGGAGAGCCGGGTGGTGTAACAGGTGGAGTTCTTGGCGGAGGAGAACCGGGTGGTGTTCCCATCATTTGCCGATCTTCATTAACTCTCCGCCTATAATTTTCCAAATCCTCTTGTGCGTTTATTTTCATCTCACTTAATGTCACTATTTTCTCCGCTTTTCGCATACGAGCTCTCTCCCGTATACGTGATTTAACGTCTTTTAATTGATCCATTTAGTATTGTATTTCACTGTTTTTTCTTTTAAACCTTAATTTTTTCAAATTTTTCACATAGGCTTAGTATCAATTTTCCCCTCCGCCTTTCCGACATGGTTGGTAAAAAATTCCTGTACTTTTTCAATTACTCTTAGGACAGAGATTTTCAGTCAACCTAAAAACGTACTTATTGAAAAGTACAGAGATTTTTGGCCCGTAAGCTAAAAAAAGGACAGAGATTTTCAGTCAACCTAAAAACGTACTTATTGAAAAGTACAGAGATTTTTGGCCCGTAAGCTAAAAAAGGACAGAGATTTTCAGTCAAATTTGAGAATAACCTAAAAACGTACTTTTAAACACGCTTACATACTACTACCTTGCATACAACTTTTCCCTTGTATGTTTTATAAGCATAATTTTTGGGGCCAGCTGATACAAATGTTACAATATGATCGTCACTGTCCAGCTCGTTGGTGAGTTCCCCCAAGTAATCACCCAGTAGAGGTTCCCATTTATCTTCTTCTGAGATATATATGATACTGTCTGTATCATAATAACAGACTCTCTCACCCAGCTTTGCCATGACACGATATAATTTCATTCTTGCCTGAGCTGTGGTGAATGCAGCTAACACCACATTTGTTCTGTCAGAAGCTTCCACGAAATCATTCTCTTGAGTATAGCAAACTTCCACCATTTCATCAGCAACAAGATGAACATCTTTTATACTCACACTGGCGCTCGTAAACAGCTCAAAGTAACGCTTTACATCGTTGATCACTTCTAGCTTAGGTCTGTTTGGACGCTGCCCAAGCTTTCCCCACATATTATTCAAGATTTGTTTCCAGACGCTTCTTGCCCCTGCATTATGTTGAATGTGTTCTCTTTCCAAGCGAATTCCCTCATGCTCATAATATTCTTCAATATATCTCGTTTTGTCATCATCAGTTTCACACCAGCTAGGCCAACCTGAGGCTTCTTGTTTTTTCTTTAAGAACATGTTGATGTACTCTTTAAACAGAGTTTGGCTCTTTTGTTCGAAATGCCATACCTCATGTAACCGAACAACACGATAACCCATTTCACGAGCTAACTCCAGTTCTAAGCTCACCCATGTTCCGGTAAATGTTCTCTCTTCATCTGTGTGTTGACAGGGCGTTTTCTGTAATGCTTCAGCGCAGGTGCGACACAGTGCAAACATAAGCTTGTTATTGCTCTTGAAGGGTAATACTGGGTGATACAATCCCCGGGGCGCGAGAACATCACATTTGATGATTCCAAAATACTGACTGATTTCTGTAGGATCTAAATTGTCCGTGATTATTCTGGGATGTCCTATGGGATACCACCCGTTCTTGTTAATATCAGGGTACAAACTCGTAAAGTCCACATAATTCATCTTCTTATCCTCAACAAGCAGCTTTGTAGCATTTGTTCTACCCCCGTAGAATGCATCTCGTGGATTCAGAGGCGAAACAAACTGTAATCTATCCACGAATGTTTTCACTTCCTTATCCTCTTTCAGCATCTTTCGCCACTGACATTCCCACATCTCCACCACTTCAATTCCTTGTTTCTTTAGATAATCTGTTCTTTCCAATGTGTGCTGATAAAGTTCATACATGGAACACTGATTTATGGGGTTTATGGTAGTACCGGGAAAACACCTCATACAACCGTGATAAAAACAACCATGAAATTCGTAGGCTGTATGAGTGGCTTCACAGTATCCATCCAACAAGTAAGGACCCACTCTCTTCTCTCCCTCGTTTCTACCATGACGAATGAAGACATTGTCCTTTTGTGCCATATGAGCAAGCCATTGATACGCACAGTGTGATTGATTTGCTTTCTTTCTGTAGCCAAGATGAGGAATAATTGCGATAGTTTTCTCTTTAAGAAACATAGAACGAAAAATTAAATTACATAACGATGCTATAGTCATGCTTTCTTTAAAAGGGTGGATATGACACAATCCTTTCACGGTGTTGATAAAATGACAGCAACATCGACGCAGAATGTCCACATCTGAACGACAATAACTCACGAGTTCCTCTTGCATGCGAAATTCCACTTTCTTTGCTTCTTGTTCTTTATGCCAGTTAAGGAATGCTTTACGCACATCTGGTTTCATACCTTCAGGATCATAGTACTCAACAGCAGGAATCGGTCCCACATAGTGCTGATTTTCTTCTGTGTTGAAAAAATGGGGAAAATATCCTTTCTTCAATTCTTGTAAACCAAATGTTTTGGGTAACTTTGCAAGGGCCATAGGAAAAAAATTTAAACTGTCAATGAAACGTATCCCCACATCTGGAACTCGCATCTCCATGATCTTAGCTCCGTTCATGATAAGAGTTGGTTTGATATTGTTCTTGTACAAGTAATCCAAAATAAAGTAGGAGTCATATCCTTTAAAATTATGTGCAATGCAAGTTGATCCTGGCATCTCGTCAAACAACCATTCACAAAAAGCTTTACATGTTTTAAAGATCCATTCCTTTCCATGTTGATCCTGCACTACCACAAGATTAGGTACATGTTTGCCTGTGTTCTGTGTACACTCAAAATCGAAAAACAAATACAAATCCTCTTCATCATCCCCTCTTTTTCTCTTTTTCTTCTGTTTCGGTACTTGCATGTAGCACTGATGATCTTTTTCAACAAACTTGTTACAAACATGACACAACACTTCCCCACATTTATGTAATCTTGTATCCCGCCGAGTTCGATCTAACATCTTACCACAATCTTTACATTTCAGATACTGTTTGCAAACAGAGATTCCCCCTTGTGGTCCCATTCGACGATGATTCTCAAAACAGCCAGGACCTTGAAATGATCTTCTACAATAAGCACAATATATCCATGATGATATATCCCCAGAGCATCCTTCTTGAAAACAAGATAAACATTTCTTCTTGCAACGATGATGTCTTCCCTCTTCGGTATTATAACCCTTTTCGCATTCTAAACAATAATAAACGCGCCCCATGAATCCAGGCATGGATGTAATCAAATCAAAGTGACCATCATGTAAATATAAGTAAATGACTTTTTCCTTGGTAGGCCCCTTGTAAATGACACTGTTAAATTGCTCTGCACTAACAATGACTAATTGGTACTCTGGTAAGATGGCTTGAAATTTCTTCGCTTCTTCAATACCACATGCTTGTAAAGGAACGCCCGCTTGTTCATGTAAACTTAAAGCTCTTTCTCGTTGAATAGGTCTTCCCTTGTGAATTATATCGTATTGCGGATCTTTCTCTAGTCTGGCAATTCCCACTACGATAGCTCTTGCCATACACAATTCATCTTTATTCCTGATACGAATAAAACATTTCTTCTCCTTTAATCGTTTTCCCATGTTAATCACTTTCCTTCTACCACCCCCAGTAGGAAGAGCAACATGTACTAGATTCACATCAAATCTTTGATTCGCATACAAATCCTCATATGATTGCAGGACTCTTTCCACCTCAAACATTACTCTCTGTGCTGTAAAATGTTCCACAGGCATGAAAGGTAAACTGATCGGAGAGGTTAGTTCTCGTGTTTGCATAACAAATCGAACTTGATCTCGTGCATTCATTCCTCGTGTCATGTCAGTGATAGCACTTTCCAGCACACCATTTAAGTTACTTGTTCCTTCTCGAACGGATCTTGCTTCGGGAATATCGATGGTTAAGTGATAATCAACCCCAGTTGTATTGAATTTCGGGATGTTACGTCTATTCTGTTCCTTTAGAGTATATCGCCCTCTTTCTTCTTCTCTCTTCCTTTTACCTCCAACTTGTTCACTAAAAGATATAAGTATAATAGTTCTTTTAGAAATCGAACATGTCCCACTCAAAAGCACCCGGTTGAACAACCCAATCATCATTCATAACTTGCCCTTCTCTTTCTTGTTCTTGCTGTTTTAGTTGTTCTTCAAGTATGGCTACTGCTTGAAGTAATTCCTGCTTTGATTCTTCACTCTCCTCCTCAAACTCATCATCCACAACAAGACGATCATCATCACTATCATCATCATTCTCCTCAAACTCAAAATAATCATCATCACCAACAATATCATCATCATCATCATCATCATCATCACTCTCCTTTTCACCTTTGATCATCAAACTCAACAGTACATTTTCCAGATCCGGTCGATTGAACTGATAATTCACCCATTCCTTATTACATTGAAGAACTTCCTGGGTTGTAAAACCCAAAATACAACATGATTTCAACCATGAAGTAACAACATTAGATGACTTCACACAATTCACTGCTTTTCCAATAAACTTTGAAATCTTGTGTTCATCCTCCATGTTACAACTATGATCTTGTTCATATGAACTTCTATGGGAACATCCATAACAGGCTTCATTTGCTAAGACTTTAACCTTATCCCAAACACACTCACAAAACACTCGCCAAAATTGAGCTTCCACACTCTTTTCATTCTCCGGTTCATGCATCTTTACAGTTTCACAACTTGTGATACCAAATGGGACCCATAGCCCTTTTTTATACCCTATTCCTACTAGAACCTCACCCTGTCTTACCAGTCTTTTTTCTAGTGAACCCGGTTTTCTTTTAATTATTCTGCTTTTTTTCGGAGGGGGTACCCCCCCACCCCCTCCCTGTTTCTGACCACGAACTCGTCAAACCGGTTTTTTTCCAGCTCTATATAAGTGAGCACCCGTTCCAGGCTCATCACTTTTACTTGGCTGGTCTTTGCGAGTGCAAGCAAGGTTTTTACTAGTTACTTCAAGGTTTTTTACTCCTTTCCTGCGGAAAAATGCCCAAACGAAGGATGCAAACCCGTTCATTTAGTGCTAAGAGGCGCCTCAACTTTGATGAACCAGGTGAATCATCTACAACATCTAATGATCACCCTTCATTGAATGTTGTAGATGAAACTGTACCAGTTGAGGATACAACTGTAGCAGCAGCAACAGCAACACCAGTTGAGGATGCAGCAACAGCAGCACCACCTGAGGATTCATCTGAGAATCAATCTTCCCCACCTGAGAATGATTCATCCACACCAACTCCGCCTCCCACACCTGACGAAGATGATAATCGCTCTTACACCACTGAGGAGGGAGAGGATACTAATGATAGTGAACTAGCTGCTAGTGAGAACTTGGGAGCTTCTGGTAGCAGCAACAATGCCAATGATGCAAATGTTGAGCCGCAACGAGAGATCCCAAGAGATCCACCAGTTCATGGACCTTGCCTGGTATGTTTTGAAGGACACGAGTCCCCACCTACACCGTGTTGCAGAAAACCCCTGTGTGACCGTTGCTTACATCAGTGGTTGGATAGCCGCCGATTTGACTGCCCACATTGTAGGAAGCAGTTTCCTTCAACCTATATCATGGTATCGGAACAGGCTACCGATGCTTTGTTGGCTGACCCTGAATTTCAGCGCAGGATTCGCTTGGTAAGACTAAGATTAAGACAAGTAAGAAGAAGAGCAAACATAACCCTTTCTATTTCTATGATATGTGCTTTTCTTGTACTGTGTATAACACTGTACTACTTATACCGGTACATAAGAAATTTAGAATCTCGTTTAAACAACTTAGAATATCGTTAGTGATGAAACTTTTTTTTCCATCTTCTTTTATAGACTCATAACGAACTTGTTCTTTATCTAATGGATAAACAGCAAAGATATGTAGCATCTTCATTTATTGAACGCGTAACTCTAAATCTATTACAAAAGGCAATATGTATAGGCATGGATTGTTGGTTTGCCTGCAAACCCCTTCAGTATTATGAAAGAAAAGTTCTTTTTGATTCACTCTGCTTTTAATTTTTGTTATAGGCACTGGTTAAACTAAAAGCAACCAAATCTACCCTTAAATATAGAGTGTTACTGCAAAACAGATCTGTTTCCGATCCTTATAGGTTTTTTTACAACTATTACATGATACGAGAACTATTAGAGAGTGCTACTCATGAAGATGCTGTTATAACACCAGCTTTTATAAAAGAAGTTATAGATATATTGTGGATGCTTCGTTGTTGATTTTTTGACCGACGTGAGGTTAGGGGTGGCTGTGAGGGGAGGACGGAGGCCACAGTGTAAATATTTAAGTTTTTTTTGTGAGGTTAGGGGCGGCTGTAAGGGGAGGATGGAGGCCGCACAAAAAACATAATTATTTTTGTTTAAAACAATTCAGCATCCACAACTTATTTTTCTTTTTTTATTTATCTCTCTTTAGGTTCTACTTGATATTCACGATTATCAAATTCCTGTGAATACAGTGATAAGTACAAAAATCTATGGACATCAATATAAGATTGTTCACATTTACAAAAGGAAATAACTTTATATCTTCCAGATGTATCCAGAATTACGATATAGCAGCTCGGAAATGATAATTGAAAAATCATTTGTGATGTTTCGAGATCTAAAGGAACTTAATTTTTCGACTTTAAACATTCATAAAGAGCTTGTAATAAATTTTTTATTTGAAACAGTTAAGAAGCCTTCTTTCTTTCTACTTAGAGAACACAATCTCTTATAATTTTTCTCTTTTCAGCTCTTGGATGGTGTACATCGTTTTACTCTAAACATTCAATCGCATCATTTCAGAAGATACTTACGATCAATGGGCATGAGCTTAGTTCATCTTTTCGATTCAGTTGTTTTGCAACCAAGAGCAAGAACTTATTCTGAAGCTATTGACAACATTGATTCTCACTGTGATAGATTTCATTATCACCACGATGTTACTTGTTTTTGTCAAATAGCTAAAAACTTGCTTTGTATCATGGCAATAGATCCTCATTTATTTTTGTTTCACGATGATGATCAACCGTTACATGATTGATTCTTTTTTCATCTTTTCCAGTTGACACGATCCATTGATAGTTGCTACAATTTCCTTAGTGATAGATGCTATACAATACTGGAAGGATATCCTGATCGCTATGATTTATTTCACATGTTTGATTCATTACGCGCAAGAGATAAAATATTCCAGTGTAGAACTATAGTAAACAGTTTACGATATGAGCATGATTATTCTCATTTATAGTTCTATCGTATTTTTTCTTTAGGTAACAGAATCTATGGATACCTGTTCCTCTTATCTTTTGTTTGATATGTTGCCAAGAACAGTGCGCGATAATGATAAAGATTTAATTGTGAATGTTCATAATTACTTAACACAATGTATTTCACAACTTCATTATGTTATGCCCCCTTCACCTTATGACATCCTATGGGATGATTAATTTTCTTTTTTCTTTTCTTACAAAACAGATCATGAATGAACTTATCGAACTCACTAACTACATTGCATGCGAATACTCCTCAATCTCCTCAAGTTCACCTATAATACAAGATTTAGATTGGGCTTATGTGGGCATTTGTCCTTTTTATTCGTAGATTTATGGACTGTTTGACGAGTGCTCCGCTTATGTTATAAACAAACGCGATCAAGCAGTAACACAAATGATGAAGGATTGTGCAGATGCATTACATAATGAACTTGTGTTCATTCAGAGTAGAATTGCATGGTGCCATAATATAACTTTTCCATATGCAGATCTACCTGTGATTTGATTTATATATAGTGATTTTATAACTTTTCTTTCTCCATAGATATTCTCTAAGACTAGAGAATGTACAAATTTTCTGTACCGTCGATATGCAACTCATTTTCCATATGCAGATCTGCCTGTGATCGAACACATTTGTGACGATCTGAGAGTTGTAAGGCGCGGATTAAGAAGATTAATTGTTTCTCGATAGATTCAAAGAGAGAACAAGGCATGTGCAAGATTCTTATGTGACCGATATGGATCCAATTACCTAAAGCAATCAGATATACCGTTAATAGAGCATGTTGTTGATGATCTAGCTGTTATGAGACATATGTTAAAACGATTACAAAGAGCACATTTTTTTGTTACCTCTTTTCACTAGATATATGCAAAGATTCAAGCAAGCATATGGTTTGTTCAGTATCAAACGCGTACACAACACCAAAGGTTGTGTTTAGTAGAGTTACCCTTACGAGAACATATAATCGAAGATTTTGATTTTCAACTGCACTTGTTAAGAGGAATTATAAAAAGATTCAGATAGTTTCTTTTTTTTCAGCCCAAGCTCGAGGAAGAAAGAAGACGTTACTTACAATTTCACCATAACTTGTTGATAAGTCTTGTAAGACAGTATAGATAATTTTTTCTTTTTTTCAGAAAACATATCCCAGAGAAACAAGCCTAAAAGCTGCACTACTGTTCTTTTCTTACAGATATTTGTTAAGATACAAGATATCTATAGTTCCGCCAGAGAAGGATTTCATAGTTCAACACTTTATGGCTCAAATAGTTCAGTATATGACATACAACACTAGAAATAGGAAAGCATAGATAGCTTTTTTCTTTTTTCCTTTGTATTAGGGTGAAGATAGTCAAGATAGTCAAGATAGCGAACCCCTCTGTCAATGTGAAGAATGTAATAAAGATGTTGATCGTTATAGTTATTGCGGTTGTGATTGCGAATATTGTTCCAATATGACTGATGTTTTAGGTTTCTGTGATTGTAATGGTTGTGCTGGCATTTTCTGGCAGTTCAAGATTTTATCCTTACAGTAAAACATTTATTTTTTCTTAGGGTCAATACCAGGGAGATGATAGAGATTATCGTCATTTATATCAACAAATTACTCATCTCCCCGACTATATGATTTTCTTTGAACAAATGACCTTATCTTCATCAATATCACCTTAAGTGATACTAGGTTATCTTTTTTCTCTTAGGCTACAAGTGATGATGATAATGACATTGTAAGATTCTTTTATCAAGATAATCAAGGCAATTTTATTCAATATCTCCCTCAAGATGAAAGAGTGCGAACTGAAATTGAAGATTATATTACAACACACGGTTTTGTTAATCAACCCGTTATTTGTTTTGTAGGGAACAAATGATTTCCACGCTTTTCCATGGGTTGATGCCCATAATCAAACCGTTATTCTTTATTATCCTGAACTGCCAGTTGCGTTTCAACCAAACATATGTAAGCTTTATCTTTGCACTTTGCTGTAAAATTATGTTATTCTCATTAAACAACGAGTTACCAAAAGATGGGACTTTGTGTGTGTGTTTTATATTACTTAGGGTGAACCCAATAACAATGATGATGATGATGATGACGATGATGATGATGATGATGAGAATTCTAGACCTGATAATTATCCCTATAACTGGTTACCTTATCATAGTGATGATGATCATTATTGGGATTCTTCTAATGAAGATGATTATACTACAATAAGTAATGAAAGTTGGGAAGTTGAATTATCCCCTGAACAAATAACCAACTGGGAAAGCATTCTGAGTATTCACCCACCCTAATAATAAATACACACTCCTTTTCTTCTTTCCCCTCATTTCACACAATGCCTAAGAAGCGCCACACTAAAAAGAAATTTAAAAGAAAGCGACAATACGGTGGAAAACTCACTCTAAAGCAACTCGTTGAACGTTACAAGCGACCTCCACCTTTCATTGGAAGTTGGAAAAGAAATTGGATTTGATGGCAAACAAAAAGAAAAAAAGAGCAGTAAGAAAACGAAGAACAACAAAAAGGCGCTCTATGCGCGGTGGAGCTCATTTCCGATACAAACCCACACTGGTTGATAAGATCGCTGAAGGAGCTAGCATGTTCCTATCAGGACCGGAAATCACCGGAATGACTATTGCTGGAAAGGCTGGCAGTCAAGCATTCAAGGCTCTTAAAGACAATTATAAACCGGTTTATACTTATTATAAGGAAAAGTATTAAACCACACAAAAACATGAAACTCTATCATTGTTTTTTATTTACACTCTCGTTCCAAATGGTGGGTAATAATAATCTCTTACAACCTCTTGGCTATAACGATCGCACACATATTCAGCTGTAATCAACCATGTTTGTTTCCACAACAGTTCTTGGTTTGCTTTAGCTGCATTCCAAACAATATCGTAATCACTTTCCCAGTAATTCCAATCTGTGCTTCCCAACTTCCATTCCGCATTCTTCCACAGTTTTCCTGTTCTTGTAACTCTTGGACCATAACAGACTCTTCTGAAACTGCAATCACCTTTTCTTTTACCCCAATCAGGAAAATCCACTCGTTGACCACCCCGTAATGAACTTTTCATGCGCTCTTCCACATACTCCCTCTCCAGATCCAGTTGAAAAGTGCTCAGTAGATCTGCAAACACTCCCACTGCTTTTTCCACCTTGCCATCTATGGGATCTTTCACTTCTCTATCCATTTCTATCGTGAACAGAAAACTATTTTAGATTTACAACTCAATTTCTCCTTATATGCTATATTGTACCACTCAAATCAAGTTAATCAAGATCAACCCGAAAAAAACCGGTTTTTCCAGTTCACAAACCGGTTTGACGACATTCCTGAAATTGCGCGCGAAACTCGCAGCCAATCAGCGCTCTAGATTTGTCCCAAAGTGACCCCCCTTACTACTCCCGTAGTCGGGTTCTGTCCTCGTGTACCGGTACACAAGGGGAACGTACAATCGCTTGACCCATCATATGGACCCTTATATGGATCCCCTTATGGACCCCCTTATGGACCCTTGTATTTCGGTTAGTAGCACCACAATATAATCGTTTCTATATAATTATGTAGCATATATATATATCATATTATCTGGGTATGTTCCTTTTTTGAGTAAAAATTACAAATAGGACACAGCTTTGTTTCATTCATTGATAACGAAAAAATTCAATTAGACTTATCGGTCGACTACAGTTACAAAGTTTTGACAGCACATTCCTAAACGACAAAGCCGCAACACGAACTTGGATATTTGAACATTGGTTTTTCGACATTTGCATATGGCTAAACTGCTGTGTCCCAAGGGATTAATGACGTTCTCAGAATTTAGAGCTCATTCAGATCCAATTTTTCATGACCTCGGACTGCTCAAATTACCTGATATAATTTTTTTACACAATGCCCTCTTTATGTATGACTTTTACTCAGATAGTCTGCCTTCTGTCTTTAATTGCTTCTTTCTACCAGTCAGCAAGATACATCAATACAATACTAGACTGGCAGCTAAGAGATCATACTACCTTCCTAGAATATGAATTAAGACTCTTGGCTGAGGTACTTGACTCGATTAGTTTTAACTATTATCAAGTTCCTTGCGCTCTTTTCAAACATTAACTTATAAGACATAATAATTATATGAATGTAATGTTACAATCTCGAGTGCTAAATAAAGTGTTGTTGTTGTTGTTGTTTTTGTTGTTGGATAGTCGTTCATTGTCTGAATTATCTCGCCCTCGCTACAATGGATTCTGAGGACAGAACTCGTAGTCTTCATTGTTCAAAATGATAATCAGTCGTGTTGTAAGTAATGCTGCTAATTCGTTAGCGCTCTACACATGAATATACCTGGTTCTATATTCCATAAGCCGAAACAAGCACGCTACACATGAATATACCTCGTTCTATAATCGACTACGACACTGGGGTAGCAGTAGTCTGACTAACTTACACTTCATTATTCATCGACTACGGAACTGCGGTAGCAGTCTTACAACGAACTCAAACTTCATTACTCATCCATTATGGCGCTGCGGCACTGGGGTAGCAGTCGTTCAACAAACGTAATTATACACTATACAATTTTGTTTGGTCACTGAGGGACCGCAAGAGCAGGAAATTTCTGCCGTGCAAAGTGGGCCGGGTATTCTGCAATCGCTCCTGATTTTCAGTAGTGCAGGATCGGCTCCATTTGAGATCTCAGCTCCTCTGTTTTATTATTAAGTTGGGTAAACAAAATTGCATAAAATAACTGTGTTTATTTGGTTCGTTCTCCAGGTACCGGCACAGATGACGTAGCACATTGTTTCACGATTGTGTGTAAATTATTCAGTAACATGTTTTTTTATTGTCTGGCCTTGTTTTACGTCATCTGTGCCGGTACCCGGTACCTTGAGAAGGACCCCTTTATTCACCAAAAAGTATTTTACAATGATACTTTCACACAACAGAAGTTAAACCTCTCTGCTATGCTTTTTCTAAGCCGAATAAGAATTTTCATTAGTTTTCCTACAATTCACAATTCAGTTGAGTTTTGTCATCATTACTATTATCTTGTAACAAGACGTCTATGGCGTTTGGTTTATAACTCGGAAAATCGACTGTCTGAAAAAGTAAACAAAGATATAGTTGTTTCACCAGACAAAAATGACCCGCTTAAGTGCGCATATGAAAATTACATTGAATCTCTTACTCAGTTAAAAAGTTTGGCAAAATATTTGATGACACTTCCAGTAGTAGAGAAGTGGGGGTTTTGGCACACCTGTTATCAAGAATTTATCAAGGATTTTATAGGGGAAAAATATGGGGTTTTGGCACACTTGTTATCAAGAATTTATCAAGAATTTATCAAGGATTTTATCAGAGATTTTATAGGGAAAATAAAAAAAATAAAAAAAATGTAAAATTTTATCAGGGAAAAAAATAAAAAAATGTAAAATTTTATCAGGGAAAAAATGGGGAAAAATTACAAAAATGTAAAATTTTATCAGGGAAAAAAATTACAAAAATGTAAAATTTTATCAGGGAAAAAAATTACAAAAATGTAAAATTTTATCAGGGAAAAAAATTACAAAAATGTAAAATTTTATCAGGGAAAAAAATGGAGAAAAATTATAAAAATGTAAAATTTTATCAGGGATTTTATAGTGAAAATAAAAAAAATGATTTTTAATTGCTATTTAAAAACAAAAAAAAAAATATTGTAAAGATGGAAAAACAACAATTAAATAGATTAAGTGCAGAGCAATTAAGAAAATTAGTTTACTGGTATAATCCACCAAGAAAATCATATTATAATACTAAAGCGAAACGCATTGAATTTTTGATTAATATTCCTGAAATATTTAATAACGTTCAAGAAATCATAGATAATATTCGAGAAATTATTGCGTCATTGCATGCTAAGCCACATAGACCCGATCAGAATACTCCTTTACCAATTCCAACTTCAACTCAAGAAAATTTATCAACCCCAATGCTAGACTTACCTAATGTATTTAATCCTGAAACAACTAAACTTAAACAAACACTTGTTACAGAAGTTATGGATGAGATGCGAAATATTCAGAAACAAGCTACCACACACATTTCAGAACCTAAAACTATTGAGTATCATTATTACTGTATTAATAAAAGACAAAAATCAAGATGTAAAGAGTGTGGAGGAGCACAAATATGTGAACATAATAGAAATAAAGCTTATTGTAGAGATTGTGGAGGATCACAAATATGTATACATAAAAAACAAAGGAATTTTTGTAAGTTATGCGGAGGATCACAAATATGTATACATAAAAAACAGAAGGCGCGTTGTAAAGAATGTGGAGGTAAAGGAATATGTATTCATGGAAAACAAAGAAATTTTTGTAAGTTATGCGGGGGATCACAAATATGTGAACATAATAGACAGAAGGCATTTTGTAAAGAATGTCATTAAGTTATATAACGCTTATATGTGTTACATAACATAAAAAAATTAACTAAATCTTAAACTTAAAGTTATGGGAGACCCCTTAAGATCAAGTTTTTCCCATTCATTGTCCAATATGCTTAAATCAAAGTGGTTTATGACGCTATCATATTTTCGAAATGGAATCGTTGGATAATCCTTTGAGGGTATGTTTGCAAGTAGTTGTGATGGTGAGAGTTTTACAAGTTCTCCATTTTTGGTTTTATTCATATATGAAAACTTATTATCAACTATACTACACATAAGTCTCAGCGGTTCTTTAATCTGAATATTTATGGGGTATAATTTACCTGGATTTATGACTTCAGGAACTCCTAAACCAAACCCCAACCCCCTAGTAAGTTTAATTTTGAAGTTCTTATTTGAATATAGATAGTCAACAGTATCAGCCTCAATTATTGTTATCTTTTCCCCATCAGGATCATTAAGAAAGATTGATTGAATATTACGAAGCGAATATGTACCGGGTTGAATTATTATGAATCCTTGATTCTTATCATTGAATATTATCTGTTTATCCTTGAAATTAATCAATCTTTTTGTTTGTATATTACAATCCAATAGTTGTATCTCCCTAAGATTTTTTAGCGGAGGATCTAAATAAATCCTTGTTTCAGACTCATTCATTGTTATGCTTAACATTTTGTTTGATTAGACCATATTCATCTTTAAATTTATATACTCCAAGGCTATTTAGCAAGTACTTAGCTTTTATAACCCTATGACGTCAACATTCCACACTTCCCTAGTAATTTCGAGCGCTAGAGGAAAAAACGAAATCTACTTTCAGGTTCGTCGGTTGTTGGGGAGCTCTGGTATGCAATCTATTGTTCTCCACGTGAACAGCGATTGTATGCAAATTAGTGACCACGTGAAATAGCCAGTTGCATCAGGCTGTGCTCTCGTGATTACTGAAATAGAAACCACGCTAATCCACCTGCGACAACTGTCAATGCTAATATATTCTTTTCATGCTGCGTTGAGTCAATATTATTTTCAGCGGAGCTGGTACTGCGGATTTCCTGTTTCGTCGAGTCTGGTTTTGGTTTCTTTTCAGTTCTATGAGGTAACTTTAACTTTGAAGATCCTAAGCTATGACTTATTCCAACTTGTTTTGCTTCAGTGTTTAGGGAATTATTCACACCAAAATTCATATCATTACTCGCTTTCATGAGTTTGTTATTAAAACCTGTCACGCTTTCAGTGTTGATTATCATATTACTTGGCATCAACCATACACCAGGAGCAATAGCTAAATCAAGCCGTAATTTCGCTTCCTGTACGGCTAATTGATATCTTTGAATCGAACTAGAAATGTCATTCTCGATCACACTACTTTCAAATAAAGCTAAGAATTCTTGTTGAGTCTCTATTGCTCCACCGCCATTACCATAAATTGAATTTCTTGTGTTAACTTGTGAACCTAATACGCAATAAACAAAAGCTTCAGCTGATCGATTCAATCTACCAAGTCCAGCTTTAGTGAGCCCATGTCCTCTTGTTGGGATAAACCAGGCATATTTGAAATCAGCAAAGTCATCGTTACGGATAAATGAAATGAGATTACCCTTTTCCTTCTTTCCACCTTCATCAGCGAATTTATTACCTTCACCGGGCCATTGATCCGCTTCAACATCATAATTCCTTACAATATGTACATTTTGATATCCACCACCTTTTCCATGATAGCCTGCACCATAATCAAGGAATATATCTCCCAATCCGCTGTTTCTACCCCCCTTCCATCTAAAGTCTGAGTTTTTTGATATGCTAAATTCAGCACACAGTCGTTGATATGCTACTTTACTATAGGGATTGTTGTTTATTACAAAAGGTTGTTCATCGGGCAAAGGTAGTTTCAATTCATATAATATCCTCCTTATTGTGAAATATATGTGAAATTTTATGAAGCTACTCACTATTTTAGGATAATTTAGACTTTCAAAAGGACTTATACCACAACCAGATGTTGCACACCAAACTGCAAAGTTAAGTTGTTGAGGCCAATAATTCATATCAGGGGCGTTCAACCATTTTCTACTCTGTTTTCCAGATTTGAATGTTACAACTTGAGATGTAAATATGTTTCTCATCTTTGCGGTAAATTTCTTCATATTTGAAACGTATATATCTAGAAAGGTTAGCATTTTTGTTAAATCAGTTGTAAAGTCATCAAAATTAATAGCTGGTATAGGATAAGATTGATTTGTTATGGTTAAACTTTCAGGAAATGAACTCAACTCACTGTCATCCAATCCTAAATCTTTCCATAAAAGTCTTTTCAAACGAGGTGATAAGGCATCAGTCCATGTTTTTCCAGTAGGATCATCATTTGACATGATTGTTGTACCATCAACTTTCCAACTTATGTATCCACCATACGAATCAGATACAACTTCAAATTGACTTTGATCGGCCTTTGGGTACATATTTCTGAAATCATTGAATAATGACATTTTTTGTTCATAACATGTTGCTTTTAAATCACCTCTTTTCTAATACCAGCATAACAATTCCATCCTACTGGCGTTCTCTCAAATGAAAATTTCCAAGTTCGGGACCGGTTAACTCCTTTATAATTTCCGCTCGAACCTCTGTTCTTATCTGATTCATGTTTAGGTTTTTTTCTGTATCTTTCCTGTTTTTCTGTCGGATTTCGAGTTTTAGTTTTTCAAACTTATCCACCTCTGATAAAATTAGAGAAAATTCTTGGTCGGATATAGCGTTATCTTTTAGAGCCTTTGAAACCAAGTCGTGAATAGTGTTTACTTTTGCTTTTGCCAAAGAAACTGTCTGTTCATGTTTACTAACTTTATGTGAAAGTTTTTTAGAAGCTGAACCGAATCCAACCGATATTACCCCACAAATTCCTCCCACCGCACCTAATGGGATACCAACAGCAGCACCAAAACCAGTAAGGGAGGTTCCAAGCCCACTTGCAGATAGGATAACTGAAATCACTCCACTACTAACACTTATTTTTGTAAATATACCTCTAGCGCGATTATACTTTTTTCTAACATCTTCGTAATGTTTAATTTCCTTCTCAAGATTTTGTAGTACTTCGCATGACTTTTGTAGTCTGAAATTAACCGTCTGAAATGAGGAACTCGGGTCTGAATTAACAGGCGCATTAGGATAAATTCTATTATACTCGTCCATATATTGTATTTACTGATCAACATGATATCTTTAAATAGATACGACCAGGTTTTTTATCGACTCTTCTTTACCCTTTCGACAAAATATAAAACCACAGCCATTATCAAAAGCCAAGCATTCTTACCTAAAAAGCCAATTACCTCGCCCGCTGTTTTGAAGAGAAAGCTTACAATCGCTCCAACCATTCCAGGTAATATTTCACCAAGTTTCTTGCCAATAGCTTTAAACCCATTACCAACACCTTTACCTAATGTGGATAGGCCTTTGGAAAGATTAGAAATTATTACACCAATAACAACACCTACAGCACTCACAGCTGCAAATACTGTAAAACCATACTTTTTGAAGATATCCTTCACACGACTGCGTAATGATAATCTATTTTTTATTCTATCTCTCTCACTCTCAATGTTTGCTATCTCTTTACCATCCTCAGCAATTTCTCTATTTGTATTTTCAATCTCGTTATTTTCTTCCGGCGTCTTAATCGGTTTATCCTCAAGGAATTTTACCCTATCAATCTTTTTGTTTTGTGTTTCTTTTTTCTTAGTGATTTGAATATCCATTTCTTCAACAATATCTTCTGCTCGTTTGCCTAAAGCATTTTTTAGCTCATCAGAAAGTTTTGAACCTTTAGCATTTATAAATTTACCATCCGAAAGAACAAATTCAGCCGATTTTTTTCTGTCTAATCTAACAGCAGGAAGTTTTATTCCTTCACCTATATCTTTCATGTATGATATAAATTGTTTAAATTTTGCATAAGGATAAAACCTTTTTATTTCACTTTCTGATTCTTCTTTTTCTTGTTCTTTAATATTAGCAATTAAAAGAGGGTCTTTTTCATTAAATGAAGTTTCTTCTTCTTCATCATAATCTGGATTTTGATAAGTTGTGGACGTTCTAGTTGTAGTCATATAAATTGTATCATTATTATCTTTACTATCATCATCTTTTGGTTCATTTAATTCACTTGGGTCTAAATCCTCATAATCTACTCCTCCTTCTGCCATGATTTTTTACTCATCAGTAAGAAATCTTTAGACCTCTTGAGGCCGCGAAGCAAACTAATCACACACAATTTCCTAAAATAATTTACTAGCCATATAACCCAATGCTAACATACCACCACCTACATATGCCATTTCACCCATCTTTTGATTTTCACTAGGTCTATAATAATCAGAAAATTTTGGTTCGTGCATTTGACTATATAATTTCAAAGCTTCATCTGTATTCGAAATATTTTTTGATGCCCGATATTTTGCATCCTTTTGTTGTACTTTCCAATCAATTAGTTTCTGTCTATTTTCCTGAAATGTTGCATAATCTTTTTGGTACTCTTCCATTGCTTTATCATGTCTTATTTTCTCTGTATCTGTTTTATCGCCTGAGAGATATTTTGCAAGATATGACCCGCCAACAAAGGCGGTTGCATTCAAAATAGCCCCCCCAAACATCATTGCTATTGTTGCCATGTTTAATTTGGTAAAATCTTTTGATCCTCTAAATATGTTTTTAGGTACATACTACCCGACAATACAACCACCCATTTGGCATAGTTTGTAATACTTGAGGAGGGATCGTTCATAAATGATTCTCTCATGGCCTTTTTAGCTACATATCCAACTAAAGCTGCTAATCCAATAAGGACTGCTGAATCAGTAACAGTTTTCACAAGTTTGTTTTCAGTTGACATAATTTTTTTACTCATCAGTAAGAAATCTTTAAACTACTTATTTCATATCATTCCGATTTTAAGAGGTTGTGGGGGCTGTATGGGAATATTTTCAGGTTGAGACATTTTTGAAACATTATTTTCCTTCGGGGATTTATTATAATATCGCATAAACATATCAAATGCTGTAAACCCTATTCCAACAATAGATAAAACAGTGGTAAAAGATAGCTCTGGAATCCATGCTTTAGGTTCACTCTCTTGGTTTGAATTTTCTTCTTGTTCTTTTTCACGTTTCATTTCCCTAGCTAATGCTTCTCTAGCTTTTTTATTGCGTTCTGCTAGTTTCTTACCAGCCGCAACCTTTTTAGGATCTTTCTCTTTCTTTTTAGGATCTTTATTTTCAGGTGCTGGATCCATTGTAATTTGTTCAACTTCTTCTGACATTATTATTTTATTTCACAAAGTAAAGAATCTTTAGACCCCTTTAGGGACGCGAAGCAAATCAGTATCTGGATAAGTTTTTCTTGCATCCCTTCGTATTTGTTCTTTTAGCGTCTCAATATCTTTTATAATTTCTTTAAATTTTTGGTTTTTATGATCAATCATCCTTTTAACATCTGCAATAAGTTTTAAAGCTTTGCGATTTTCAATTTCCATATCTCTTTTATATTCTACCAACATTATTTATTTTTGTATTCAGTTGTGTTAATTAGTATGTTCAGTAGCCTGCTCAGTTTTGCTGTAATCATCTATATTTTTACTTGTAACTTGTTGTATTTTACCTATTTTAACATGTTTAGCAACCTGGAATAGCCCGCTAGCAAGTGCTGCCAATCTTCCTGCTTTTAATGCTAAGAGACCTACAATGTTTGTCAGTTCACGATTAACCAAATCATCATTCTTCAAATCTTTACAAAGAGCTTCTATATCATCCACGGGAACCATGTAAGAAATGACTTGAGAAACTAATTGAAGAGATGAATCTACCAATCCGCCACTAATTTTCTTACCCAATACTGCTTGATAACGATTATAATATTTTTCAATGTCTTTTACTGATAATTTTTTTACATCACCCAGACTCATATCAACTCCCAAATATTCCTTTGTAGTTCCAAGAGCTGCGAGAATAGCCAATGATTCTTGTTTTATTTCAACTTCATTATTATAATTATCTTTTACCTCAGTCTTTTCTTCTTCAATATAATCTTCAACTTCTGCCATTTTACAATTTTCTTACCTACAGTCAGGTCTTTAAATTTATAACTTCAGGCTGCTCCCTTTGGTCGAGTTCCGCACTTCGCTACGCTCCGTTTGTCAGTTCACGATTAACAAACAACATTTCTAACAGTTCTACGCTTCCAAATAGCAATTAAATGGGTGTCGTAAACATAAACAAAGCCTAGAATATTTTTCAGTTTTTAATAATTGAACAAACTTTTTACTAGTTTCAAGGTCTAAATCACCACCATAATCTTCGAAAAACATCTTCATACCTTTTTGCGATGGGTTATGGAAAGTAACAACGCAAGCCACATTTTCACGGAATGGTTTTGCTATCGACGTTAATTGCTGAGTGAGAACCCACATTGATAATCCATGATGTCTTCCAGAGAATGCTAAATCAATAAACTTGTTTGATCGTTTTTTCAAATCATTAGAAACAGCACAATCATCTAAAATTATTAATGTATTTGTTCCAGAGAATAAAGTTTGACAATCAGTTAACAATTCATTAATCTCATCAACGTTACTTGCATCAGGTGATAATACAAAGAATCTCTTATCTCCTCGAGCAAAATTATGATAGGTTTTATTTTTAGCATAAGTTGGGCATATTAAAACAATGTATTCAAAAACTTTTCGGAATGGACCTCGGAGTTGATCAATTATGTACTTTGTCTTTCCACAATTTGTCGGGCCCGTTATAATGCAATGAAAAGGAATTTTATCTCTTAATTCTTCCATCTTTTCTTTTAACTAATACATGATTGATCTTAAGTTTGAATTCATAACCTCCATTAATGCATCAGCTACCACAAACATGTAACAAGTCATAATACCAGACCCACTAACTTTTCTCTTCATTTCTATTTTTACACCATCCTGTGCGTTATTTAAGGCCAGACCTCCTCCGTGAATACCATTATCTGGGTGAGTTCTTGTTGCAAGCGTGGCCATTTGTTCTTCGGTGGATTGAAGACTCCAAGATCAACTGTAACCAAACATTTATTGTTCTTCTTTCACTGACATTCGCACGAACTAGAAGTTACACGTGGCTATGAAATATATACATGGTGGCTGATGCAATACAGCCTCGATTTAATGTTAACTTGAATGACATTTCCTGTACGTAAATACTTCCGCTTTATGTAAGTTGGGTTTGCATCCAACACCCCCACTCAATCACAACTTTACAACATTTATGGAAGTAGTCTATTAAGTTTAACCCTAGTTACAGGCTTAGTAAAAATGTCTGCAACATTATTTTCTGTTGGTACATATGTCAGCTTGAGGTTTCCATTCTGGATCTCTAATCTTAAGAAGTGGTATTTAACATCAATATGCTTTGATCTCTTATGATGCACAGGATTATTAGCCAGTGCTATTGCCCCTTGATTATCTACATACATGCGAATAACCTCACAAGGGGGACCCACTAGATCAGCTAATAGTTGCCTAAGAAATTTAGCTTCTTGGGTAGCCATGGCTAATGCTACATACTCAGCTTTCATTAACTGTACTGCCCTTAGTTACACCCAGCTCACATGGGATTGCCTTTGGCTTGCATTCTGACATGTTGAACCGAGACAAAATCTTTTCTATGTACTGGGTTTGGTTCATTTCAACATACCCATTTCCACACTTGAATTGGATGCCTAGAAACCATGATAGAATACCCAGATCTTTCATTTTGAATTTCATCATAAGACATTCTTTAAATTCTTTCAACACATCTGTGTTGCTACCTGCAATAATTATGTCATCAACCCATACAATTAAAATTACTTGACCACTTTCAGTAGTCCTGACATAAACACAAGGATCCACTAAGGATTGTACAAACTCTTCTTGTGTTAGATAGTCATGTAACATACTGTTCCAGTTTCTCCCACTTTGTTTCAAGCCATACAATGATTTCTTTAGCTTGCAAACAAGTTTTTGTCCATTGGGCCCTTTTTGTTCATAACCTTCAGGTTGCTCAACATACAACTCACAGTCAATAGGTGCATTCAAATAAGCAGTCTTAACATCCATTTGATGGATAACCATACCTTTCTGAACAGCTAATTGCATTAACATTCGAACCGAAGTTAAACGAGCAGTTGGAGAAAATGTCTCATGATAGTCTATACCTGGGGCCTGGGAGTAACCCTTTGCAACAAAACGGGCTTTGTACTTTTCCTCTCCATTGGGACCTAATTTGATAGTATAAACCCACTTTCCCCCCACTGAAGTTCGACCCTCTGGTAGGGAGGTGAGTTCAAATGTGTCATTATCCCATAGTGAATTTAACTCTTCATCCATAGCAACTTTCCACTTCCCAGACTCTGGGGATGTGATGGCACATTCATATGACTGTGGAACATTTCTAGCTGTGTAACAGTAGTCAACTGTAAAATTTGCAAAATTATCAATTGCTTGATCAAGTTCCTCCCCTGTTGCATAGTCATCAAGGTATTTTGGTCTGACATGCTCCCTGGTAGGGTAACGCTTAACACTTTCTACCTTAATCTCAGGCTTTTGCATTTCAGGTTCTTTGTACTCAGCTGAATCAGATAACAATTCAACACTTTCCTCTTTATGGTCGAATCTCTCACTGAATTTGACACATCTGGCTTTCTTGATGGTGTTTTGATCAGGGTAATAAACAAGAAATGCAGGACTGGACCTATCATAACCTATAAAAATGCCTTCCTTAGCTCGAGCATCTAATTTGGTTTTGTTCTGTACATAAGCGTGACACAATGAACCAAATACATGCATGTTGGACAAATTTGGTTTGGTACCTGTCAAGCACTCATAAGGTGTTTTACCTGTTCTGGAATTATAACACCTGTTGCGGATATGTGCTGATGTCATGACAGCATAGGTCCATAACTGTTTAGGTAACTCTGCTTCGATTAACAGACACCTTGCCATATCAAAAAGCGATCGCCATGCTCTCTCAGCTGTCCCGTTTTGGTGGGGTGAATAGGGAGCTGTAAGCTCATGTTTGATGTGGTTATCTAACAATAAGGATTTGAATTGATCACTAACGTATTCACCCCCATTGTCAGATCGTAATCGTTTGACTGTACCAAAGGGTGCAGTATCAGCCAAGAACTGCTTCATTGCTGTGATGGCATCACTCTTGTTCTTTAGGAAATATACCCCAAAGGCACCAGAAAAATCGTCCACAAAAACCATTGCATAATTGTGACCATCCCTTGACCCTGGTGTGACAGGACCTGCTAAGTCAGTGTGTACTAACTCGAGAGGTGCAGTTGCACGACTATCTGGCTCTCTATTTCGAAACTGTGACATCTTTCCCTTTACACAAGTGTCACATTCAGGCTTACCCTTGGGCTTTGTTGTTATTTTCATCCCCTCAACAACATTTTCTAGTTTAAAAACATCATGCACGTTGCAATGCCCCAATATTTTGTGCCAAGTTTCCGCACTGTGCGCACCATTACTGGAATCGGCATAGTTGAGGTAATACAACTTCCCATATTTCTTCATAGCAAATTTGGTGTCACCTGGTGTACTTAGCTCAGCAGAATCTGGTGTCAAGTGTATGGAATTTCCCCTATAAACGGCAGATTGAACAGAAAATATGTTCTGTTTATAACTAGGTATATATAAAGCGTCTTCAAGAAAGACTTCATAGGGAACACCCCCTACATCATGCAGAGTAACTTGTGCCCTGCCCCTGGCAGACACAACACCACATGCCCTACTGCCATCAGCTAACTCTATGTAATGATTTTCGGGTTTGAAATCATCATCAAAATGTAAAAACTTGGACTTATCATTGAGAATATGAGCAGTAGCTCCTGTATCTACTAATAAGGAATTTTCTCTTGTTACGTTAAGAGAGTCTACAGTCACTTTGAACGCAAATGAAGCGCCCCTCTTATCGTCACTCACGGTTTTCGCTGTGTCCTTCTTGCGACAAACATCTGTGTTGTGTGTCTTGGACTTGCAGTGTCTGCACCATCGGTGATTAATCTTCTTCCTTTGTTCCTTTATGCGACATTCACTTGATTTGTGACCAGGTTGACCGCAGGAGTAACATGTTATATGTCCGTTCGATGCTGAATGTTTCTGTTTACAGTTCATAACATTGTCCTCTCCAATTTGTGGCGGCATATGAGATCTTTCGGTCTCTTCATAACTCCTAAGGGCTACTTTGAATTCTTGAAACTGAATCTTGTCGTCGCGCTGCGAAACAATGGCGGAAAAGGTTTTGTATTCCACAGGTAATCCTTTCAGTACCATGGCAATCAAAAGGCTGTCGCTCACTGTCTCCCCGGCGGATTTGAGCGATGCAGCTGCTGTTTCAGCACGTAGAACATAATCTGTTATGCATTCGTCTTGGGCTTTCTGCAGTGAAGTTAGTTCTGTATACAATGCAAGAACACGTGGTTTGCTTTTTCCCATGTAATGGTTCCTCAATATTTGGAGGGCTCTTCTGCCATCGTCCCTCGCATCCCTTATAATTAAGGACAGGCTTCGATCGTCCAAGTACTGGATCAGTTGAGCGAAGGCATCAATGTTCTTTTCCGTTTCTGTGTCATCTAGCTCACCTTCGGCTAGGAGAACATCGTACAACTTTTGAAGTCTCATAAGTCCCAGGAATTTTACTTCCCAAAGTTCGTATTTCGTAACATCACCGTCGAACATGAGCCTTCTGCTGGGCCCATAACCTGTTGCAAGCGTGGCCATTTGTTCTTCGGTGGATTGAAGACTCCAAGATCAACTGTAACCAAACATTTATTGTTCTTCTTTCACTGACATTCGCACGAACTAGAAGTTACACGTGGCTATGAAATATATACATGGTGGCTGATGCAATACAGCCTCGATTTAATGTTAACTTGAATGACATTTCCTGTACGTAAATACTTCCGCTTTATGTAAGTTGGGTTTGCATCCAACAGTTCTCAAATCTAACCACAGAGCAAACTTTTTACTATAAAAATCCTTTTCCTTTACCGACCAAAGGGAAGAACCACTGAAACGTTTCTTTATCGACTCCCATAGGTCTGAAGGTACCATTCCCTTAGAGTAGAAACGATTTGGTACGCCATTAACATCGATATTGATTGAGGTGATACCTGGATTGAAAAAATTCTCAGAATCTCGCGCTCCTTCACCATATGGTAATGTAAACAAACATAATATCCCAGTAATTGACCTTCTAGGTAGATTAATATGCTGGTTTATAACGCTGTGTGTAGGCCTGGATATGGTGAAAGTTTTGTGTAGAGTTACATTCTCATAAAAGAACCCCTTTCCAACCTGATAAGCTGCTTGTGCCTCACGAGCTAAGTATTCGCTTGATATACAAGAATATTCCAACTCAAGGTTTGTGATTTTGTAAGTTGGGGTCTTTGTCTTGTCAGAATAAACAACAATATCGTTAACTGGAGCTAGTGTAATCTCAAAGATTATTTGATGATCTAATGCCTTTGGGTAGAAAACTCCATGATCGTTGAGAATAGGATGGTTTAGTGGGATGTGGTACTTGGTGTTGTGTACTACTGCAAGTGCTACTTCCTTTGCATCTGTGTCTACCTTATCACCTGCATTTGTCCGCAGCTTCCTCATGTTTTCAGAAGAAATACCTTGTTTTAATCTATCCTCCCGTTCTTCCTCTGTTAAGAATAAGTCATGGTAGGTTTGAAATAGATCGTATCTTTGAGTATCCTGTAGTGTTTCACCTCCAAAAAGAACCTTGAGTCTGGATACAAGGTTACTACCTACATTATTCACTAGGGTGTTATCTTCATGCCCTTCAACAGTCAAGTTAAATACTAGAGATACACTTCCTGGTACAATCACTAAATTTTCAGAAAGTTTAGGAATATTTATATATAGTGTTTCTCCCGGATTAGCTGATGATGGGTTTAGCGTAATTCTATGCAATGTTGATTCCGATTTCAAACCGAGTGGCTCTCTTGGAATCCTGTTTGGGTTAATTTTTTCAGATACGTTTGTCATATTTATTTTAAGGAAGTGAGGAGTAATCTTTAAATGAGTAACGAAAACATATCCCGAAGGTTGTCGAAAATATATTATTCAACTGATGGTTATTGGAAAGGATATTCTGCGATTACTAAATTATCTGAAAAAGCAAAAGTAAGTGAAGATGAGGCTAAAAGATGGCTTGAAAAACAGGCAATATGGCAAATATATCTACCAGCTCCAAAGTATATTCCTAGACCTCACTGGGTTGTGGATAAACCTAATCAGATTCACCAAGCAGATTTATTATTTTTACCGCATGATAGAGTTGGAAGAAAAACATATAAATATGCATTAGTTGTTGTTGATGTTGCCTCGAGATACAAAGATGCTGAACCGTTAACCTCAAAAGAAAGTCGAGAAATTTCAAATGCTTTTGAAAAAATATATTCCAGGAAGTTAAAATATCCCAAAACATTAATGGTTGATCCAGGAAAAGAATTTATGGGTGAGGTTACAAAACTTATGAATTACCATAATGTAAAAATCCAAAGAAGTGAAGCTGGAAACCATAGAGCTCAAGCATTTGTTGAAAGAGCAAATAGAATATTGGGTGAACGATTTTTTACCATCAATATGCACAAGAAATGATTAGTGATGAAAGATCAAGAGTATGGGTGAAACGATTACCGGCTATTTTGAAAACTTTGAATAATACACCAACTAGAATAACTGGTAAAGAACCTGATGAGGCTATAAAACAGAAAGAAGTTGATATTGAACCTAAAAAATATAAGAGAGTTGTTGGTCTTGATGAAGTTAGGCTACCACTTGAGGCTGGGTTTAGATACTTACTTGCTCCTGGTGAACTTGAGGGTGGAGAACGAAGACGCGCCACGGATCCTATTTGGAGTATACAAGTTTATTATATTAAGCGTAGCGTCGTTTCGCCTAATCAACCAGTTTTATATTATTTACAAGATGGGCCAAGACGGGGGTTTGTTGGGGAAGAACTGCAGATTGTACCTTATGATACTGAACTACCGCCCGATTCTGTTTTGAAAAGATAATGTCCGATAGCATAAGTACGTATTCCATCTTTACAAATTATTCTCTTATCATCATCAGCAGATAGCGCAACTTTATTAATGGTTTCGGTATAAACATAATGTAAGTGACTTCTAATTACATTCATCTTTCTAAATTGTTTTTCCCCAGTTTTTAGGCAATTCTTGTAATTATTGTGACTTATTGTCTTTTTTACAACTGATGCTTTTACCCCCTTATCCTTTTTAATCTCTTTACCACCATCCATCAATATAGAGTATAGCTTTGGTCTTAGACCAACAAATTCAATTATCTGCTTACCCCCGCATTCATCTTTAAACTTACCAATTAATTTTTTGTTTACACCAGTCTCAATACCGGATGGGTGAACTTTAGGATAATTAGAAGTATCAAACATTTCTCTAACATCTGGGCTGATATCCTTATAGAAATCTTCTGTTTCAATCTCATATACAAGACTATCTGTATCTGTAAACAACAATTTAGCCTTTTCTCCATATTTAGGTTTGATATAATTATAGTGAAAATCATACATTACTGTTTTGCTTAAATCTAGAATGCACATTCCTAAGTAAACGGGTTTATTGAATTTTATCTTTTTTTTCTTCATATGAATGGCTGCTAAATTTTCAGAAAAGATAGTACGATGTTGATAATTAGGTTGTTTTATTAATTTTTTAGCCTCTTTTTGGTTTGTAACTAATCTAATGTCTACCCTATTTCTAATGTTTTCCATTGTTTTACCAAAGACGGAGTTATTCATTAACTTGAAGAAATCTTTTTCAAAGTCGTTATTTGCTTTTGATCTTAGATTAGTATTCAAGTCAATGTATGGTTTTAACCATGTAGACTCTTTGAATGTAATACCTCTATGAATCTTTGTGATTTTTAATCCTAGACTTTCATAAAGTTTCAAGTTCTCGCGGTGAACTACATACCTTTCCTTGTTTTCGAGGTTTGGGATTAATTTCTCCACCTTTTTAACAACAAGTCTCTCTGGAGCCAGAGGATAATCATTGTGAAGATCGTGAAGGTGGTGAGGGTATTCTAAATCAACCTCTAATATACAGGGAATATTTTTCCAGTTTTTAAGCTCTTCTTCATCAGTAATCCATCTAAAACCATGAGTAGGTAGTGGTTTACTCATTCCTTCACCATATAAGTTGTTTCTGTCAAAATATACAATATACTTTGTTGGTTGGTTTGGATTATATTCTTCCATGTATGGATTATTAGCTACTGCATATCTATTAGAAATCTGGGATACACCTCCTCTAATTCCTCTCTCAAACATAAGTAGCATGTTGATATCAGTTAACAACTCCAAATTCACTTTTGTTATCTTTAATGCTGCATCCCAAGCTAGTCCGGGTGCTGTATAATAGTGAGCAGGATCTAAACCATAATTCTTTTGGCAAACATCCCTAAAATTCTCGAATACATCCATTAAAAATAGTACGTCCGACACAAGATATAGATCGTGGTAATCCCTCATTGTTTTCATATTAAAATTTTTCCATACCTTTTTAGCATATTGATAGTCGTCTTCTGTTATATGTTCGTCGTTTAGTTTTGAGTAAAATTCATCTTTTGGCGGAAGTTTAGTTTCATTTAGTTTATAAAAGTTATCAAACCAATCATATGGATATACACCTTTTCTCAACATTAAATACATCTTATCTCCAAATTTCTTTTTCGTTTCAGTTAATTTCTCATCTTTTGGGGAAAGACACTTACTTTTTGCTAATAAACAATTCTTGCATTTTTCACAATTACCAATACCTTTATACTGAACAATCTTTTCATCTTCTATGTATCTCTTAATACAATCTCCTGGTTTGCATGCCCCACACTTTCCACATTTTGTAAGATTATCAACTAAACTACTAAGACTGGTTGGCATAAATTTGAATGAATCTATGAATCTAAGATCCCACTTCACTTCTCTTTCCTTACCTTCTTTATTTATAAATTTATCAAGTACAATTTGTTTTGTAAAAGAAATATATTTTTCCTCATTATTAGGTATGCAGTCTACTTTACCTTTTGTTATACCAATATTCTTAATAAAAAGATGCGAGTCATATCCTGATAGGTTGTGAAAGATAATTGGTATGAAAAATTTTGTAATTTTATAGTTTAAGTTACATTCACTATGAGCTGCGCCTCTATACTTTCCTGTATAGTGACAGTGGTCTTTTACCCTATCTTTTTCCAATAATTCACCCTCACATATATGACAATGAGTAGCATTTTTATGGTTGAATTTTTCCCTTTGTGTCATCCAATTCAATTTCTTTTTAGGTTTGATATTTTTGTAAATTTCTCTAACATCCTTCTCTAATTCTTCAATAAATCTCTTTCCTACATCTTCGTCTGGGGATTTCGCTGTGTATTGCCTAATAACAGTTTCATAATTTTCATCAAAAAACTTTATTATATAGCAGTATCCAGATGGTTTGTGCTTTTGATATTGTTTAGTAAAGCTTTTAATTTCATCTGGAGAACAGGTGTGTATTTTCAAAGTAAAGCTCTCAAAGTCTGCATATACAACAAAGGGTACCCGCATTTTTTTGTAATAATTAATGAATTTAATATATTCAGGATTTCCATATTTATCCATAGGCATTTCACTCCTAACAGGCTCGTTTTTCATGCAATATAGTTTATGATTTTCTAATTTTTCCTTTTCATGAGTATGATAAAAACACCTATAACATACGTAAATCTTAGCTTTATGTTTAGTAACTTGTGAAACTATCAACCCGCTAAAATTCTTTATCCAACAGTAGTGATTTGTTTTATCGTTTGATATTAGAAGTAAGTTAATTAAAAAACCATTTTGTTTATCACTTATTCTTAGAGGGTATACTTCACCTTTATCATTATCATATCCGTAGACATTAATCGCGTAGTGGGGGTTTTGCTTTTCAAACTTATCAATATCTGACCATTCAGCTGGGAACTTTATTCCTTTCCAGTTAAGCTTTTCAGAGTTTTCCATCATTTCTCTATTTAGTCTTTGTGGGTTTTTCTCCCTTGGGTACGCTGCTGAGGTTACTGCCCACTTGAAACATTTATTATCCTTCTCATTCTTAACATTGATTACTGCTCTCTTTTTTGCTATTTTTTCTGGTAGTGAAATATAACTACTTCCTAAAAGTGGTTCAAATGGATCAATTTTTATAATAATGTATTTTACATGATCTAATTTCCAACCAGAACCATTTTCCGCAAACTTCTTAAACACTTCAAATTGATGGTTAGTCATAACATCGAATAAGTTAGATAAATCGGTTGACTCTGTTATAGTTTCTGGTTGTTTAGTATGAAATGGGGGTTCTGCTTCATCAAAATTTCCTGTATTAGGATTCTCTTTTATAAATTTACAGACAAGAATAAATTTCACCTTTAGCGGTTTCTTTTGCTTATTAATTAGATCCATAACTTTTGGTTTGATTTTTTTGATAAATGTCTTTTCACCATATCCTTTCTCACCATATATCCTGTATGTTTTCAAATAACCATCAAACGCTGTTTCTTGTTCTATTGGGGTGAAATCTTCTTTTTCTTCTCCTTCTTCTGCAGTTAAATATTCATCATCTTCTACTTCTTCTTCCACTTCATTAAATGCCCGGTTTATACTATTTTGAATAGGTTCAGGCATATATGATATAATCATGTCTGAAAATTTTTTAATGCCTCCCCTAACTGAATTGTTGGCTCTTCCTAATAAATCTTTGAATGAACTAAATAACGATTCCATCTTTACAATATTTTTTTTTTGTTTTTAAATAGCAATTAAAAATCATTTTTTTTATTTTTTTTATTTTCCCTATAAAATCTCTGATAAAATCCTTGATAAATTCTTGATAAATTCTTGATAACAAGTGTGCCAAAACCCCATATTTTTCCCCTATAAAATCCTTGATAAATTCTTGATAACAGGTGTGCCAAAACCCCCACTTCTCTACTACTCTTCCAAACAATTAGGGTTTTCGATATTCCATTGTAGTATTCGTAGTGAGGATAATATTGCAATATCAGACAGTAAAATTAAGACAGTGCAAATTTGAATATTCCTGGTTACGCTTTTGTTAACATTAACTCAAAAACACAGGCAGGAGGTGGTGATATGTACCTATCTAATGACTTGGAATTTTCAAGATGGAGTGGCTTAGGTATCTCGGGTTATGGAATAAAGTCATGCTGGATAGACCTGGCACGTCCTGCACAAAAAATATGGTAATAGGCTGTGTTTATAGGCATCCTAAAGGTAACCGAGATCTGTTTCATAATATTTTGAAAAAACAATTAGAACAACTACATACCAAGGGGCACGAGGTGTCCGGCTCCTTGGGGACTTCAACGAGAAATATTAAAATATGATGAAGATAAACTAACATCAGATTACCTAGATATGCTTCTCAGCTTAGGATTTATGCCAACCATTACCAAACCAACTACCAACTTGTTTTGAACTTTAAACAGGCATTATAAGTAATACACTTTTATCATTTTATGTTAAGTTTATGCAAAATTGGGGTGGGATGGGTGGGATGGGGGGTTATTTCCAGTTGATTCTGGTTTCATGTAGTCTGCTACACAGCCGTTATTAGTGTCGTCACGCAACGCTCCTCCCCACTAACGGCTGCTGAAAACCGAACCACATTCCTTTCCTTTTGTATTTGCGGTCTAACGAACAAACCAATCACGTATCTAGAAATTGACTGTGACGTCAGTTTTCGCGGGAAAAGCCAGTCGATTTCGGGCGAGAGGATATGAACATGTTTTCCAGCAAGTCATGGCGGAACTCCTAAGAAAATTGTCGACAGTGATTCGAAATGCTTTACTTGCTCTTCGCCGTCAGCAAATGCAGAGAAAATTTATATTTTTGGTAAAAAATCGATCGACTTGCAAGGGATTATTAAATCGTCCCTTAATGTGGATGTGAGCTGTTTCGCAAACAGCGGCAAGATAATTGTTTGCAGGAGCGTTTGCTACAAACGATTGACGAAGTTTCAGCGATCTTCTGAAAAACTGAACGAAATTCTGCAAGAAATCGAAGAAGTCTTCAAAAAAAGGGATGTACCGAGAACAAAGCGCCTTCAAAGGGCTTCAGAAGAATTACACGGCAACATTCCTGAAGGAAACCATCAGGACCAGGTCCGTGATATGTCGCGGACACCGTGAGGAAAGTTTAAATCGACAGAAAGTATCCAAATCGCTTCAGTTTGGCACAGGCGAAGCTACCACTTGCACTTCTTCTGCTAATTCGAGTTATCAGGATTTTTCTTCATGGAAACGGCCTGTGCCTGCTTACCTTCCTGGTTTTTTTATCCCCAATTCAAAGTCAGCTCAGTCATCTGTTGAGTGCTTTTCCAAATCAAAATATGGCAAGTCCTCGAAGTGCACATGCATTTCTTCCCGGAGTGACTTCAACTCCAAGATAATCCGGCGTCCAAGAACAGAGTCAAGTGCTACTAAAAATTCAGTATCCCAGTAAAAATGTTAGCAAATCCGTCTCAAATTGCGGGAGCTGTTATGAACTGTCATTCAAGTGCATATGACATGAAATTTTTTTTCCCGTTGTTTCTTAGCCTGGTATGTATAAAAGACGATTTTAACCTTCAAACCAGGAAGAAACATTTTCCAAACCATTTTTTTTAGTTCAAAATACGCGCTATCTGCGAACGAAATTGTCCCTTGTTCTGCGCGGCCAAAATGTCACGTGATTTTCTCGAGTGACGTAAAGTTGTGTACAAGCATCGAAACCAACATGGACGACAGTGCGGCGAACAGTGAGGCTTGCTCCGGTAAAAAGAAAAGAGGGGGAAGATACTGCGTTGCTGGAGCGCCGAATAATACGAGTTGTAAGAACAATTCTCATACCGTTGGAATCAGCATGCATCAGTTTCCAAAGGATCCGGTTGTGCAAAATAAGTGGGTGAAATTCGTCCAAAGGCATCGTGCCGATTTTCGTGAGTCCAGTGTCACCAAATACACATCGTTGTGTTCAGCGCACTTCGAGGAGTCGTGCTATTCGCGAAAGATCTCCCTTGATCTTGGCGAGCACTTAAAGCAGAATAAAGTTTTGATTCGAGGATCCATTCCTACGAGGGATTCAGTTGTTCCCGAAAGAACAGATACTCTCACGGAACGAAGAAAACGCCAAGTAAGTGAACTGAGCATAAGCGTAAATAACTCTTACTTCTTGCTGCTTATTCGTAAATTTTTCGGGTCAGTTAATAGATTGGTTTCTTTTTTGGGATAATATCAATATTTTGACGGTATTACTCGCAAGCAATGTATTTTGGACATTTTCCGTCTATGAATGTTCCCTTCTTATCACCACGTGGTTGTCTGAATATTTTATGAATACAATTACAAAACCTGAGCTTGCATAATTACCAGCTTTTGATTCTCGATTTTTTTATTCACGTAGCTAATAAGAAGTAGGGCCATCTGCATTACACAAGACATTTGATAAAATGGTTACCTACATCCACTTTCATCTGTCCTCAGACCAGGACAGAGGTAACAATTTCACCAAGCTGTATTACATATCCAGAAGAAAATGGGTAAATCAAACGAGTTGATTAAGTAAGTTATACCACCGTAAGGTAAAAAGGAGGTGCTGACGTTTCGAGCGTTAGCCCTTCGTCGGAGCGAATGAGAGGATTGTGGGTTATGTTCAATTTATATAGAGAAGTTTGGAGCCATGCTATTGGTGGAACCATAGCATTGTGTGAATGGAAGTGAATAAATTAGATGAATGATTAAATGAATGAGAAACGTTCGTTGATACCGTGGGGATTAAGAGAACCGAGTTGGAAGATGAACTTCTGTTCTAGGTTTTTACGGCTTTCCGTATTGCCCTGATGCATGGAAAGTCCACATACCGTCATGTTGTGAGTTGAGTGGTTAGGTAGATTAAAGTGTCGCGCTACAGGTTTCGATGCATCTTTGTCATTTCGTTCGACGTCACGCAGATGTTCGCGGAAACGGTCACCTAATCTTCTTCCGGTTTCGCCGATGTATATCTTCTTGCATAAGGTGCATTTTATGCAATAGATAACATTGACGGAAGTGCATGTGAAACGGTCGGTGATTTTAAACGATCGTTTAGGTCCTGCTATTTTGTTTGTGTTGTGGACGAAAGGGCAAGTTTTGCATCTTTTGCGTGTGCAGTTGAAAGTGCCGGGTGATTCGTCTGATTTTAGTGTGCTTCTAACTAAAAAATCGCTTACGTTTTTGTTACGTTTGAATGAAATGAGTGGTGGTAGTGAGAAGATGCTGCCTGTTTCGTTGTCATTCTGAAGTAACTTGAAGTTCTTCAGAATGATGTTCTTGACAGGTAGGTTGAGTGGGTGAAAAGTGAGTGTGAACGGTATTCTCTGGTTCTCTTCCTTTTGTGACGTTTGTGGTGCTGAGCGTTGGTCAGTTGTTTGAGCGCGTTGTTGAGCTGTCTTCACAACTGAGTCAGGGTAGCCACGGTTCTTGAAGAACTGAAGCATTTCTTCTGATTTGCTGGAGAAGTCCAACTCATCACTACATAAACGTCGAAGTCTGAGGAATTGAGAATATGGAATGGAATTTTTAACATGGGTGGGGTGAGAAGACGAGTGCAATAAATAACTATGGGAGTCTGTAGGTTTGTAGTACACACTAGTTGATAGGCCGTTGTTGTGGATTGAAACGTTGATATCGAGAAAAGCTATTGAGGTTTCTGAAATTTGCCAAGTATATTTCAATGCTGGGTGGAACGAATTGACAGAATTAATGAAGTGCTCAAGTTCTTCCCTGGTGGATGAAGTTGCGCCAACGCAGTCGTCAATGTAGCGGCGATATAGTTTAGGTTTAGGTCCGTTGTATTGGCGGAAAAATTGATTTTCAATGTAGCCTACGAAGAGATTGGCATAGCTAGGTCCCATTTTAGTGCCCATAGCGACGCCATTGATTTGTTTGTAGTAGTTGTTGGAGAATGAGAAGCAGTTGAGTGTTAAAACTAGTTCGGCTAGGCGAAGTAATGTTTGTGAGCTAGGCTCTTTTGTAGAGCGCTGATCGAAATAAAATTTGAGTGCTAGAAGTCCTTCGTTGTTCGGTATGACAGTGTATAAAGAGGTGATGTCCATGGTGAAAATAAACTTGTTTTCGCCGGAGAAGTTGAAGTCGCGGAAAATTTTTAGTGCGTGGTTGGTGTCTTTAATGTAGGACGGTAAAGATTTGACAATGGGTACCATGATTTTGTCTAAATAGCTGGAGATGAGTTCGGTTGGGCAACTGCATGCAGAAACAATGGGTCGGCCGGGATCGTTCGGTTTGTGGATTTTAGGTTTGAAGTAGATTCGTGAAGTTCTAGGAGTAGTGATGATCAGATTCTTAGCCGTGACGGGTAATTCTTGTTTTGAAATGAGATCTTGAATAGTTTCCTTGACGAGTTTTTGGTTGGTTAAGGTGAGGTCTTTGTCTACTTTGGCATAAAAAGATTTGTCGGAAAGTTGTCGAAAAGCTTCTTGTTGGTAAAGGTCGGACCGCCAAACGACGACAATGCTATGGTTCCACTAAAATGCTATGGTTCCACCAATAGCATGGCTCCAAACTTCTCTATATAAATTGAACATAACCCACAATCCTCTCATTCGCTCCGACGAAGGGCTAACGCTCGAAACGTCAGCACCTCCTTTTTACCTTACGGTGGTATAACTTACTTAATCAACTCGTTTGATTTACCCATTTTCTTGTGTTTCAACTTCCCACCGACGCAGCACCAGTTTCTTTAGAAACTATCCCCACAATGTATTACATATCCTGTGCTGCCAGTGTACATGTAAATTGACAAGGTCCAGAAGTTACCATCCAACTTGATGGTTTTGTTTATTTCCCCCCTTTCCCTTCTAGACATATCCTGGCAAGTCTTCATTTCAATGAAAATGTACAAAGAGAGGCACAGGCTGGAAAGAATGGTGAAAAGTACTATAAAGTATCTTATCCAAAGTTCAAACTTGGGGAGGAAGTTGTGCGTGATGTTGCTTCTCCACCTACCTATGGTAAGTAACTTGGTATATTTTATTAGGTTTAAGTTTTGCAGCCTGAGTACACAATTCGAAGTTACATTTGATCAATACTTTAGAGGATATAACACTATTATGAAACCATTTGATGGAAGTCATGTAAAGGTTTGCGATACAGTCAAGTGTCTAGATCCATTGACTGAAAATAAAAATCAATGTCACTCTGATTGCAGACTATGTGGAGGAATTGAAGAAATTACTGTTCAGCTTGCCCAAGGCTACATTGAAGGAGACATTTGACAGATTCGCATCCAAGGCCCCTGAATCCCTAACTACTCAGTTTCCCAACAGAGCAAGTAAACCAGAGGCAGTAAAGTCCTACAAAGAAAGGCAGAAGATCAGCACTAAGCTATTCCCAGATGGTAAAATCTATCCCCTTGTACAATGTATATTGATAAGATTTACACAAATTATTGGAGTTTTATTTCCTGGTTAAGTTCTGATACTGAATATAAGGTAAAAAATAAAAAAAATGGTGTTATTTTTACTTTGGTAAGTTAACATCAAGTTGTAATTCTGTCTCTGCAGGTGAAGAACAGAATGTATTGCAGGAGAGAATGCAACAAGCAAAACCAACTTCTCAGTCCAAGGCTTCTAAGAAAACACGAGTTAGCAGGAAGCCAAAACAGCCTGCACGAGGGCATTCAAAAGGAAAGAAAAAGTGTAATTGAACACATATACTGAATGTGTGCTGACGTTTTTGTTGTAGTTGTGCATTCTGTGCGCTGTCCAGTTTCCATGAGTTGTTTGTGCAAGCCTACATTTACAAATAAAATTATCTGACTCTGGGCAATATGAAAACGTAGAACATGCTTATTTTTTGTGCAAGTTACCTTGTGATGAACATAAGTATTTTTCATGAGTGTTTTATGGTACATTGTACATAAGAGATCCTTGAGAAAAGGTTGTTACAACTTTGAACTTTACCAACATTACTTGGAAAAGGAATTTATCCCAGTCTGGGAGATAGTTGAGGACAACACAGGAAATTAATCTCACAATAATATGTGTGAGTATGTATTTAAGATGTTATGGAACTAACCACAATGTTATGCTGTGTTATTACATTCAAATCAACTGGCATTATCTATATTACTGCAACATTTATTTTATGTCTCAAACAATATCACTTGCCTTTCCTAAAGAGAAGGTAGGGGAATCCTTGTTGTTTTTAGAATTCATTTCATTAAAAATAAAATTAACCATGAGGAGTGATTAAATAAATTTTGAAAATGTAACAATCCAGCAGAAACAGAAGATAGAGTGTAATGAGGGACACAAACTGCTTGCAAAGAATTTTCAAGTTCTCCCAACATGAGTCATACACATGACCTACATGAATAGATGTACCACACATCAATCAGTTATGGGTATTCCTATAGTAAAGGAAACTTGGCACTGTTTCTGACTACTTGTAGCAATGATTGATATTTGGCACGAATTTCACAAAAATTCTTCACAGGAAAAGGAGGCACAGTCTATTCTCGTTCCTGTGCAGTGGCATATCCTCTTGAGTTGTGTGATGGATACTTGGTCCTCAGGTTATGATAGACACAAGCTGGTAATGGTCTTGTGTTATCCCAGCCCATATATCCACACATCCACCGTACAAGCCATCTGTAAGCAACGCTTCTTACGAACCTATCAATGCAAAGCAGGGCTACCATTAATATGACGATGTGCAAAGTGATATGTCCAAACCTTCAATCTCTCATGTTCGTTTAGAAGTGAGAAGTGCAGCGGCCATTCGAGACAAAGATGCTCGCAGAGATCAATAACTTGTAGTCACGTCAACAGTGAACGTAAATGGTAACAAAGTGTAGTGCGTTGGAAGTTTTAAGTGCAAAAATGAAGACAAAGTCAATCACAATTCAACAATACATACTCGTTTTCAGTCACGTCAGTTCGTCGCTTGTAGCTTCTTCCATTCTTATTCCGCAACAAGGGTGCAACTTGCAACAGAACAGTTCTGTTGGTAAGGGCTTCGTAGTCCTCGTGTTGGGTGACACAACTCAATCTTTCAATTGATCCATCGAAAGTTAGCTTTGCCGTGGCGACAAGAACTTCACGACAGCAACGAAACTCGAGAGCACTAACTAATTGAAGGTCGCTGCAGTGCTGACATTCGCACCTAAAACGAGAAAAATACTATATTTATCTGACAGTAGCACGATTATGATGTTTAGAAAGCTTCACTAACCATTCACCAATGGCTATTTGCCGCTCGAATCTGGCCTCCAAAACTGCTGGAGTTAATCCATCAGCATCTGCTTCGTCTTCCTCGTCTTCATGGTCGCCATCGTCACTTGCCAGAGGTTCGTCTTCATACGGTTCAACATGGCCAACCACTTCAATTTCTTCTCCTGAATCGACTTGGTCACTTGAGTCCCCATAAGACTCAGAAATGGTACCTTCTTCGGAATCGCTGGACATTTCGCAGAAAAGCGTTCTATAATCTATAGAATTAGCAGAGTGGCACTTGCTTATGACTGACTCCCCTCTCAGCCTAACACGTTCTGCAACTTGTGTGTACACAAAATTACGTCACGAAGACCGTCGCAAGGAGTGAACTAGGTCCCAGACCCCGGGACAATTTTGACTGCAAAATAGCCCTTTTTAGAGCGCAAAAATTCAGGTTTGAAAACGTTTCCACACCGATTGAAGGTTACAATCGTTTTTTATATGTATCCAGCTAAGGAAAACCGAGAAAAAAAAATTCATGTCATATGCACTTTCAGTGCGAAAGCATATTGTGGAAAAGGTGTTGAAGATCGTCAACAAAGAAGTTGCCGAATTATGTTCAACAAGAAAGCCATCAATTTTAAGGAAAATTGAAAAGGAAGATTTGGATAAGTTTGACCTACAGTTAGTTTGTGATGAGTGGCGTGAACGAGCTCCCGTTTTTTATTCATTCCTTCTCACTTCGGCTATAGCTATCAACAAAAGAACGAAACCTTTCGGCTGGTTTGGAAGCTTGGCTATGGCAGGATCTATTCTGTTGAAACAGCGAAACAAGGACATGAGCGCTGCTGCATCTGTGATAGGTATTCTCCTGAAAAGCAAGTCTGTCGAGGTGCGATTCGTTTTACTAATCTTGAGCTTATTTTACTTTAGTCTGTTACACAGCCGTTATTAGTGTCGTCACGCAATTACTAATAACGGCTGTATAGCAGACTAATTTTACTTTCGTGTCATACGTATCTGAAATTGTTCAAGCTAAATTGCAGGACATTTATTATTTTAAGGTCAATCTGTATTAGATAAAACAATACACACAATAAAGTCATAAAACTGCTTTATTATCTAAACGATAAAAATAATGGTGGTATTTACAAGAGAGAGAAAATCATGAATATCCCCACTGATCTGACCGTAAAGGTTTAACATAATTTAACGAGAGATGCTCGCACAAAAATAGCAAATTCAGTTAAAATTGGTCTCTGGCAGACACTCCCTATCTAATATGATATTTAATAACACATTAATATAGTTTCAACGAGCAATTTACATGCGAAAATCGAGAAAATACTTAAACGTATGTCTGGTAACAGTGAACTTTGATCGCAGCAGAGAAACTATTGTTTAAGCTGACGGAGAATCTAGAAGGCTAACACTCAGACTTACCACTGCCTTAGGACATGAGCTTCATCAATTGTCACGGCGCAGAGCTTATTCGAATAGACATGGTTGTCTAACATTCTTCGCCAGCGATCATTCATTAGCCATGCTTCAGGTGAACCAAAGACAATAGAATATTTTCCCTTTTCAATCATTGTAACACCTAACTCCTCTTGTGAACTGATACTTATTGCAGACAATCCAAGATCTGTTAGAATTTTAACCTGATCGTCCATAAGGCTTACCAATGGCGACACAACTACAACAATGTGACCTGCACTCCTGTTTACATGGTCAAACACGAACGGGAGAGCTTGATAAATAAGCGATTTTCCGAATCCTGTCGGCAAGTTTACAAAGACATCCTTCTTATCGACCACAATTGCTTGAATTGCCCGCTCCTGATGCGTATTTATTTCCAAAATCTTAAATAAGTAAGCCACTCGAATAAATGCTTCCTCTAGCGCGGCCATTGTGTTTGCTTTCTCCACGTTTGGGGTACCGATAAAAGCAAGGCCGTGATTGGATGAAACTTCTGGCGCGAACACCTTCCAGAAAATGGGAGCTGAATTCTAATTAGCTAACCGCGGGAAACGAATGTGGTTCGGTTTTCAGCAGCCGTTAGTGGGGAGGAGCGTTGCGTGACGACACTAATAACGGCTGTGTAGCAGACTAGGTTTCATGTTATGCAGATTTCATTTGGGGTCTGGTTATACCTCGCTAAATTTTTTGTCGGCTAGGAAATTTATTGGATAAATTCTTTTAAAATGGCCTTAGGATAAGAGAAATTTACTCACGTTTTAGGCAAAACGGCAAACACTTCGTTTTGATGTCGCAGACAACACAGCTACGGCGGGAAATCTTGCGCGACGGCTATCGGAAATGTGCAAGCAAATATTTTCAACTTCGCTCGCCGTCGTAGACATCCGCTGTCGTCGGCTCTTCTAAGGTCCCTACTATTATAGAAGTACGTGCTGAAGATAGGTGAGGACGTCATCATCGGGCGCGTTATTGTTATATGTCCTAAGGGAAATATGCAGATCGATTTCAAAGCGGGAGGTTCATTTTGAGTCGCCACTAGACTTTTCGAGGTAAATCCTGGGTCCCCGGAGTACATGAAGAAAACAGGAGAGCAGGACATTTGTTCTTCTCGGTTTCCTTATTTAAGCTGGTGAAACAATTATTCTACTGAATAGTCACTCAATACTCAACACATTTTGGCCGGCCGCCCACTAGACACAAAGATCTGTGTAAAATGAGAAATCTCTTCCAAGCGTTGGTTATTGTTGGCGGCTTGCTGACATGTGTCTTTCTGTTTCTGATTGAAAGAAACAGGGTTCTCTCTCCGACGATCACGATGTCAACGGCGGCCACCAACCATGTGAACGATGAAGCAAATAATAGGAGCAAAAAGCCAAAATTAGTACTGATATATACAGACTTCTACTATGGTGGCGTTCCTTGGAAAGGACTAAAGGATTCTAAGGACTTCACGCGGTTTAAGGGTAAAATATGTCCGATAAATAACTGCATCTTAACTTACAACAAGACCCATGATTTCTGGAGAAGCAATATCGTAATTTTTCATGCGTACAATATACCGCGTACGGGTGAACTGCTTCGTCTCAAGAAAAATAGACCAAGTGGTCAAGTTTGGGTCTACTTTAACCTGGAAAATCCTATCGTCACTTCCTACATCGCTCCGCTTAAACGCCGCCGCGATTTGGATGGAGTTTTTAATTGGACAATGACTTTTATGCGGAGCTCAGATATTTTCTTTCCGTACGGCTTCTTCATTCCGCTGAAACCCGTCAAGAATAACCGGCCGTTAAAGAAACATAACTATGCCAAGGGAAAGGACAGACTTGCTGTGTGGACGGCGAGTGGATGTGGACAAGTCGTCCCTGAGCGGAAAGTAAGACTTAAGTACGTTCAACATCTTAGACAGCATTTGAAAGTCGATGTGTACGGGAAATGCGCCGAGTATTTGAATCAAAGCATTTTGAAAGACACATCCTGCTCAAGACAACTAACCACTGATGGACTCCCAACTCCGACATGCAAAACTCTTCTACAAAGATACAAATTCTTCCTCGCTTTTGAGAATATGGACTGTGCTGATTACATCACAGAGAAATACTGGTGCACCCCTCTCGAACTCGAAATATTGCCTATTGTTATGGGGGGAGCCGACTATAAGGCTCTTGCTATACCTGGTTCTTACATTGATGTTGCGGATTTCTCTTCCCAGAAAGAACTGGGGGATTATTTGATATATCTGGACAAAAACGACACTGCATACAATGAATATTTTGAATGGAAACAACACTACAAGGTAGGAGGCTGTTTCAGAAGGCAGAACATGGTCGTAAACTATCCGTGGATGTGTAAACTTTGCGAGGCGGCCCATAACAACACTTTGCCTATTAAAGTTTACAACAACATGCACGACTTTTGGAATCCAGAGAAGAAGTGCGAAATACATTACGCAAGACTAAAAGAAGCTTTACTGGTAAACTAGAGGCCTACTCTGGGACCTTAAGTCGCCATTGTTGTTTCTGTCAATTTTGCTTAAGTCGCCTTAAGTGGCCTTAAAAAGCCTTAAGTCTCCTTAACTCGCCATGTTTTTCAGTCAACTTTGCTCAACTCGCCTTGAATCGCCTTAAGTTGCCCAAAGTTACGGTGACTTAAGGTTCCAGAGTATAGGCCTAACCAATAGTGACAGCCTTGGTCTAGAAAATATAGATATCTTCCGTTAGACGAACCCCAAGAACAACTGTTAGAGAAGCACTTAAGTTATAAATTACGGGCTAGGTTGCCCACAAACTATCTAACTTAAAAAAATGCTCACGCAGTGCCGCAGTCGTGTTGTAATGCTGCTCCCGCAGTCCCGTAGTCGGGTTCTGTCCTCGTGTACCGGTACACAAGGCACAAGAGCCGATACAAAGACCAAACAATACATTACAGCTAAACAATGACTCCTAGACAAAGAAATTACAATGGTTATTCCCTCGTGTACCGGTATACGAGGACAGAACTCGTAGTCTTCATTGTTTAAAATGATAATCAGTCGTGTTGTAAGTAATGCGGCTAATTCGTTAGCGCTCTACACATGAATATACCTGGTTCTATATTCCATAAGCCGAAACAAGCACGCTACACATGAATATACCTCGTTCTATAATCGACTACGACACTGGGGTAGCAGTAGTCTGACTAACTTACACTTCATTATTCATCGACTACGGAACTGCGGTAGCGGTCTTTCAACGAACTCAAACTTCATTACTCATCCATTATGGCGCTGCGGCACTGGGGTAGCAGTCGTTCAACAAACGTAATTATACACTATACAATTTTGTTTGGTCACTGAGGGACCGCAGGAGCAGGAAATTTCTGCCGTGCAAAGTGGGCCGGGTATTCTGCAATCGCTCCTGATTTTCAGTAGTGCAGGATCGGCTCCATTTGAGATCTCAGCTCCTCTGTTTTATTATTAAGTTGGGTAAACAAAATTGCATAAAATAACTGCGTTTATTTGGTTCGTTCTCCAGGTACCGGCACAGATGACGTAGCACATTGTTTCACGATTGTGTGTAAATTATTCAGTAACATGTTTTTTTATTGTCTGGCCTTGGTTTACGTCATCTGTGTCACCTTGAGAAGGACCCCTTTATTCACCAAAAAGTATTTTACAATGATACTTTCACACAACAGAAGTTAAACCTCTCTGCTATGCTTTTTCTAAGCCGAATAAGAATTTTCATTAGTTTTCCTACAATTCACAATTCAGTTGAGTTTTGTCATCATTACTGTTATCTTGTAACAAGACGTCTAGGGGCGTTTGGTTTATAACTCGGAAAATCGACTGTCTGAAAAAGTAAACAAAGATATAGTTGTTTCACCAGACAAAAATGACCCGCTTAAGTGCGCATATGATAATTACATTGAATCTCTTACTCAGTTAAAAAGTTTGGCAAAATATTTGATGACACTTCCAAACAAATGGGGTTTTCGATATTCCATTGTAGTATTCGTAGTGTGGGGATTAACTATGCTTAGAGTTAGAACACTGTGCCTACCTTGACAGTCCAACAGCTTCTTTGCGACTCCAAAACAGCAATGTAGCGTCCAGCTCACTGCGACTGTCGAAAGCGTAGCGTCACTTGCTAAGAACTTGTCGCGGTGAACTTGGACTGGCGGGAATTGCTTTACTAATCGAATAAGGCCAGGTATCACGGAGAATCAGGTGTGATTGACGGTGATTTATTGGCGATAATCAAATGTAAACTGAAATACAATGCAGCGAAAACCAATTACTATTTAGTAGCTAATTGCGGAAAGCGAGATACACGCGATGGTAGTCACGATACAAGAATGCTTGCGTGAGCGCAGTTGCGAGCCTATAAACGATATTGATAATTTAAAGACGTAAAAAACCTTCTTAAAACGTGTAACTTAACGAAACTTAAATTATACGAACTAGATGTGACGCACTAACAAAACTCGAAAGTAAACTAGTGAAGCTGGGGCGTCACCATATGGCTTGTAAACTTAAATAATATTGCGAAGAAAGTCACACTTAAGAATTCTCATACATATTTCCTAAGTGTCTTATAATGTAAGGATATCACAGTACTTACACATCGGTTCCCGCTTGCACTCTAAAGGCCAGAGGTAACTTTATGATCAAAAGGCTAAGTGGCTTATGCTCCGAAATCAAGACAGGTACTGAGAAAAACTGAAGAGAGGTCGCTGTGCTGGCTTTTTATATCCTTACGTGGAAACTAATGACGTCACTTAAAGGCGGGCAAAAATTGGCGAATCAAAGGGAATCACTTATTAATAATTGAAAAACTGGTTAAAAAAGGGGAATCTGTTACAAGCAATGCTATGGTTTGAAGACCCATTGTTCATCGCCTCGAACAGGACTGAGACGGCCGCGATGACGAGTGCATCTTGATGTCGTGCTTACCCTATAAGCTGCCATACGTGAATAACTTAACCTTCAATGCCATTGTTTTTGGTTAAAAGAAGCTATCTCAGAAAGGATGGTCGACATTGATAAGCACACAAAAGGAAAATGGGCATCTTTTAAAAAGATGCCCATTTTCCTTTTGTAGTGAGTTTAAACAACTTCGAGTAATCTCAATGGGACTATTTTCGGTTCGGTCGTGACATCCAAAATTAAGTAAAAAAGAAGACGCATTAAACAATTGCCGGGTCTTCAGGTCACATTCTACACTGGTCAAGAGAACAGGTCACTGCTCCATCGATAAATTACCAAACCACACAGATTCTCCTCGATCTAACAGAGCATTTTGTTTAAAGATTAGAAAACACTTTTTAATGCTGTTCACTTATAATATTATCGGTTTGATGGTGACCTGTACTCTGACCTGTGGAAAAGTGACCTGCATCTTAGACCCTCCGTTAAACAATACAGTACAATACAGCGCATTAGAAATGTTTAAACTGAATATTGAGATCTTAACTACACTTTCCAAATACCATTAAAACGATCGCTTTGTATAGCATGCTTCTGCCCTTTGAATTTTTACCGAACAGGACTTCTACATGCCTTGTTTGATATCGCCGTTGCTGCTGTTTTATACTAGCAGTCCTTCCCTGACAATGCTCACACTGTCTTCACCGTCCCATTGAGCCATAAGATAAACCATCTTGACCAGTGATTAAGTGTACTGAGTGGAAATACTCTGAATAAATCGTGAAGTTTGAACGAATAAGCGATGAACCGGCAAACGGAAACTAAAAAAAGAGCGCCAAACGGAAATGAGCGGTCCTTTTGTCTGCGAGCACCACAGAGATTGAGGCACGTAAAACGTTAAAACGATGTGATTGGTTCAGTCTAATGTTTCGAGAGAGTATCCGCTGACAAGCTATAACCTCTGTGTAATGATATTTTAAATTGATCATCGCTGTTAAGCACACAACTAAGCAGCTGTGAAATTAAAGCCCGAAAAAAACTCAGGCCTGACAGGGACAGCGGAGCGAATTTTGAAGTGGGGGTGGGGGGGCTGAAAACGAGCGCCGTAGGCGCGAGTTGGTAGGGGGGGTCTGGGGGCATCCTCCCCCAGAAAATTTTGAAATCTAGAGTCTCGGAAATCGTATTTACGACATTCTCCGTGATGTGTAAAATGGGGGATGCTGAAACATTTCATTATGATTTCATTAAGGTTTTATGAATAAGTGCTGTGCTGGGATATTTGTTGTCCGGGTACCTTTGTGAAATATGATTTCATTAAGGTTTTATGAATAAGTGCTGTGCTGGGATATTTGTTGTCTGTGAAATTTTTAAGTTTCTGATAATATCAATAAAGAGATGCTGGAACATTTCATTATGATTTCATTAAGGTTTTATGAATAAGTGCTGTGCTGGAACATTTGTTGTCTGGGTACCTCTGTGAAATTTTTAAGTTTCTGATAATATCAATAAAGAGTGTTACCAAGTTGATATTAAGCCTATGTGAAATTTGATGGATCCTGGTAAATTTTCATTACGCTAACCCATAAAATCTTATGAAGGGATCTGGCACATTTTAAAAATGATTTTTTAAAAGAAATAAAATACTTATTTAAAAAAGAATAAGTAATATACAAAATGGATCAACAATTGCGAAGATTAAATGTGCCGCAACTTAAATCTTTAGTTAGATGGTATAATATTCAAGGACGATCTGGGTTTAATAAAGCAGAACTTATTAATGCTTTGATTAATATACCAGAAATAACTAATAATATTCAAGAAATAATTAATAATATTGTGGGGATTGTTAATGAGCTACGTAATATGCCAATGAGACCAAGAAATCAACCAAATTTACCTCTCCCAATTCCGAATATTGCACAACCGCTAATGAGACCAAGAAACCAACCAAATTTAACGAATATTGTACCTCCACAAATAAGACCAAATTTGCCACCTTTAACTATTCCTAAACCAATGCCTGGTACGCCGCCTGGCTCACCAGATAGATTTAGACCGGGAACTCCTCCAGGCCCACCCCCACAAAATATTAATAAACCCAAACCGAAAAATAAAAAAACAAAACAAACTCCTTTTTTAGGAAATGTATTAAACAAGTTTTGGAATTTTGTAAAACCATATATTCCTAAAAAAGTAAAAAATAAAACAGAAGAATTAGCTAAAAAATTTATAGAAAGATATAAAAAAGTAAATAAGCCCAAAGAAATAAAACCACCTAAAAGAGATTATGAGAAGGAGGGGGCAAGACCAAAAACAAAAAGAAATGAGAATGTGGAAGATTTTACACCAAGGGAATATGAATCAGCTATTAATGGTAATTATATAAGCTATAGGATTGAAGGAAATAGAAAGAATGATGAAAAGACATTTTTACATAAAATAAAACCAAAAGTTATAGATTTAATTAGAAATAGAGTTAAATTAAAAAAATCATTAAAGGTTAAATTTATATTTTCATGTATGTTCAAGAAAAAAAATCTTAACACTGGGGAAATTGAATATTGTGCCACACCATTTCCTTCTGAAAAATCAGAAATTGTTCTCGAGGCAACAGATTTATCAGAATTATTTGATAGATTAACAAATCAACAACTTGTATTATTTGAAAATTTTATAAATAATGGATCTGGTTGGGAATTCGAACGAGTTATATTCTTTGACATTTTTATAGATCGTTTTGTTCCACTTTTAAGTGGATCTTATATACCATTACCACAAGAATTGTTAAATAGGAATGCGATTATTAATCCACAGAATTATAATGATGAAGAATGTTTTAAGTGGTGTGTAACAAGATCAGTTTATCCTACAAATAAAAATCCGCAAAGAATAACTAAAGAATTGATAGAACAATCTAAGAATTTTAATTGGAATGGTATTAATTTTCCATGCACAATAAAAGATGTTGTTAATTTTGAAAATCAAAACGATTATGATATTGCTGTATATGGGTATGATAAGAAAATAGGGGTATATCCTATAAAAAGAAGTAATAAACGAGGATTTAAATTGATTAGATTACTTTTATTAACAGAAGATGAAGATCAAAATAAACACTTTGTTTTAATAAAGAATATTAGTGCACTTATACGAAGGCAAGTTACTAAACGTAAATGTAAGTTGTACTTTTGTGATAATTGTTTGCATCACTTTCACTTAAAAAGATCATTAGAAAAACACGAAGCATATTGTTATTTATACAATGAAGCAAGGATTGATATGTTAAAAAATAAAGATGGCAGTCCATGTTTTCTTTCTTTTAGAAATTTTGTTAAAAAAATGAGAATACCTTTTGTGGCCTATGCAGACTTTGAGTGTATTTTGAATGAAATAAAAAATAATGAGCAATTAGATAAAAGCAAAAGTTTTACAAATAAATATCAGTTTCACAAACCGGTTTCATTCGGATGTTATATTAAGAGTTTTAATGAAAAAATATGTGAATCCAGATTTTATAGATATACTGCTAAATCACCTGAAGATGATGTTGCACAGAAATTTGTGGAATGTTTAGAAGAAGAATTTAAGGAAATTTATAAAAATTGCATAAGTTATAATAAAAAAAGATTCAAAAAATTTAATAAGAAAATGATGACAGAAGTTGATGAAATAAATTATGAAAATGCTACTAACTGTCATATCTGTGAGAAAGAATTGGGTGAAGATAAGGTAATAGATCATTGCCACCTTACAGGAAAGTATAGAGGTGCGGCACATAAGGAATGTAATTTAAGTTATAAGATTCCAAAATTCTTCCCTGTTATAATTCACAATTTATCAGGTTATGATGCTCATCTATTTATTAATAATCTTGCTAAAACAGAAGGTAAAATAAAACTAATACCAAATAATGAGGAAAAGTATATTTCTTTCTCAAAAGAGATTGTGGTTGATACATACAAAGATAAAGAAAGTGGTGAGATGAAAGATGTTAAGAGAGATATAAAGTTTATAGATTCATTAAAATTTATGCAATCCAGCCTTGATAGTTTGTCTAGCAATCTTACTAAATGTGGAAAGTGTGATGTTTGTAAAGGTGTAATAAAAGGTAGGTGTCTTGAACCAACAGATAAAAACCTACATGAAATTACAAAGTATTTTAAAGGTGAAGAATTAAAGTTATTATTGAGAAAGGGGGTATTCCCATATGATTGGCTTGATGATTTTGATAAATTAAACGAAACCCAACTTCCCCCAAAGGAAGAGTTTTACTCAAAACTTATAGGTAAAGATATTTCAAATGAAGATTACAAACATGCTAAAAAGGTATGGGAAACTTTTAATATGAAAACAATTCGAAATTACCTTAATATATATCTTGTGTCAGATGTACTCCTATTAGCTGATGTTTTTGAAAACTTTAGAGATGTTTGTCAAAATAACTATAGATTAGATCCTGCTTGGTATTATACAGCACCAGGACTTGCTTGGGATGCAATGTTAAAGTTAACCAAAATTGAATTAGAGATGATAAATGACATTGATATGCTAATTATGATTGAGAAAGGTGTTAGAGGGGGTATAGCTCAGATATCAAATAGATATGCTAAAGCTAATAACCCGTACATGAAAGAATATGATACTAAAATGATTACAAATTATATACAATATTTAGATGCAAATAATTTATATGGCGGGGCAATGAGTGAACCACTACCAACTTACGATTTAAAATGGATGAGTGAAAAAGAGATTGAAAATTGGAGAAATATGCCATGTATAGTAGAGGTTGATTTAAAATACCCACAGCATCTTCATGATTTACATAGTGACTACCCGCTTGCCCCAGAAAGAATTAAGGTTAATAGGGTTGATAAATTAATACCAAACCTTAATAATAAAAAGAATTATGTAGTTCATCATGAAACACTAAAAAAATATGAAAGTCTAGGATTAGAAGTAACAAATATACATAGAGGAATTAAATTCAAAGAATCAGCATGGTTAAAACCCTACATAGATTTGAATACTAAATTGAGGGCACAAGCGAAAAACGATTTTGAAAAAGATTTTTTCAAACTTATGAATAACTCTGTATTTGGTAAAACAATGGAAAATCTTAGAAAAAGGGTTGATATAAGATTGGTTACTAATGAGAAAGAAGCAAGAAAATTAATATCAAAAGCTAACTATAATCGTAGAACTATTTTTTCTGAAAATCTTATGGCTGTTCATATGAATAAAACACATATAAAATATAATAAACCTATTTACTTAGGAATGTGTATTTTAGATATAAGTAAATCAATGATGTATGACTTTCATTATAATTATATTAAACCAAAATATGGTGAAAAAGCTAAATTACTTATGACAGATACAGATAGTCTTGTTTATGATATAGAAACTGAGGATTTCTATAAGGATATAAACCCTGATGTTAGTGAAAAGTTTGACACAAGTAACTTCCCCAAAGTCCACCCATCAGGTATTGAGACGAACGTAAACAAAAAAATAATTGGTAAGTTTAAAGATGAGGCTGGTGGTAGAATAATAACCGAATTTGTTGGTCTACGAGCTAAGTTATACGCTTTCAGGATGGATGATGGTGAAGAGATAAAAAAGGATAAAGGAATTAAAAAATCAGTTGTAGAAAATAGTATAAGATTTGATGATTACAAGGAATGTTTAGAAAATAAAGTAAAGCAGATGAGGGAGATGCAAGTAATAAGAAGTTATAAACATTTTGTTTATACTGAAACTGTTAATAAAGTTGCACTATCAGCTGATGATGATAAGAGAATCATTTGTAAAGATGGAAAACATACTCTACCATATGGGTATTATCTTATCAAAACAGAATCGGGTGGTAATTGTGTATCATAAGGTATGACTTGTAATTCTTCCCTAACAAAACCACGTCTTGGCGCGTCAGTTAAATAATATAAAACTGGTTGATTAGGTGTAATAATACTTTTAGAAATATCATAAACTTTAATACTCCAAATAGGATCTGTAGCCCTCCTTTTTTCACCACCTTCAAGTTCACCTGGAAATAATAGATATCTAACTTTTACAATTAGAGGCAGCCTATCCTCATCAAGCCCCACCACACGTTGGTAATTTTTAGGTTCAATATCAACCTCTTTCATTTTTATAGTCTTATTAGGCTCTTTACCAGTTATTCTCGTTTTTGTATTATTCAAAGTTTTTATAATAGCTGGTAATCTTTTCACCCATACTCTAGATCGCCCATCACTAATCATTTCCTGCGCATATTGATGACTAAATAATCTTTCACCTAATATTCTGTTTGCATTTTCTACAAATGCTTGAGCTCTATGATTACCAGCCTCACTTCTTTGTATTCTTACATTATGGTAATTCATGAGTTTACCAACTTCACCCATAAATTCTTTTCCAGGATCAACCATTAATGTTTTAGGGTATTTCAATCTTCTAGAATATATTTTTGTAAAAGCTTCTGATATCTCTCGACTTTCTTTTGAAGTTAATGGCTCCGCATCTTTATATCTCGAGGCGATATCAACCACAACTAACGCATATTTATATGTTTTTCTTCCAACTCTATCATGCGGTAAAAATAATAAATCTGCTTGGTGAATCTGATTTGGTTTATTCACAGTCCAGTGCGGTCTAGGTATATACTTAGGGGCAGGAAGATATATTTGCCAAATTGCTTGTTTCTCTAACCATTGCTTTGCATCATTTTCACTTACTTTAGCCTTCTCAGCTAATTTAGGAATAGCGGAATATCCCTTCCAATACCCTTCAGCCGAATAATATATTTTTGGCATCATTTAAAAATTAACAAAGTATTTTATAAATTAAAAATGGTGGAAGAAACAAAATTTAGCGAATATCAAATTTATCTTATGAAAAAAATTATTAGAAAAAAAATTCTATATATGGAAGATGGCGATAAAATTTTTAATATTATGATTTTAATTCCCGAGGCGAGAGAATGTTTATTAAAGCATATTGAAAAATTAAAAAATAATAGTGCAAAGGGGTTTAAAGGTTAGCCAAAGTATCTTATAAATCAAGTATGACGTCTGAAAAAATTAACCCAAACAGAATTCCAAAAGAACCATTTGGTTTGAAAGCAGAATCAACATTAAATAGAATTACTCTAAATCCATCATCAGCCAGTCCCGGTGAAACATTATATATAAATATTCCAAAACTTTCTGAGAATTTAGTGATTGTACCTGGAAGCGTATCTCTTTTGTTTGATTTAGATGTTGAGGGTCATGCAAATAATACATTTGTTAATAATTTGGGCTCTAATCTTGTATCCAGACTAAAAGTTCTTTTTGGAGGTGAAACATTGCAAGATACTCAAAGATATGATCTATTTCAAACATATCATGATTTATTCTTAACCAAAGAAGATAGAAAAGATAGATTAAAACAAGGTATTTCCTCTCCAAATATTAGAAAACTTAGAACAAATGCGGGTGATAAGGATGATTCAGATTTAAAAGAAGTATCTCTTGCTGTAGTTCATAATACAAAGTATAGAATACCAATAAACCATCCTATTTTAAAAGATCATGGGGTTTTTTATCCAAAAGCATTAGAAAATCATTTAATATTTGAGATTACATTAGCCCCAGTTTCTGATATTGTTGTTTATTCTGATACAACTAAAACACCATCATATTCGCTCAAAAATTTAGAGTTAGAATATTCATCAATTTCAAGCGAATATTTAGCTAGAGAAGCCCAATCAACTTATCAAATTGGTAAAGGATTCTTTTATGAAAATGTTACTTTACACAAAACTTTTACATTTTTAACTGGAGCCGATGAAGTTATTAATCAACATGTTAATTTACCTAGAAGATCAATGAGCGGAATATTATTTTTGTTTATTGCTCCATATGCCGGCGGTGCAAGAGATTCAGAAAATTTTTTCTATCCGGGAATAACTTCTGTTAATATTGATGTTGATGGTGTACCAAATAGAATATACTCTAAAGGTATGATTATATCAGATCTTTGGGAATCTGTTAAAAAACGATTCCCAAAAATAGTAGAGTATAATTTAAAAGAAGGGGATTTTTATACAAATAAGTTTGCTCTTTGGCTTGATACTAGAACTCACCCAGATAATGATATTCATGGTGGAGGACTAGCTCTAAATAATACGCATGATGGAGTAAAAATAGAAATTAAGAGGAAAAAAAGTGGCTCATCAAGCTCAGTAGTAATAACTTGTCATATGTTTGTTGTAGCCGATGCAATGATGGAAATAATGAATTCAAGTTTGAGATCAATTAAGTACTGAGAATCTAAAAACATAATGTTATGATACAAAAATATGGAAGATTTACGAGATAAAATACCATTCCATTGTATCATAACTGGACCAACAAATTGTGGGAAAACAAAGTACTTAATTGAACAGCTCCGCGGTCCTTTCCGAAAAGTTTTTGAATATATTGTTTTAATTTGTCCTACTTATTCTAAAAATAAAACATATCATAATTTTGCCATTGGAGATAAGAGATTCTTTGTATTATCACCCGATGCAAGTAATGTAGATGAGATTAATGAATTGTTAAATGATTGCCAAATTTTATTCTCCGGTACAAATACATTAATAATTTTAGATGATTGCGCTGTATCCACTGATCTGAAGAAAAGATCAAATAAATTTATAGATTTAGCATTCTCCGGAAGGCATCACGGATTATCAATGTGGGTTCTAACTCAGCAATTAACATCGATAGCAAAACCATTCCGGGAAAATGTAGCTTGTGTTGTTACTTTTCATAATCCATCGCAGAAAGGTATGAAAATGTTTTTTGAAGATTATGGCGGTGATTTGGATTATGAATTGGGTAAAAAGTTTGTTCAACTCCTAAAAACTGAAAAATATTCTAGACTATGTTTTAGTTTGCGATATCCATTTAATTGCTATTTAGAGATTCCCGAGGTGATTTAACAAAGATGACAAACGTTGAAGATTACATTGAAGAAAAGACAGATGTAAAAAATGATACTAATCAAAGTGAGGATCTTGAAATCAAACAAGAATCACTAGCCATTCTCGCAGTGCTTGGGACAACAAAGGAATATTTAGGGGTTGATATGAGTCTGGGAGATGTAAAAAAATTATCAGTACGCGATATTGAAAAATATTTTAATCGTTATCAATCGGTAATGGGTAAGAAAATTAGTGGCGGAGTGGTGGATTCATCCCTTCAATTAATTTCTAAAATTATTTCATATTTAGTTCCGGTTGATGATATTGAAGCACTTTGCAATGATTTGAAGAATGATGATTTGGTTAATCGTGAATTAACAAACATTGTGGGGTTATTAGCATTAAAATCGGGGAGACTGGCAGCACTTGCTAGCGGATTATTTCAAGTAGCTAAACACGTTAAATTCAACAAAAATCAACAATTTTCAGTAAATTCTAACACAACTGATCAGGAAAATAAGCAATCTACTGAAGGTATTGATACAGTATATTAAACAGATCTAAAAACTTATTTGCAGCATCTAAATAACAATGTCTGAACAATCTGAAGTAGAACAAATTACGGCAGATCCCGCACCTGAAAATAAAGATACTAAAAAGAGGGAGAAAGATCCTAAAAAAGTAGCAGCTGGTAAAAAATTAGCGGAATATAATAAAAAAGCAAAAGAAGCATTAGCTAGGGAAATGAAAAAAGAAAATACAGAAAGAGAGTATAATCAAGAAAAGACAAATAATGAATATAAATCATGGCTACCAGAGTTATCTTTTACTACTGTTTTATCTGTTGTTGGATTGGGGTTTACAGCATTTGATCTTTTTATGAGATATCGGGATGAATATAAAAATAGGATAGCAGATTTATCACAAGTACCAACACAACCTTTTCAAGCCCCTCCCATAAAGATTCATAATCCACAACCAAAAATTGGAATGATGTAATTATAAATTATTTTTTACTACATAAAGTTATTTAAAAGTTTCTTAATGATGTAGTAAAAAATGTCAAGCGAAAATAAACTTGTGAAAACTGTAACTGATTCAGCGGTACTTATCGGATTAGGGGCTGGAGTTGGGTATGTAGCTAAAAAGGTAATGAAAGAATCATTTTTGAATGACCCATCCTCAAATATTACAAATTATGCAAAATGGGTGGCTGTATTATCCGGAAGTATGTATCTAAAAACTTATTTAGAGGATCAAAAGATTTTACCAAAATAAAATGGCAGCAATAGCGATGATGATTGGTGGGGCTATATTGAATGCAACAGCATTTGTTGGCGGAAATTATCTTGCAAAATCTCTCTCGGGGCATAATGTGGATACAGAAAAAATACGACACGATAAAGCATTAGAAAAATATCAAAAAGATTACGAAGAATATCAGGAAAAAAGACAAAAAATGATTGATTGGAAAATGAAGAAAAAAGATGAAAAATATCAAGCATCAAAAAATATTTCGACTACAAATCAGGCTTTTGAATTGTACAACCAAATGCAAGAGCCAAAATTCTCTGATTATTACAAACCAAGCGATGAACAAAAAACAGGAGAAATGGTATATGTTGGAGCTGGAATGTTGGGTTTAGGTTATGCAGTTAGTAAATTTTTATAAATTATTATTTGTTATGTAACCAGTAATTTGGTTATATAACATAAGTATATTTATTATAGTTTACATGAGACTCTCAACATCAGAATCTTCTTCCATTTCTTCAGCCGCAGATTTACTATCTGAAATAGTTAAGTTTCTAAATTTAGTTAATCTTTTCATTTCTTTGTTTGTTTCTATAACTGCTTCATAAAGTTTTACTTGAAGCGCAATACAAGAACCACCAATAAATATTGATTCAATTTTTATTACACCTTCTTCAACGCGACACCCTTTATTTAATAATTTTAATGGATCAATTAACTTATCATTTTTAGAGTTATAAAACTTGGTTAAAATTTGGTCTTGTTTTTTATCCCAAATTAATTTTGCATATAAAGTTGGACCTCTATCTGGAACTCTAGTCATTGAAGATTTTTCCATCTTCCAATATAGAGGATTTAAACCTCCTTTTTGTTTTTCAAGCTCATTTCTTTCCAACTCAAATTTGCCAATTTTTTCTCTATTAATAAGCAAATGATCAATGCAATTGTCAACTATGTCATTGAATAAATCAATCCATTTTTCTTCTTCGGGTGTTGGACTGCTTCCACTCCATAAACATAATGGAAACACATATCCCGAAATTGCACCTGTTTGTTGACTTGTATTTGTAGAAACACCAAAAGAATATAAATTACCGGTTGGAATAACAAGTTCTCCTTCTGTTCCGTCAACATTTTTTGTAAAAATTTTAATTCTTTTAAATTCAACCTTTGGTTTACTTCCAGGAATTTCACCAACAATTAGTTTAGAAAAAATCATTCTTAATCTAGGAATATAACTATTAACATCTATTAATTGTGTAGTTTCGTTCATCATTTTATTTTTATATATATTTTTTAATCTTTTAAATCAAATTTTACTTTTTTTCAACTCTAAGGGATCTAAAGATTTCTTACTGATGAGTAAAAAATCATGGCAGAAGAAATGGAATTAGAAGATTTTCCAAAAGATGATGATGATTATGATTGGGATGATACAACTTTCCAAACCCCAAACACATCTACATCTGTTGATCAAGAATATCTTGGTTACGATGAATATATGGAAGAAAGAAAACGACTTCAATGGGAAATAAAAGATGAAGAGAAAAAAACACCAAATATTGAAGAAAGAGATGAGAAATATGACAGAAGGCGAGAAGCAGGTCAGGAACTTAAACGCTATTTACCAACTTTCAATCCTAATGATGCGACATTTAATGTAACATATGGAGAAGATGGTAGTATATTAGCAGAATTTAGTAATAGGAAGGGTTCTGCACCACATGTTATACTTACTAAAGATAAAGTTCTTATGCTTGAAGATTTACCAAAAACAATGAGAAAAGCTCTAGGTGCAGATTATGAAACAATGTTAGATAAATATAATGATGCCATATCGCAATTTAATGAAGAAAAACAAAAACATAATGAATTACTTTCTGCAGTACGAGGAATAGATTCACTTTTAGCAACAAGAAATGATGAGATTAGTGGATATGAGAAAAGAGAAAAAGAACTTAAGAAATTCATTGAGAAACAACAGGTGGAAAAAGCAGAAAATAAAAGTCTTTTTGATCAAACCGCTGAACAGAATATAGAATTAAAAATACAAGCAGAGAGACTTTTTGAAGAACTAAAATTATGTAAAGAGGAAATAGACAAAAATAAGAAGGGAAAATCAAATTTAACAAAGTTAGAACAAAGCAAAGAAAGATTAAAAGCTGAGAATGATAAATTAAAAGAACAACTTAGAAATAAAACAATTTCGATTGAAGAACAATTATCAGTTATAGATGGGCGAAAAGATGAAATACTTAAAAATTTACCATTGCGAGAGAGGATAAAGTATATATTCAAAAAGTATGGTTTTACAGTTTTTGCTGTTCTAAGTTCTGTTGGTGTCATCATTGGGGTTATAGTTTCTAATCTTTCTAAAGGTTTATCAACATTAGGCAGGGGAGTTGGTAATGGTTTGAAAACTCTTGGTAAAAAACTGGGCGAAATATTGCCAGGAATGGTTGGTGCAATAGTTAGCTTTCTGTTCAAAACAGCCGGTCAAGTTATTGGATTTTTAGGTGAAAATGCTTGGCTTTTGATAATGGCTGTAGTTCTATATTTTGTGGAAAGTATAAAAAAGAAGAGAAAGTAGGTCTAAAGATATCATTTTGAGTAGTAAAATACAATATGGATGAATACAATAGAATTTACCCTGTATTGCCTAATAATCCAGATCCTATTAATTTCAGATTACAAAAATCAAGCGAAGTATTACAAAATCTTGAGAAAGAAATTAAACATTACGAAGAAGTAAGGAAAAAATATAATAGAGCTAGAGGAATATGTACAAAAATTAGTGTTTCTGGTGGTTTGATTTCAGTTATTCTATCAGCAAGCGGTTTAGGAACTTCTCTCACTGGTTTTGGTGCTATTGTTGGTGTTCCTTTGGGAGTTGTAGGTGGTTTTTTTGGTGGGTTGTCGGTTGGATTTGGTATTGCTTCTAAAAGACTTTCTGGTAAAGTTAGTAAACACGAACAAACCGCTGCAATTGCAAAATCAAAATTAAACACAATTAACGATTTAGTTTCAAAAGCTTTGAAAGATAATGTTATATCCGATCAAGAATTTTCTATAATTTTAGCAGAATTGGAAAAGTTTCAAAAACTAAAACTAGAAATACGACAAAAATTTAGGAAAACAGAAAAAAACTTGGATATGTCTGTGATAAGGAGGGAAGCGCGCGAATATCTATTAAAAGAACTTACCGAAGGGAAAGGACATTAAAAATTTCATATGAGAGAACTGATGTTGGTTGTAATTGTTTTGCGGGTATTAGAAGAGAGGTTAATTAAATTTACATCTTATTCTTAATCTAAAGACCGGTTTATTTGAAACACAAAGAATAAGATGTTATTGGATGGTTTCAAAAATCGTTACCCAAACGCGAACCTCAATAAATTTACATTTGTGAATGATTCGTATGGTGGATATATTAAATGGAAAATTAATGGAATGACTGTAATGTCTTATGATGATCCTTCTGGAAAAACATGGACCGATGATCTCCCTTCTAATTTGAAAACATTATTATGGAAAGATTTAGGGTTAGAAAATAGTTCATTTCCTGAAAGTTTATCATCTACAAAAAACACATATCCAATACCCGGTATTAAATTCGAAGAATCTGCAAAAAATGTAACAAAAATGTTAACTATTTTAAATATATATGTTTCAGATAAAGACAGCTTCATTTCCCCCATGAAAAATGTATTTAAAAATCAGACTGTAGGACTTACTAGCGGTAAAGAAGCTAGAGCTTGGTTGAATAAACCAAATATTAATCACTGGCCTCAGCAATTAAACATGGCGGTTTGGTGTGCAACATCTGGATGCGGTGTAAGTTTAAATGATAGTTTAAATTATCCAAAAGTTATTAGAAGTTTTTTTATATTTCACATTTACTTTACAATAAGAAGAATATTATATGAATTATCTGTACCATTACCCGGCGAACAAACTTTTTCTTTAAAAAATAATCCATACAACAAAAATGCTTATAATCGTTTATGCGCAGAATTTGGCTTAAGCAATAATCAAGATTATAGAGGATTAAATAAACCTTTGGCCGATTTTAGATGGAAAGGGGGTGCAAACCATGGGGTTGGAGATGTGTTCATTAATTATGGAAAAGGATACGTAGCCCCCGGAAGCGTTCCTGGAAGCACTAGTGGGCAAGCTATAGGTGGTGGAAATCAAGATGTCAGAATTGTAAGAGGTTATGATACAGAAGCTAATATATGGCCAAGCAGCGCAAATAGATTTTCCGATGATGGGGGTAAAAAAATAGATGGGAATTTAATATCTATGCTTCGAAATGATTATTTTGTTGATTTTCAATATGCATGGTTTATACCTAAATCCGGATATGGATTAACAAATGCTGGATTAGGGAGAATAAATAGATCAGTTGAAGCTTTTGTTTATTGCGTTTTGGGGGCCCAAGTTAATACTAGAAATTCAATTATTGGTAATGGAGGAAGAGCATTTGAAACTCAGCAAGAATTTATAGATTTATTTGAAAGCTCTGTGATTGAAAATGATATCGCAAATTCAAATCAAAGATATCAAATGGCAGTTCAAGAATCAAAAGTACGGCTTGATTTGGCTATAGCTCCTGATGTTTTATTGATGCCAAGCAATTTAATTATAAATACAGAAAGCGTTATTGGATACAATAATAATCTGAAAATAGCAACAGAAGATATGAAATTTGGGGTAAATAATTCATTAAACATTGAAACAAAAAATGTTGGAATAACCCATAGTTTGGGAACATCAAAAGTTTTATTTAATACTAATGCTCAACCAAGAAAACCTAAATTAAAAAATAGCAATGAATCAAACAAAAAAGATAAAGTTAGTAATATAGAAACATCTTCTCATCAAAATACTCTTATTGTTTTAATATTTGCTGGAGGATTATTATCTTGGTTTTTATTTCGATAAAAATTAATCTAAACATATACCTTCTAAATGAAAAATGTTTAGCATTACAATGTATAATTCAGAAACTAGGGTTTATTTAGACCCTCCAATGGGATACGTTAGTGAATTACAACTTTTAGATTGTGATATTAAAACAAAAAGACCAATAACCTTAAAGAATCAAGAAAAAATAACTGATGAACAAAATAAGACTTTAGTAATATTTAATCCAGGAACATATTCCTTAAATGATATAAAAATATTAATTGAGCTCAGCGAAAAGGGTAAAAATATAACAATGATTATCGGGGATAATTTTGCTTACATAATCAACAATAAACCAGTTAACATTAAATTTACCCAGGGTTTACAAAATTCTTTAGGGGTGCCAGAGGTTTTATTTAAAATAAGTCAAATAGATATAACTATAAAAGAACCTTTGAGACTTTTATGCAGCATAGTTGATAATAGAATGTCATACTCGAATAAAGGTAAAAATGTAAAAATACAACCATCCCAATTACTAGCAAACATTCCATCAAAAGATTATCCATCTATTCCAATTAGAAAATATGATAACATGATTAATCACTTTGATTTAACCATTTTAGACTCTGATTGGAAAAAGTTTGATCTAAAAGGAGAATCTGTAACTTTTAGTTTAAGATTTAAATAAATTTTTGTTATGTAACCATTTATTGGGTTATATAACATCAATCTTCTTCACCAAATACTTCTTCTTTCAAAAACTTTAACTCTTCAAAATCAATACACCAATCTAAATATCTAGATGGATGCCATGTTACAACCATTAATTCATCATACAAGTCTTTATAGAATTTCTCTTTATGTTCTAACTTATATTTATCTGTGTATAATTTTACTTTAATTGAAAAAATAAAAAAGTCTTTAATATTCAAATCATTATCACAATCAAGATCTCCATTTTCATTATAATAAATAAACCCATCATAATCATCAAATTCATATGCAGAATATAATAAATTTCTTGCGAACTCATCAGTAAATATTTCATCCTTATCCATATCCATTAAAAAATCAAAAGAAAATATATTGTCTTTTTTATAGCTACAAAAAACCTCAAAACTAATTACTTCACGATCTTTATTAATAAACCCGCGATTTTTTGAGATGTTTTGTAACAAATCTTTTTTAATTGACTCTATAAAATCATTAATAACAAGTCTTTTTTTATTTGAATAATTAAAAATAATTATTATGTTATCCATCTTTTTTTTATTTTATATTTTATCTTTTTAAATTATAATTCATTTTTTTTTATCTTTTTAAATATCTATTTCGTTATGAAACCTAAATAAGGGTTTAATAACATAATTTTTCAACACTCTTTACAATGTGCCTTCTGTCTATCATGTACACATATTTGTGATCCTCCGCATTCATTACAAAAACTTTTTTGTTTGTTGTGCACACATATTTGTGAACCATCACATAATATACAGTAAGACTTTCTTTTTCTATGAATACATATTTGTGTACCAACACACTCTTTACATTGATGCTTTATTTTTTCATGAATACATATTTGTGATCCCCCGCATTCTTTACAAAAATATTTTTTAATTCCGTGCACACAAATATAATTATACTTTATAATAGCTTTTGTAATTAACTTATTAATATCCTCATCTGTAAATTTTTCCAACTCATTAATTAAATTGACTTTAAACATTCTATAGCATCCTTTAATTTCCAACTCTTTAGCAATAAATTTTAGTTGCGGCACATTTAATCTTCGCAATTGTTGATCCATTTTGTATATTACTTATTCTTTTTTAAATAAGTATTTTATTTCTTTTAAAAAATCATTTTTAAAATGTGCCAGATCCCTTCATAAGATTTTATGGGTTAGCGTAATGAAAATTTACCAGGATCCATCAAATTTCACATAGGCTTAATATCAACTTGGTAACACTCTTTATTGATATTATCAGAAACTTAAAAATTACACAGAGGTACCCAGACAACAAATGTTCCAGCACAGCACTTATTCATAAAACCTTAATGAAATCATAATGAAATGTTCCAGCATCTCTTTATTGATATTATCAGAAACTTAAAAATTTCACAGACAACAAATATCCCAGCACAGCACTTATTCATAAAACCTTAATGAAATCATATTTCACAAAGGTACCCGGACAACAAATATCCCAGCACAGCACTTATTCATAAAACCTTAATGAAATCATAATGAAATGTTTCAGCATCCCCCATTTTACACATCACTCCGCGACATACTTCTTGAAATAATTAGCCTGGATATAGCGTAAAATGAAAGGTACTTTTAATGCTTACAGCAATATTTTGGAGGTTATTTCTCAGCCTTCCGGTCTCCAACGCTAACCTGCGGTTTTTGGACACAAGCTTCCCGTCTGTGGGAAGGAAGCACACGCTGAGAAAATGTTAAAAATACGTAAACGCGAAAAGTTTCCGACGAGGCTTGTATAAAGTTGTAGCTTAAACAAAATAAAATGTCATCCTCCTCACAAGTGGGGGGGGGGGGGCTAAAGCCCCCCCCAGCCCCCCCGGCTCCGCCGTCCCTGCCTGAACGGGATAACCTCTGTCTTTGAAGTACTGCATATGTCGGATCGATCCGGTATAATGAAGGTTGTTAGGGGAATTGTGGTGTAAAATTTTAAATGAATTGAGATGGATTCCGCCGAAGAAACACAAACGCTTTATGAACAAGTAGACGAAGGAAATAGGACATACATAATGTTTCCGAAGACTGCAAACAATCGAGAGTCACTTAAAAACAACATACACGGGCAAGGTGAGAGAATTAATTCAGTTCTGTTTGAAAGGAAAAGGGGATCTAGCTTCATAATCATCGGACAGCGATTTGTCATTTTTAAAATGCATCGAACCTTCGATGGCAGTGCAGTGCACTTTGCCGCTTATTTCGAAAGGGTACCGGCCCAGTTTCCATTGCGATGTCAAAGTTATCTGATAGCTGTAAGCCTATAATGTTGAATTTATTTTACGATTCTTATATATTGTGCAAGAAGGTTCGTGGGAAAATTGCGCGCGCGGTCAAAATTAGAATGTATGCTAGATCAAGACATCGCGATAACGCAAGTGCGTTACAAAAGTAAGGCTTATGTTTGGCAGATTGTTAGGTTTGGGTTTACATTTCTCACAGCCAAAAATATTTTGCTTAACCGCTGGGTTAATTTCGGATGGACGACAAAACCCTAATCAAAGTAGGACTATGGTGAACTCGTGGATATGTTTACAAAACAGAGAAAAAAGAAATAATTTAGAAATTACCGAGGTGTTTTTTCAGAGTTGTGATTGAATGAACTTGAAGATAATTTTAATAATCTATAATCACAACATAAAAGTGACCAGGGAGCTGAGTAGCTTTTTGAAATAAACATACAGTGAGTACATGACGCCAATCATTTGACTACACTAGGCATCAGTTATAAGGCAGGTGGCAAGCATACAGTTGTTAAAAAATTTGATAACTTAACATAAGGGTACAGGATTAAATGGCACCGAAACCAAATGTAGTTCTGGTATCCTGCTACTCACTGTCTGTGAGTTCAAAGTTTCTAACACATGTAACAGGGTCCTGAATAAGGTCTGAAGTTTGTTGCCATGACATTGCCAATTTTATCATCATTATAGTTTTTGTTGTCTACAAGTCTATTCAATGTATTCAACAGAAATATCCACCTTGATTCTGCAGCTGATAATGAATAAAACCATGTAGGACAGCCCAGCTGACGAATCATACCAAACAAGTCTTTCTTGCATTTTTGCAAAGTATGTTAGTGCATGATGATCTTAAAATCCTTAAGACTCTCAATCCTTTATCAAGCTGAATTAGTTTATTTACATTACCATCTCATTTTAGGTTATTAGTGGTATATATATTCAGCGTTGCACTTAAAAAAAATCACACTTGCCATCATTAATACAGCAATACATCTTTGTTTTTATCCTTATAACTTCTTGTTTTTACAATGTAAATATGAGTCACACAACAGTAAGCAAAACAGGTAAGCCTATTTTTCCAACATGTCTACTTCAACACAATCTAGTTCACTTCAAGGTAAATTCGGAAATCAATAGACAGAAAACTTTTCATTGTAACGGCTTGTGGTGTATTGTATATAATATAACACTTAATACATTTTCTACATGACTTACTGTTTTCGAACCCTTTAATGACTTTCTTACATTGTAACCTTCGTGGTTCTCCGTCACGGCAGCCGCCTCCATATTTACAAGTAAATGTTGACATACTTCTTGGCCGTCCCAATACTTCTACAACTCCATTCCTGTTAGTACTAACACTTAAATCAGTAGAAAAGTCCTACATGCGATGTTTCTTATCCAGGTTGGCCACAGAAGTTCTTCGGTTTCACATCATGGATTCGTCAATTTATTCTGTTTTCAGTAGTAGTTTCGTTCAATAACGAGTACTCATTTCGCTCATATAAGTTCTCATTCAAGTGCTAATTTCGCTCTATGAGTTCTCACCAAAGCTTACTACATTAGCAAGAGATTTTCTCATCTTCAGATCACTTTCGAGCCAACTGAAATTCATATACTGCTTGTAATCTTGGGGGCGGTCGATGTCGGAAAAGCGAATAGTTATCATCTGTTCACGTTTAGCGCCTGGCCGAGTAAAAGGCTCATGAAATTAAGTCTCCAATTTGGTCATTGTCGTAACTGGAAACATTTAAACTCCTTTGGATTTTAGTAAGACCGCTAATGAGGCCCTGTTAGTGAGGTTCTTTATGTCGCGCATCTGAGTTTCAAACCTTTTCACGTCGCAATTTCGGAAGGTCGAAGGTCGCTGTCGTAATTTCCCGTGAGCGGCTCGTCGTTCGTCGCCATTTCAGGTCCTTTATGTCGCCGTTTCAAGGCCATGTTGCTTGTCGAAATTTACCCCTAACAGGGCCTCGCTAACCGTCCTCTTAAGCTACAAAATCATTACAAACTCTGGCAACGGTACGATACACTTTCAGCGTGAACTTTCATCAACAGACTTCCGTGACTTCGGTCACGACAATTGTCGTCTTCATATCGGTGCCCCCGAGTTCTATCCGACTAATTACGAAGTGTGTCTACACTGGAGTGAGTGAGTGAGTGAGTGAGTGAGCGAGTGAGTGAGCGAGTGAGTGAGTAAGTGAGTGAGTGAGTGAGTGACAATTTGCATATCGGAGTCCCCACAAAAACTCGCAAATACGCTTCGCGTATCCACGAGTTAAAAACGATCCTCTCTTTTTTAAGGCTCTTGTTAGGCTTACCAAAGGCTAACAAGCAACCTAACATTACCCTTGTTTTTGTTAGCCTCTCTAGCTGTGAGCCTGAAAAAAAATTGTTGGGCTCAATTTTGGTTCTTGTAAGACCCTTGAACCCTTTTATGTACGTATTCAGGCCTTTGTTAGGCCTGATTTTGGCTCTGCTAGGCCTAAAAATTTCGTACGGGGGGGGGCTGTAGGGCGGGTGCAATTTGTTGTCTTTAGAAAATGGACGAGTGCTTATTTGTACAAAATTGCACTCCAAATCATTTGATTACTTGCTAATAATGTAATGCAAAAATTTAATTTGAATTTTCTGCACTGTGTGGGATTAATTGACCTGTTCACAGCAAATCAGAGCGTTGAATTTTCTATATGTATATTTATATTATATTATATTGGGATAATTCTCTTCAAAATTTCATTTTATATCAGGCAATATTTATCGAAGGACATGAGATATGATGTAGCGGCCGTCCAGAGTCTTAGTGTCATTCGAAAAGACGAGTTCAACATAAACCAGAAACCAGATTCTCTAAATTATTTTGAAAACTGGAAGCGAAAAACAAAATGGAGATTGTGTTACATCATTCACCGGAAGCCACTGAAGATCAATTTCCGTTTTGAGCGAACAGAACGCGTTCGAGTATATCCGGTTTTGCCAGTTTGGGTGCTTAGTAACCCGCCTCTCCATTTTGCGCGCTGTGATTGGTTGACCATGCGTCCAAACTGTGATTAACATGTTTTTGTTGTGTACAGGAAAAAAAATTTCTTGCTAGCTGGAAAGACCAGACTAACTGCATTTGAGAAATGTATTTGTAGCAGTGCAGCCATTTTCTTTGCTTCTCGAGTTTCGGCCGTTAAAATTCTCAAAAATGAAGTTTACTGTCTTGGAGCCGGACGGAAAGACGCACGAGTTTGTGCTCACGGGAGACAAACTCGGTCAAGAGGTTTTGGACAAGGTAAGAAGACCTAGGTAAAGCCCAAGTTGCATATTATAGTCGTGAGGATTATAAACTTTTTTTCAATTTCCTATCGACAATTTTTTTTAAATGTTATTGGTCTGTTTTCAAGGTTTGTGAGGAACTTGGAATCAAAGAAAAGAATTACTTTGGACTTCGACATTCTGTTAATGATATCAGTGTGTGGCTGAATCTCAGAAATCCTATTTCTACTCAGCTTCGCCCTCATCTACCAGGAAAACCTCATCGCCTTCGCCTCGAGGTGAAATTTTTCGTAGCCCCGCAAGAACTTCAACAGGAGGAAACGAGGTGAGTTTCTTACCATTTTTTCTCATGTTCACTGGGAACATTACGAACTATTTAAATCTTGTGGGTTTTCCTGGAGTCAAATTAATGAAAACATATGTTTGTCTTCGTGGAACTGTTCGTTACTTTCCTGTGACATCTGCTAATAATGCTCTGTTTAAAGTAAGGGATCGATCGCCAAAACTCTGATTTGCCGTTCGTAATTTCTTTGACAGACGCCAGTTTTATTTGTGTCTTAAAAACCAAATGGCCGAAGGGAAGTTTAATTTGACACAAGAGAAAGCAGTCCAGCTTTGTGCCCTGATGGCTCAAGTCGAATACGGAGATTACTTGAATACACCAAGATCATATCCACAATTTCTGTCGCCCTGGTCAAGAGATGATATGGAAAGAAAAATAGCTGAGTCACACAAAAAGCTGCTAGGCATGACCTCAGTGATTGCTAGAGATGCATTTTTGAACGTCATGTCCAAAGAAGAACTTTATGATTCCGAGATATTTAAAGCAAAGGCTGGAGGGCATAAAGTTCTAGTTGCAGTGGGCAGTTCTGGACTCAAGATCTACGAACGAAGAACACATGGGAAGCTTAAACAAACGTAAGTTGCTTTGATTTGTACAAAAATAATTGTACTTTGGTGCTTATTTGTTTTCGTAAGGCGGGAGACTTATGAAAGCATGGCAGTTCTACATGGCTGCATACAACTTTAGATACCAATTTGTTTAATACAGCACAAGCTTGCACCGTATTTTAATTAAACACACTGGAAACAGACGGGAACAATAGAAAAGCACAGAAACGGAGCGGTGAAACTGATCAGCCAACATTATCCTGGGTTGTTTTGTGTCCAGGTTACCATGAATAGTTGCTTATTGTTCACCATCATCCAATGATAACAGAAAGTCAGACCTAATCTTTAATCTAATTCCATTGGTAACTTTGCTGTTGTCACATTCATATAGGAAATGAGATGAAGTTATTATAACAAACGTGATGGATTTCTGTTTTTTTTCCAACTCAGATAACAGTACTTCATCAAAGCATGTAGCTTTGTCAAAAATAGGGATCATGTGTAGTAATGACACCTGTGATCGAGTGTCCATCGATACTAGCGATCGCCACCTCGATCGACCTGCGACCGACATGGCAGTCGCCGCTCGGTCGACCCATGATCAACACTCGATGGACATCTCGGTCGACACACGGTCGACAGACTTTCAATTTTCGTTGACACTCTATCGAGTGGCGATCAATGCTAGCGATGACCACACGTTCCATGTCGGTTGACGTGTCGATCGCTACCTTACGGTCGGCTGTCGGTAGCATGTCGATCGTCTGTCAGTGATATATCGGTGGTATATCGGTGATGTATTCTTTGCAGTATCCCTCCTCAAACTTTGTATGAGAGCGTGTCACTCGGGTAACAGAAAAGTGTGCGTTGTCCATATTATGCAGGCTAGAGAAAACATATGAGCTTTTCGACTGCGTGGCGACTGCTATGTTGATGGATGGATTGATCGTTGTTAGTCGAGTTGTTGTTGGTCGACATGTCGACCGAGTGGCGACCGACATGTCGGCCGCGTGTTGATCGAGGTGTCGATCGCGGCTGTCAAGCAGAGCGTCGATAGAGTATCGGCCGAGTGTCGACAGTCTATCGACCGACTACCAGGAGACTATCGCCCGACATATGAGTCGGTCGACACTCAACCGAGCGGCGACCGCCATGTCGGTCGCGGGTCGATCGCGGGTCGATCGAGGTGTCGATCGCTAGTATCGATGGACACTCGATCGCGGGTGTCATTAGTACACATGATCCAAAAATAGTTCATGTTGAATAATCTTGTTCTATTTTGTCAACTTCAACATATTTAAATAAGACACTTGTTATTTGGGACCAGCTTTCCCTATAAGGTCATGTGGTGACTCATAAAGATCTAAACATTTCATTTGTCAAAATATCTAGAGGTTACTGATCATGAGACTATATACTCTGTCATGCTAGAGTGTTGATTTTGAGACAAGTGCTATATATTAGTTTGCAGCTGCAATATTAGTTTCTCATTGTCTTGATTGCATGTCTTTTCATATATCTAAAACTTGTGATGTCTTATCAGTATGAAGTGGTTCACTATAGTGACTCCTTAATTAAGCTGTGACAATTAGCCTTGCAGACTAATTTGGTAGATATCAGCTTGTCATGTCAGGATGATAAGCGTCAGCACTTAATTTGCATGCTAATTTACATTTCTTAAAGTTGGGGCTTGGGTACAATTTATTAAAAACACTGAGTTTAAAAATTCACCATGTGCATCAGTGAAATTCAACCTCTGATTGGTTAATTTTCAGTTCTCTTTGGATCAATCATTAAGCAGTGTTGCATCCAGGTTTACTGGGTAGGGGTCCTCTGGACCCCAGAGTTGGACAAATATTTGGGGGTCCAGACCAGAATTTTGGGGGTCCTATCATGAAAATTGATTTCGATCACCTCACCGCATTGTAGGTGTCTGCCATTTTGACAACTGTGATTACTGGGCCGAGTAAATGTTTCTTCGTTTACCTCCTTGTGCCGCTTTATGGCTCCCTTGAACTAAAAAGCTCTTGTTATGAGAAGTCAGAACTCAAAAAAGATGGAGCGAATGAACATGAAAATCTGTCATCGTTAGCAATTGAGCATCAGAAGGCATGGGATGCTCCAGTGTTCATCTTCAGAAGTTTGTTGTTCAGCATGTGGCAAATGGATTGTTTTTCTTCGAGTCGATACAAGTGGAACAAAACTTTTCACCCTCTTTGAACTCAAGCCACTTGAAATTGCCGAGCCATTGGCGGCAAAATGACTTGTATTATAGACTTTGATTTCAGAGATCGATTCGGAACTTTCTTCCTTGGCTTTTCACTTTATGCTAGTTTGGTTACCGAACAATGTTGACTCCATCATCTTCAGGTTTTGGAAATTATATAAAAACGTTTCTCTGAACGTTTATATACGGATCATAATGCTTAAAATAAAAATACACCAACCAGAATTCTCTCGTTGTTATGCATTTTCTTGATGGATCAATCAATGTTGAGTATGTGAAAAATAGTTGCATTGTTAAGATAAATATAGTAAGCGCATGGTTTAAATGCTTTCAATTTAGAAATGTGCATATATTTCAACCATGATATTTGTGCATCCTTAGGGACCCCTTCTTAGTATTTTAGGGGGTCCAAATGCAAAATATTGCGTCCCAGGACGCAATGACGCGCTCTGGATACAACACTGATTAAGTCATATGGTGCTGCTTTTTATGTTTTGATCCTTTGTTGAAAACACCTGTTGGAAATGTTGACAGTGATCAGTACTAATCCCTGCTCTATTTGCTTTTCTTCCTTTGAACATAAATACTTTAATACCGAGGTACTTACATGCCACATTAATGCATTCCTGCATGGTCAGAGGGCTTAATTCTTGTTATAGAAAATAATGACTGTAAGTTTAAAGTGCATTCAAATAATTGTCTCCCTGGATTATGTTGAATTGTTAAAAGACATTCATAATGTGTAAATTTGCTCTTTTTCTAGAATGGCATTTGAAAATATCATGAAGATGAACTTGTCCGAAGAACGCTTGATTGTCGTGTTAAAAAAAGGCACAGAAAATAAAGTCAACTTTGTGCATTTTTTCCTGGCAAGTAGCGAAGCAGCAAAAGCAATCCACAAAGCTGTTATGGAGCACCAACTATTCTTCTACTCCAGTAAAGTGCGGCAGTCAGTATTAAATCACTATTTGCTTTCCACTCCATGCTGGGCTCTCCCAGTTAAGTGGTTCACAAAGACTCTCTCTGGAGACCTGTATCACCTTGATGTAAAACACACAAGACGTCAGTCTTATGATCTTCATTACAAAAATGTCCATGATAATGCTGAAGGAGTGTTTAGACATGAGTGGACCTCTAAGTGCTCTAAGTGCAGTATTGAAGATGCTAATGTTCTCTTTACACCATGTGGACATCTTGTGCTCTGCAGTGGCTGTACCAAGCAAGGAACAGTTTGTCCTGTGTGTAATGCAGCAGTTACAAGTTGGCAAAAAGTTTATTTTTCAAATGATGCAACATGTGATGACTGGACTTGCCAGATTTGTATGGACTCTGAAATCAACACAGCATTTTCCCCTTGTGGACATGTTTGTTGTTGTGAAGGCTGTGCACGTCATCTTCCCTACTGTCCTATGTGCAAGACTTTCATTACTTTTGTTCAACGCATTCATGTTCAGTTTCCTGAGCCACATGAGGATGAGGGGGAAGAAGGGGATGATTATGATGAGAGTGATGATTCGTCATGATAAAACAGGCTCTTGGCACCTAACAGCTATGATATTATTTAAGTCGTTTCTCTTAGTATTGTTGACTTTTATGTGTAATGTTCATCTGTACCTATTCTGTCTAGCAGCAATTGAAAGTTTATCAGAAGTTTGATTGTATAAATTTTACAGTACCTTTCAACAGTTGAACTAATTCATTAGTTGAATTACCATTTCTTTCTTGATTTTGTAGTGATAATCAGAGATTGTTATATCCTACCCATGTCATGATTTTTAGTGCAAAATAAGAACTCATGGTTAACTTATGATTGTTGTATAGATGTGTAGACTGGTTTTTTGGCCATTTTCAATTTTGGTCCAGATTGAGCCACATCTTTGTTTTGTTTTCTTTCTTGCTTTATACAGATCAAGCTGTAATAGACCTTACCGTAAAATGTATTCCAAATGCTAATACTTGTAACTACCAAAAAAACAGGGAACTTTCTTGCACTGAGAATTTTCAACTGTGATTAAAAGTCAATTACTATAATGCTTTGTGCATATTTAATTGAATTTTGGATTAAAAAGCAATCTTATTGTTGAGTTTAATTTGAGAATTTTTTTTTGGAAAAAGTTTTCTTTGATTTTTAATCAATTAAAGCAATAACTTATAATAATTCCATTCAGTCAGAGCACTTGTAGATTTGCTAGTGCTGTTATAGATTTCTTTTTGTTGGTGTAATTATTTATTTTGTTTATGTTAGATTTGATTTTGGTCATAAACTGCAGGTTAAGTTGGAGTTATAATAACTGTCGTCAAATATATTGTGTAGTTATGTTAAATCTGCAAAAGTGGATTCCTTATGTCATTCTTTATTTGAACTGGCTGGGTTGAAATATCAACTTTTTGTCTAGATATACATACTGATTTCATCCTTAAAAAAGTGGCCACGAATCTTTGGGCTCATTTCCAAAACAAAGTGGACACAGCTGTGCTTTGCATTCTTTCATTGTTTGACATTATAACCATTCTGGGAATTTGCTGTTTTGGAAACCTCATATATTTCCAAATTTCCAAAACATTTATACTTGTTAGGGAAATCTGAGCTTTTGACATAAACCATATCATTAGGAGGAATCAGCATTGTATTTGCATGAATGTGTATTCCAAACTCAGCTTGATACTAATAATTCATCTATAAACTGAAACAACTAGTCACTGATTGAATTGTCATTATATTTTCCTCCTACATGAATCTTTGAAAAAGATGTCAATTAAGCCACATAAATGGAGTTTGTAAGTTCTGGTGGACAAAATGCAATAGTTTTAAGTATATTGGTATGTAGGTATTTAACTTAATAAGAAAATAATGTTCATAAAAAACATATTACTAATGGTCATGCATAGTTGTGTAAGTTATTGTAATCTGTTATTCAGATGTCAACATGGCCAGTGGTTATGGAGCTATTACATTAAAAAAAAACTTCCGTTGCAAGGAAGTCCTGAAAAATTTTAAATAAAGACATGTCGAGTACTATTGAGCATGCCTTGTAATCTGCAAGTGGGGTGTCAGTCTGCTGGGCAAAACATTAGGGCAAATTTTTTTTGTGTTACATGGTTGAAGGCTATCTGTGACGATATTAAACAATTAACTCCTCTGTTTTGTTTCTGTTTTTTTTTTTTGGTTTGTTTGCTTTGTTTTTGTTTTAATAATGATTAAAAAGGTTGACAACTTTTACTGTAAATGAAAGGGCTTAATTTGCATTTCTCCACCTGTCAACGTAACGTCAAAACAGGATAAGCGAAGGAAAGTTGTCTTTGGATTGAACAATTACTGCGCGCAGACTTGCACACAGAGTGAAAACAGAGCTACATCCTGTGCAAACTCTCCGTCGCTGGTTTCAAGCAATTCTATTTGGGATCGTGACCAAAATCAGCGATTGTGTCTGCGGTGAGGTGAACTAGAGGTTTCGGCGTTGACCATCTATTCATAGGATAGAGCTAAACATAACTTTCGGAACGCAAAACAGTTCAGTGTGTGCATGTTTATCCATCCTTATCCTAGCTATTCCACAGGTTTTGTAGTGTGTGGGGTACTTCTCTCCTCTGAAGTCAACTTGTGTAAAACGCTGTGTTAACAACGCTTCGTTCATAACCCAGTCATGAGTTCCAAAGAAAGAGACAAAAATTCATCTGAAAAAAAGCCGGGCGAAGGGATCACTAAAAGATACGATGCTTATCAAAAGATGGATAACTTAGAGCTTTTATCCTCGCTGGAAGTTTCAAGCCTAAAAAGAAGCATTACAGGTGGGCACAATCTGCGACAAGTCAGCGAAATGACCCTGTACGTGAAAAACAATGAGCTAGAGGAGTTTGATTTGGATTCCATGCTGTCATCGCAGAGACCAAAAAGCGCCCTTGAACAGACAAAGTGGTGTAATCTATTCGGTGTTTCATTGAACCAGCCACTGAAGTACAGCCGCAATGTTGCAAACGCGAAAGATACGTTCGAAAGGAGAAGGTTATCGTGTTCGGATCTTGAGAAATCATCCAAAACTACCAAATCTTCGTCATAGTGATCACCCAGTATCCGCGAGGCTTGGTACAAATTAGGAAACCATTTTGAAGTTTGATGGTGAAGCCATTTCACTTTCTACATTTTCGGGCGACTTAACGACAATTTTAACTTTGTAGCGTATAATCCACGTAATTCAATCTGCGCTGCTGAAATTGAAGGGAATTGAACTAATTATTTCAGATTAGCGGCTTAAGTACAGTTCACAAAGTGTACAGCTTTCTTTTAGTACAGTTTGATCTAAAGGATCGAGGCCCATAAATATGCGGTTTACATTACGGCTTCGCTGCCAGTTCCGTCAAAAGAGCTCCAAGAAAAGATATTGTGAAATCAGGGAGTTTATGATCAAATAAGACTGTATCTACGGATTCCTCTGCTGGGATGATGCTCTGATGTTGGGATTATAATCTGATGAGAGAGAAATTAGAAATGATGCAAAATCCAATCGAATAACAGAAGAAAGCTGTAAGGCGTCAATGAGCAACAAATGTGTAATTTTGTATAAATGTAAACTCAAATAAAAGTTACATGTAGCTGCAGTTTGTTGATCAAATTCCCGCCAAGTCAAATAATAAAGATAAACTTTGCGGTAAAGAATATCTGCATCAATATTCACAAAATGGCTTCCTTTGTAGGACACGATTAAGTTTCTTGGAAATCATGACTTTAGGGTTGGAAGAGTGAAATTGAATTTCCCACAAAAGAAATATTTTACCTTCCTTAGTTTTTGAGAGCGCGAAATAAACTGATGAGGTTTTGTTAGAGGTTTCCAATTACACATATTTAACTCAATTTTTTGAGGGTTCAATCTCGCAGCACTTTGAAATTTTAGGGTAAAACTGCCAGCATCTTTTGTTTGCTTAGTTATTAGCAGGTGCCTTTTAACTTAATGGTTTGATATTGGTGTCGGGTTGTTGATGAAAATAACACAGTCAGGTGCCGTCAGCGTGCTCGTTCTAGTATTTGAGATAATCTACTTTAGAAAACGACTGAAATAAAATACTAGTACTGATCTAGCAATCTCTTACAGTTTATTTTTCAAGTTAAGTGTTTCCGTTCCCGCGAACTGATTGCACTCCACAAAACACTACACGTTTTGCAGGGGGCTAACTTTTGGCTATGACATGCTGTTGTTGTTGCTGAACAAACTATTACAGCAAAAATTATATTTAAACGAAATAATATTTCATTATGAGGTCCCATTAGGGTGGGGGGGGGGTCTGAATATCTCGTATCGATTAAATTAATATGTCGGGGGGGTGCTGGCAGTGGTAACATTGTCAATATTTCATGGGGAAATACATTAATTCGCATTTTCAAGTACTTTTTTCTACTTTTCGCGTCTTCCATATTGATCAATTAACCTGTTTTATTCTGTCAAAAAAGAAAGCTTTGACGTTCGATATCCCACTATCTCTTTTCTAAATGTCCCGTATCCCTATAATTTTTCCCCGAAATATCCCGTATCCCTATAATTTTTTTGGCAAATATCCCGTATCCCTAAAACCCCTAATGGCCTCCATTATGGTTTCCTGTACGAATTCACTACCTGAATTGCACTACGTTTTCGAGTTTTTTTATATTTAAAAAAATCAACTAGATGTGTTGCACCGAGTTCATTGTCGCACCCATAGAAAACGAGAACAAGTAATCCAATTGCTTCAGCACAATTTAACTAACTTAACTACTTTGATTTTACCCTCGGGCTTTTATTCCGTTTTTTGCTTTTGATGGAGTTTGTTCTCTTTATTTTGTTGACAGCGCGAGTGTTTTTGTAACTCGCTATCAGCTGATCTTTGTAGAGCGCTAGGCGCATTGTTGAATACTTGATGGTTTGTATTATATAGGCGGGAGTGTTTTACTGGGAATTACACCACTCGTAAAATTCATACGAAAACACATCAGGGAGCATAGGGCCTGATTACATGAGCCGGGCTGACTCGGTTTGCCGAGATGACTTTCAGCCCGGCATTACATGAGCCCGGTTAGCCGTGCTGGCCCGGTTTGCCGAGATGACTTTCAGCCCGGCATTACATGAGCCAGGTTAACCGTGCTGGCCCGGTTTGCCGAGATGACTTTCAGCCCGGCATTACATGAGCCCGGTTAGCCGTGCTGGCCCGGTTTGCCGAGGTGACTCTTATTAGCCGAGGCAGCCCGGGGCGAGCTGAATTTTGGCGCGAACGTCTTTGGCGGGAAGTAGTTTATTTTAAAATAGCTCCTTCAAGTAGAATGCGTCGAATGATTGTCATCACCTTTCTACGGCAGCTGACTGCATTCAGGCCCGTAGGAACGAATTTGAAAGTGAGGGGGCCCGAAAGTTAGCGATGAGGGTGGGATTATTTGGATGGGCCGTAGGCCCATCCCTAGTAGGAGGGTCCGGGGGCATCCCCCCCTGAAAATTTTGAAAATTTAGACACGCTCTAGTGCAATTTGGTGCATTTTGGAACACTTTCAGAGACGCACTTTGATGTAACTTTCAAACCATTTTTAAGCCATTGTTTGAATATTTATTGTTGTTTGAAATACGTAAAAGGCTTCTAACAATCACACAATTTGACCCCGATGCATTTGCCTACCCTTGTTTAAAGTGCCTATGAAGTTAAAACTAACTGCTGCTTATTTGAAACGCTTTTGGAAATAAAAGAGAATGGCTTTACCTAGCAACCGTAAAAAAGGCGACCAGTATTCTCTTAATAAAGTAATAGTTAAAAGTTACAATCACTTGCATAATTCAAACTAGATCCGCTTGAGAAAAGTGCCCAAATTTTGACAACCTGTGAGGGTTTCCAGCGACAAAATCATTGGCAACATTAACAAGATCTAGGTTGTCCGCCTCTTCTTTGTAAACTGACATCACCGTAAGGTTGCTCACCCTTTTTTGCGTCATGGTAGACCTAAGGTAGTTCTTTATTCTTCTTAAGGCACTAAATGACCTTTCACTCAAAGCGTTTGTAGCAGGCATAACTAAAATCAGTTTCACAACTGTGGCAATCTCACTGAATAAAGCACGTCCATTAGCATTGAGAAAGTTTATTATCCGATGACACAGAGGTTAAAGCGTTTCCTTGAGCTTTCGTCTTTAAAATAGTAAGCTGTGTTTCAAGTAGTTCCTTGTTTATATCTGAACCATAAAATTCGCAGACAGTTGAAAGCTCACTTGAGAAATCGCCTCCAGAAGCTGTGTTGAGGAGCAAGTTCTCAAGATTAGTGTAAATTCCATATCCTGGTTGATCAAATCTTGTCTTTATTCCACTCACTAAAAGATCCAAGGCTTCAAAATACTTTACTCTAAAATAGTCCTCTACAGTTTCTGGAAAATACGGGGAATGTCCTCTATCCAGACGTTTTGGTGGTCTTTTTCTTCTTGGAAGTTGGGGGTTGGTTGGTTTAAGAGGCATTCCCCAAGTATTGCTCCAAAGAAGAAGTCAAATTTTCTCATAAATAAAGAAACACCTCTTATTCTGCTTCGCATTTCCGAATCTTTGACATAGTCAAGAGCTTCATCCCAAACTTGTAAAAGAATATTGAAAAATACGATAATGCAATTAAGCGAATCTGCCTTTACTGTCCATCTGGTTGGGCATAGAATCCTTATCCTGGAGAGCCAGAGTTTCCAATTCTTTCTTTAATGCTTTGAAAAAGAGCGTCACGGCGAGGTGATTCTTTTATTAGTAATGATATTTCTTTAGCAACATCTAGTGCATCCTGTAGAAGCGAACAGCGTTTAATCGCATCTGAACAAGCCAGATTAAGTTTCAGCTAAGTTTCAGGTTTACTTAAATACGGTAAATAATCTTTGAAAGTTTCAAACATGCATGGCCACGTACGAGACAGACGTGTCTGTACTGTTAACATTTAAAATAAAAATTTTTCGTGACGATTGCCTACCTCAATCCAAAATAATACACAGCAGGAGGAAAAAACAGATGTCAATATCGTCGAAAAAAGCAGCCAGATAGAAGGTAGCAACTGAAACAGTTGTAAGCCGACCATGCACGTGGCAGAGAGAAATCGGATATGTCACTGAGACGAACTCAGCGGAAAACCTAACGCAAGCCCAAAAATTTGCAGTAAATAAAAAATTAGCAAGAAGTGTGGACTCGACTGACATCTCTGGCTCCCAGAAGGAAATTTAACAGACATTTGAACTTAAAATGCCTTTACAATACACATTTTCGCCTCGGATGCTTATTAACTCTAAATTAAGTCTACTGTTCCTGACGGTTACGAGCTGATTATCCCTACTTAAACTTTTCCCAAAAATGTGGGGGGGGGGGGGCACGGGCTCCCCCGGCCCCCTACTCCTACGGCCCTGTGCATTGTTTTCCGTTTCAATGCAGTTTC